>CM069136.1:61390669-61784851 GCA_035221665.1 Okamejei kenojei | reverse complement strand
CACTCGGTAGCATTCATAGTGCCGAGTCGGAAGGACGAGGGCAATATGGATCTAGTGAGGGCCAATATTATGTGGTATCTCCGAAAGAGGACAGTCATTAATTGTTATTATTACCCATATTCAGACATCTAGTGGAAAAATCTGAAAATATCATATGATATGAATGTATCTATACGATTTTGCAATATGCATTGCAACATGTAAATAAGGGTACTAAATAATTCCAACATTGTAAATAAGAGTACTAATAAGAATGTAACCATTCTCTCTGTCCCCCGCTCTTTTATGTAATGTATGTAATTTATTTATGTGACAAATGTGAAGGTCGAACTTTTAAATCGCGAAACCTCTTCTTCGCAACGGCTGCCATTTTTTTTTTTTAAGATAAATTTTAATATTTGCACGCAGGTCACGTTCGTCACGCAGGTCACGTGCAGTCTGTTGCCGTCACGCAGCGTCACGTTGCAAGTTCCGGATGTCGAGACCAGGGGAATTATAAGACTTATTCCCGCTGTTTAAACAGGTAAAGTCCATAGGCGTTCGACTAGAAAGGGGAATATAAGAAAATATTCCCTGTTAGCGCTGCTGGCAGTAAAAGGAAAAGGTGAATACAATTTCGTAAAAGCATTACCTCAGATGGATGATATGGGTAATATTGAGTATATCTCTGGTTAGAGGCAGGAGTTTGAGGAAAACCCTAAACACATGCCCTAAAATTCTTTCACGCTCGGTTTAAATAAGAGTTGCCAGCACGCTGGAAACACCATTTGCATCCTCTCGGGGATAGGTAAAACAGTAAAGCCAAATAGGCATGTAGGCGTTTTTGCCTATCTTGCAGGTCCATGTGTAAAAAGTAAATAACAAAAAAATAATAAAAAAACAAAAGCTCGTAAGGGAGCAGTTTGGCAACCCAAGTTCAGGGTAGGCCAAGGCCAAAATGGCAAAATGTCCAAAAGGACAATATTGGGCAGGATTGTAAAGCCTCAACAATCCATTGAGGATGTCATCTGTGGGCTCCTCTATACTGGAAATACTGATTGAGAGGCTGGTCGAAGGGGAAAGCTGTTGACACACACTGGTGACTGAGTAAGGTTGTTCCAGTCAAAGGACTGCGGCAGCAATACTGGTTACAGGGTGGCAATATGATATCTCCCATCTGAGGAGAAGTGTTTTGAAGGATTATTTGTGGGGTGTAAGGGGGAGGCTGTGGTAGTTGACAGTGAATTCGAATTCACATCCAAGTGGATGTTATTGCGTCAAATCAGTTCTTATAAAGGATCTGCTAGGACACTTGTGACTAAATTTGCCATCCCTTTGGGGAGAGGAGAACTGTTAGAGGAAGAACTGGCGTAGGATTGGTTACTTGACTCTCATCAGTTGATTGAGATGATTCATGCATGGACACAGCTGGATGTCATGCTAGGTCTGATTTCTGCCAGACATTGGAGGTCCCGTCGGTTAATGCTACCATTTGGGGACTAAATGAAGGGTAAAACAATAGTCAAAAGGATTTAAACTCCAGCATAGTTCAGAGAATTTCTCAATGAGTATTAGGCCTTTGCAAGTCGGTGGTGGGAACTCAGCTGTAGGAATGCAGTAGTAGATGCATTAGACACTTGTGTGTAATACACAACTTAAATCAATTGTGACTCGGATGGTATAGGCTGAGATCAACCCATTATATGTATTGAGCAAGGCTAAGTATGTTGCCGTCTGCATAAGTATCTCTTTGGAGAAGACTTGGGATAGCAGGTAAAAGACTTGCAAGAGGAATTCAGGCTGCGGAGTGGGGGGTGGTAAAGGACACCCTTTGGGGGGGTTGGGGGGCAGTGTACTCCACATACTCAGTATCATCCCCCAGCTGGCAACGATGGGTGAGACAATGCGGACGAGCAAAGTCTAGGGTGAGTCGGCCCTCTATTGATCATCCGGCCTAAGGCCATTTTTGGTGGTGTCAGTCTCAGGGGTTGCTGGATATTGGGGAAGGGGGGTGGTAATCAACCTTTGGGTCTTATTATTTTATTGGACAGCCTTGGTGGTTTTTATAAGCAGGGCTTTCTTAGAAAAGACTGAATTGTTCACATCTACAGCACAGTCTGTCTTGTCATTAGACAACATAAGCTAACAATGAGTGGAGGGCCGTTGAGGTATGCAAAAATATTATTCCATCAGTCGCATGAGATGTTGCTGACGATATTCAAGTTGGGAGAAAGGTTGATGACAGTTTAACAACAGGTGGGGACAGTTAACCTCTGATCTTTCCATTTTACAAATCATAAATGGTTATAGATTCAGTTTCTGGCTGATTCAATTTTCACGCCGCGCAAGGAGAAGCTAGGAATTCGTACATACGGGAATACGAACTATTATTCAATATTTCAGGAGGGATAGACAGGAAAGGAAAGGAGGTGGGGTAGCGTTGTGGTTAGAGAGGAGATTAACACAATAGAAAGAAAGAAAAAAAAAAAAAAAAAAAAAAAAAAAAAAAAAAAAAAAAAAAAAAAAAAAAAACGACAATTAGCTTGGGAGGATGTGGAATCGGTAGAGCTGCAAAAAACACTATAAGGGGCAGAAACGCTGTTTAAAGGCACCTATACAGTAGTAGTGGAGTTGGGGATGGCATCAAACAGAAAATTTGAAATGAGTGTAACAAAGGTAAAACAGTTTTAATGGGTTGACGTCAATCAACATATGGTTGGTGAATCAAATGGGCAGGGGTGATGAGGTAGAGGATCTCTTGGAATGTATGCGGGATAGGTTTCTAACCAACATGTAGAGGAACCAACGAGAGAGCAGGCTATTCTAGTCTGGGTATTGGGTAATGGGGAGGGGTTAGTTAAGCAAGTCTTGCTGTCGCGTGGCCCCTTGGGCAAAGAGTTGAGCACAATATGGCTTGAGTATCATTCTTAGGATAGAGAGTGACATAGATTATTCAGAAACAGGGTTCTGAACTTAAAGAAAGGTAACTTTAGGGTATGAGACGCGAAATTGGGCCAGATAGGACTGGCAATTGATTCTTAAAGGGTTGACGGTGGATATGGCAACGCGCGGAAGGCATTTAAAGTCTGCATTGGATGAACTACAACCAATTGTTCATCTCAGTTTGGCAAAAAGATTAAATCAGGGAAGGTTAGTGCATCCGTAGATAACACGGGAATTCAAGAATAAGTATCAAAACAAAAGATGAAGTATACAAATTTAGCAGAAAAAGCAGGCTCCTCCCAGGAGGACTGGGAGGAAATTCAGAGTCCAGCGAGGAGGAACAAAGGGCTTAGTTAGGAAAGGCGAAAATAGATTATGAAAGAAAAACTGTCAGGGGAGCATAAAAACAACTGGACTGCAAAAAGTTTTTATAGATGTGTGAAGAGGCAAAAATTTAGTTAAAACAATATGTAGGTCCCTTGCAGTCAGAAAAGGTGACATGATCATGGGGAACAAGGACATGGCAGACCAAATTGAATACCTACTTTGGTTCTGTCTTCACCAAGGAAGACAAATAATATGCCGGAAATTGCAGGTGACATGGGGTCAAATGAGGATGGAGGAACCTGAGTGAAATCCAGGTTATAGCCGGGAAAGTGTTGTTAGGTAAATTGAATGGATTAAAGGCCGATAATTCCCCAGGGTCAGATAAGCTGCATCCAGAGTGCTTAAGGAAGTAGCCTCAGAAATAGTGGATGGACATCAGTGATAGATAATTTCAAAATCTTTAGATTTTAGAGTAGTTCTTGAGGGATGGAGGCGTAGCTAATGTAACCCCACCTTTTTAAAACTGGAGGGAGAGATAAAAAGGGGAATTACAGTACCTCGCGCGCCCCCCTCCGCGCCTAAACAATTAGGTAGTGGGGAAACTGCTAGAGTCAGTTATTAAAGATGGGATAGCTAGCAATTTGGAAAGTGGTGAAATCATTGGACAAATTCAGCATGGATTTACGAAAGGTAAATATGTCTGAACGTAATTATAGAATTTTTTCGAGGATGAAACTAGTAGAGTGGATAAGGGAGAAACAGTGGATGTGTTATATCTGGACTTTCTGAAGGCTTTCGACAAAGGTCCCACATAAGAGAGTAGTATACAAACTTAAAGCACACGGTATTGGGGGTTCTGTATTGATGTGAATAGAGAAACTGGCTGGGCCAGGACAGGAAGCAAGGGAGGAGTTAACGGGTTCCTTTTTCAGAATGGCAGGCAGTGACTAGTGGGTACCGCAAGCTCAGTGAGGGATCCCAGCTATTTACAATATATATTAATGATTTGGACGAGGGAATTGAATGCAACATCTCCAAGTTGAACGCTGGATGACACAAGCTGGGGGGCATTGCTAGCTCTGAGGGAGGATGCTGGGAGGCTGCAAGGTGACTTCGCTCGCTCGCGCCTGGGTGATTGGCAAATGCATTGCAGATGCAGTATAATGTGGATAAATGTGAGGTTATCCACTTTGGTGGCAAAAACAGGAAGTTGACATATTATCTGAATCGGTGGCCTGATTAGGAAAAGGGGAGATTGCCAATGAGACCTGGGTGTCATGGTACACCTGTCATTGAAAGTAGGCATGCAGGTGCGCAGGCAGTGAAGAAAGCGATGTATGTTAGCATTCTAAGCAAAAAGGATTTGAGTATAGGAGCAGGAAGTTCTACTGCAGTTGTACTGGAGTCTTGGTGAGACCACCATGAGTATTGCGTACGTCTTTGGGTCTCCAAATCTGAGGAAAGTCATTGTAGCCATTAGAGGGAGTACAGAGAAGGTTCACCAGACTGATTCTGGGATGTCAGGACTTTCATATGAAGATAAAGACTGGATAAGACTCGGCTGAACTCGCTTGAATTTAGAAGTTTGAGGGGGTGGATCGTATAGATAGCTTCAACAAAATTCTTAAGGGGTTGGACAGACTAGATGCAGGGAAGTTTGTTTCCCGATGTTGGGGAAGTCCAGAACAAGGGGTCACAGTTTTAAGGATAAGGGGGAAATCTTTTAGCACCGAGATGTGAAAAACTTTTTTCACTCAGAGAGTGGCGAGTCTCTGGGGAATTCTCTGCCACAGAAGGTAGTTGAGGCTAGTTCATTGGCTATATTTAAGAGGGTGTTAGAGGTGGCCTTGTGGCTAGAGGGATCAGGGGGTATGGAGAGAAGGCAGGTACGGGATACTGAGTTCGATGATCAGCCATGATCATATTGAATGGTGGTGCAGGCTTGAAGGGCCAAATTGCCTACTCCTGCACCTATTTTCTAAGAGGAAACTATGGCTATCCAAGTTGAAACAGAGACATTTCACAAAAGGATGAGCAGTGTGTACATGAACAAGAGGGGTGTATTTCTAATATCTTCTCAAGGTTGAAAGAAAATTGGAGGATGCCAAATCATTCCGGGATTTGGCTAGTCTGAACATGTGCTTGGTATAAATCAATTTTAAGATTGATAATTTTCATTCATTGTTGAGTACAGAGGATTGCTTTAACGGCCTCATCTAGGTATGTTACAAAACTTACATTTAGCGGTGCTGCAGATCTGTCACAGGCCGTGTGCGCGACTTTGTCGCCTTTGATGGGGGGGGGGGGTGGCGCGGGGTTTTTTTTTTTTTTTTTTTTTTTTTTTTTTTTTTTCTTTTTAAAATGCGGTTTTCCCCTGCCTTCCGGAGTTATTATTTTCTTTTTCTCGGGGTGCGAGCTTTTGCTGAAGATTCTTCCGACTGCCGGTATGTGAAAAACATTTTTTTTTTAAATCACCCGACTATTTCAGCGTTGGAGTAAAAATAAAAATTAACTTCTAACACTATGAAAGCCGACAACGGGGACAGATTTCAGGTATGGGACAGGTAAATGAAATCCGTTTATTTTTACATATAAACTTGCTTGTTAAAGATGACCTTAATCAAAATTTCATGTTGCGAAACGGTGATTTATTCCCATACGAACCGGCAGTATTTTCCCCTGCCGATATGGGTTTAAATTCACCGCAACCGCAACGTTGCAATCCAATCGCGTTCCAAAAAATCCCACTCGCAAGCTGATTTAAATGGCCATTAATTTACAGGCATTAAAAACTAAATTCCTTCAATTTGGCCTATTAATTCATGACAATGAGATTTAAAAATCGTGTTATATTGTGATATTCTTGTATGAATGTTATTTGGACACTTAGGCCTTTTAAAAAATGTTAATATTTCGTTAAGAAAATGGATAATGTTTTGATCTAGTAATTGAATTTGTAATTAGCTACAATTGGATAACTAACTAATTATATGCTTTATTTTCAGGTCATCCAAGTAAGATTGTTTCATATTTGTTTCAGAATGCTTCAATCTATAATAAACTGAAAATTTCTTTCAGTTCTCTTAATTTTTAAGAAAGTTATGGGCTTTTGACTGTCCTCGATCACAACTTTTGTGTTAAGTCAATGGAAAAGCTATAGGGAACAAGATTCTAATTTCCGAGCATGAAAATGGCCATAACTTTTTTAATACTGAAGATATGAAAGTGAATTAGGTGTCAAATTATGCTTTATCGGATGGGACAAATTTTAGCAGACGATTTTTTAAATCTCAAAATGTTGTAACATTGCTACTCAATCGATCTCGAAGATGCATACTTTTCCATATCAACACATCCCCCGAGAGTCAGAGGATATATCTGAGGTTTATCTGCCAGTTGTGACATTTTAGGGCTCTTCCTAAGGGGTTGACTCAGCCGAGGCTAGTTACAAAGATTCTAAGTCAATGCTGCCCTACTCAGATCTAAATGGCATTTTGTCATGGAGTTTTAGAGACATGCTTAATTGTAGGGTAAAAGATCGGGTGTCACAGAGTTAGCTGTTTCAGCAAACCAAGGCGCTCTTAGAATATCTAGGGTTGTTATTCATCCAGGAAAATTCGATACTAGGAGCCAGCATTATCTATTACATATTTAGGTTTTGTCATAAACTCTGCGGAAATATGTCTCGGACCCTAGACCCACAGATAAAACTCAGTGGTATTTATCAGTAGATGCCTCCTAAGATAATTCAAGACGAGGCAACATGAATTATAGTAGTGCCAAATTGGCCTACTCAACCATGGCCTTCCATTGTAAATAGGTCCGCTGAAAGGAGCTCCTATATTTGCTCGATCTATTTTTGAGACATGAGCGCTGGCTAGTTCAACCTATTTCTCGTGCATCTATCACTGCATGGTTGTATGGAAAGTTTTGTGAAGAGACACATGTGAGCTACTTTTAAACAGAAGTAGCAGTTTGGGTTTAAGAGAAGCGACTATGTTATAGCGCAATTAACACTGCTGGTACTGCTTGTTGTTGTAAATCTAGTACTATAAGTGGGACAATAAATTATTGGCTCTCACCCACTGTTGACTAAGGTTATGAAATGTGTATTTTATATGAAACACTCTAAAGCCCAGATACAAAGAAGTGTGGATGTGTAATTCAGTATAAGTTTTTATGCAGATTATCATCAGTTGTATCCCAAACGTTGGAGCAGTTACTCATGCTTATGACACCGACTTCAGCATGAAAGAGCACAGTCTTTACACAATCTCGATCTGGATCTCTCTCGGTCATATCTGACAAGAGAGTAGCATTTCATGTGAATTAACTCATAAAGCAAAACATGCACGGTTGGGTACAAGTTGGAGTTGACAGCATACCCACTAGATCAGAGAATGTCTATTATGATAAAAAGGTACACTGAGGTTACTAAGAACCTGTGAGATAAAGGTAAGTTTCTTCATAGTTATATAAGTTTCACAAGAGATTGTTGGTGCAGACTCTTTCAGGATGAATAGAGTGTAAGCAGCTGAAAGCAGGAGTGAATACAAATCAATTCAAGTCCCACTCTACCCAGGGGCGGCTGGCTGATCAGCAGCCAATAGAATGGATAGTCCCCTTTCATCACTTTCTTGCAACAGCAGGAGGCTCAGATAAGTGCACTTTCAGAAGATATAAAATTTCATTGAACATGTCTGGACGGTTGCAGATAGAATTCTGAACAGTGTTGCATGCGCTAATTGTCTAAACCAAAGGCAATTAGGATTGTGGTCCAATTAAGGGTGACGTACATGTATGTAAGGTTAGCATCATGTTGTTAATGGTCCAATGTATTTTCTACCTTTTTTATGGTTTTATCTGTTTAATGTTTTCACATACAGATTGGCTTTACAGCATGAAACCACAGAGCTTCGAAGGCTTCATGCAGTCTCTCACGAGACTTCGATATAAAATAGAAAGATTAAACAAGAACTTAAGGGCCAGTCCCACTTACGCGACCTTGGCCCGCAAATTATGCGACCTCATGGTCACTTGAGGCGTACGGGCACCGTATGGCTGCGCGGGGCCGGTCCCACTTAGAAGCGCAGAGTTGTGCGGGGCTGGTCTCGACATCGCGCGGGGCTCCGAAATTCTTTCAGTGGCCGAAATCTTTGCGCGGCAACAGGGCCTGTCCGGCACAACAACCATGCTTATTACGGTCGTACGTAGCATCTTGGACGCCGTACGCAGCGTCTTTGACGGCATACGCATCTTGACAGCGTACGCCTAGCGCATGGCGTTGCGTGATGAAGTCACTGCCCAGCGTGGCGTTGCGTGATGACGTCACCGCCCGAGTGCCGTGCAACGCCCCAAATATTCAGTCAGCCCGCCTCCTGCCCAGCTGATTGGTAAGCATGACGTAAATGACATCACCCGCGAACTTAGCACGTACTAACCGCGAATTTAGCACGAACTTCGCATGAACTCCGCTTCCGGTTTGTCACTAGCCAAACGCGTGCAATCGCATGCAAGTGGGACAGGCCCTTTGCCGATTGAAGTTGGATCTTTATTTATGAGAAGTTGGAGTGAGAGACTACATGCCCTGCACTCCCAACCTTGAACACCATAAAGATCTTTCGGTAAGTCAAGCGTTATTAATCTTTCTATAGTTTTAATTTGTGCAAGTGGTCTGTGGTTTCATACTTTTGCTTTGAAGATTGACGCGCATGCGGGCTGCGCAGGTTCTTCACGTAGTCTCTCACTATAAAATAGAAAGATTAACGAGAACTTACATTTTGATCTTTATTTTATGAGGTTAGTCTCATTCCATTTAATATATTTTTAAATTCTTCCTACCAAAGATGATAATCTCACATTTACCCACATTATATTCAATTTGCCATATTGTTTTAGTCCTTTGCAGTACGTGTGTACTCCTCACAACGATACACCCTTTAGAACAGTGAAATTCTTTGTTTTTGTATACAATCCGATAATATCACACAGCAGACCTCGACACCTAGGCAGTACACAGAGTCGCCACGTTTCTGGTGCTGACAAAGTTATAAAAAGTTACATTCTGATCCAGCGATGACTTCTAACAGGACAAGTTGATGCTATTACTCTTAATAACCAGAATACAGCAATTAAAAACAAAATAATGGACTGAAGCCTCAAGTATATAGAAAAAATAAATTGTGACCAAAAAGGAATATGAAAGCACCTCTTAAACATATATTATAAAACAGAAACATAGTTCAACAGGTCTATAATTATAACAGATACAGTTCAGTAAATAAATTGACCTTGAAAATACTTTGAGTAGTAAGAGTGTATTTGTCCTGAATTTATCTCCATTGCTTTTTCACTTATAATTTACCTAATATTTTTAGAAAAATTGCAAAATGTAATTACCCTTCATGTTGTCCAGTAAATCTGATCCCAATCTCCTCGAATAACTGATATTAAAAATGTTATCAAAAATAATAGAGTTTTTTGGATCCTACTATGCGGTCCACGGAACAAACGATGGCCTCATATGCCACGACTTCAAGCACATGGTCCGCTGATTGTTGTGATCCATCTACAAACAATTATCAAAACAATCTCAATTGATGATGAAAATGTTAATGGAAAACGCGTGTAAAATATTGTGGGAACAGCTCCGCACAAGACTGCAAGAAATTGCAGAGAATTGTAGCTATAGCCGAGTCCATAACACAGACCCACCATTGACTAATCATCTACACTTCACGCTGCCTCGGAAAGATGCCCAACATAATCAAAAACTGTCCCACCCTGGTCATTCCTTCTTCCTCCCTGCTCCCATTGAGCAGAAGACACTGATGATTTATAAAAGCAGGACTCAGGAGCAGCTTCTTCCCCTTCGTTATCAGGGTGCATAAATGGTCCTTCAATCATATAGGGCAACTGTCCAATTAACCTCAATCCCATTGTGGACATTGACTTTGTCTCTGGAACAAGTTGCATTACAATGCTGAGAACTATATTCTGCAATTTGTATTTTCCTCTGTGGTATTGGAATTTGGTATTATATTTATGTATAGTATTATCTGATTTGCTGAACAGCAGGCAAAAACAAAGCTTTTCACGGTACCTCAGTACACATGACAATAATAAACCTAAACCTAAATTTATATTGTGTAGGAAAGAACTGCAGATGCTGGTTTAAATCAAAGATAGACACAAAATGCTGGAGTAACTCAGCAGAACAGGCAGCATCTCTGCAGAGAAGGAATGGGAGATTTTTCAGGTCGAGACCCTTCTTCAGATTCATTGAATTTATATTCAATGATAATTGCTAAGATTCATACTGTATTCTGAATAGTTGAATGAAAATGCAGACACACATTAAGGAAATATGAAATAAGCATGCTTTCTAATAAAGGATAAAATAAAAGTAATGATAAATCAGATAATAGGAGGCGAGGTGCCAATAAATTTCAAAGTATATAATTGTTCGGCCACATAATCCTTGCAAATCCATACATAACAAAGAACCTGAGGGGCAGCTTTTTTACACAAAATGTGTTAGGTATATGGATGAGCTGCCAGAGGAGGTGGTTGAGGCAGGCACTATCACAAAGTCTAAAAAACAATTTGACAGGTACATGGATAGGATAGGTTCAGAAGGATATGACCAAAAGCAGACACGTAGGATGGGGCAATGTTGGTCGGCATGGACAAATTAGGCCCAAAGAGCCCGTTTTCTATGCTGTAATGACTATGAGACTATGACACTAAAATGCGCAAAATAAAAAACAGGTATTACTGATTGTCACCAGTCTAAAAAGGTGGTGGTGGACCTACTTTGTTGCAATTAATTAGATAACTGAATTGATCTGCTAACCCACTCCCAGAACATTGCACAAGTTCGTATAGCACAAACTTATGACACAAACCAGATTGGTGACAGATTTTTTTTTCCTAAAAAACATCTGTGAACTACTTAGGTTTTGGTATTAATCCAATAGTTCTTGCAGCCACTTTTCAGGTATTAGCATTGATACATTGAATTGTGTTCCACAATTTTTTGGTGGACAACTGCAGAATTCCTGGATTACTGGTCAAATATCTTTAACTATTGAAGTGGTACAGTGGCGTAGCTGTACGGCTGCCGTCCTCACAACGTCAGAGATCCGGGTTCGATCCTTGGGTGTTGTCTGAGTGGAGTTTGCAAGTTCTCCCTGTGACTGCATAGATTTCCTCTGGGTGCTTTGGTTTTTTTCCCACATTCCAAAGACATTGTAGGTTTGTCTGTGAAATGGCCTCTAACTAGGTCCTTGTATATAGGATATAAATGTGAAAGGGAGGTAACATAGAACTAATGTTAATGAGGAATCGATAGTCACTGTGGACTCAGTGGGCTGAAGGGCCTGTTTCCATATTGTATCTTTCAATCAATCAATCAATTCAACCAAAAACATAAAATTTATAGAATGCTCTCTAATTCAGGAAACATGCTGGTGAACTTCTTCTGCACCCTCTTCACAGCCTCCATATATTTCCTGCAATGCAGTGAACAGAATGGCACACAATACTCCAAATGTGGCCTAACCAAAGTTCTATAAAACTGTGACACAACTTTGTATTTTTATTCAATGTCTTAAGATTCTTTACCATCTCATCTACTTGTATTGCCACTTTCAGAGAGCTATGCATTTGCAAGACAAGATATCCTCAGTAAAATTAATGCTCCTAAGGTTCTTACCATTAACTGTACACTTTCCTCTCACGCTAGAGCGTTGTCCTGACCTCCATGTACCTCAGTGGAGATCTTTGAACCAGCCTTAATCGGACTTTCTCTTGCACTAAATAATATACCATTTATCCAATATCTGCACACTGTGGACAGCTTGATTGTAATCAATATAGTGTTTTCATTGACTGGATAGAACACGACCAAAAGGCGTTTCAATGTACCTCAGTACATGTGACAATAATAAACTAAACTAAACTAAACCTCCCAAAATGGAAAGCCTCACACTTTTGTGGATTTAACTCCATCAGCCATTTCACCGGCCACATCTCCAACTGGTCAATATTCTGCTCTTTCCTTTGGCAACCTTAAGGGTCTCGACCTGAAACCTCACCCATTCCTTCTTTCCAGAGATGCTGCCAGAGTTTTTGTGTCTATCACCATTTTGTATGTCATCTGCAAACTTACTAATCAACCTATCTACATTTTCATCAAAGTCATTTATATAAATGGAAGTGCCAGTACTGACCCCTGTGAAGAAAATAGGTTGCAGACCTACAGTCAGAGAAACATTTCTACCACTGCCTTGTGCCTTGTGTGGCCAAACAATTTTGAATCCAATCTACCAATTTACTGTGGATCCCATGTGCCTAAACTTCTGGATCACCCTGCCATGAGGGACCTGTCAAGTGCTAAGTCCGTGTAAGCAACACCCCCTCCCTACCTTCATCAATCACCTTGTTACTTCTGCAAAAAAAGCAATCAAGACATGACCTGCCAAACAAAGCCATTCTAATTATCCCCAATAACCTCAAGCTTCGTCAAATGCAACCAAATCCTGTTCCTAAGAACCCTCTCTAACAGCTTCACCTGCCTCACCCAGCCAGTGAAGCTATTGACGAAAACTCACAAGCCTACAATCTGCTGGATTCTTAGACAAAAGAACAAAGGATACGTTCTAGTCCTCGACTTTGTCAAGGCCTTCATGCAGTTTTGACAGACGATCATTGACCTGAAAAATTAATTCTACCCACAGATACAATCTGTCCTGCTGCATATTTCCAGCATCTTGTTTTTATTATAGGTTTCCAGCATCAGAGAGTTTTTTTAATTTTCAAAGCAATATCATTTTTTTCCCCAACTGTCAATGCACTTATGTAGCAAAACCACTGGGTGGCAGTGCATGAACCATATTAACTTTTTTCTCAGAAATGTATAGCAATTGAGGCGATTTAAGCAGATGACCAAGTATCAAGGTTTGTAATGAGCGCTAATCCCTGGCATGAGAGCTAATCCCTTCTCATACACTATCCAAGGAGGAACAGCCCTGGTAGGCCTATTGCTTCTGCCTGCTGCTGCCACAGGGCACATGAAGGATATCCACCCAAAATGTCTAATTTCCCTACACAGATGCTGCCTGATCCACTAACTTTATCCAACAACTATCTTTTTCTTTGCCAGATTCCAGCATTTCTTGTCCCTCTCAGGTAATCATTTTGTTGATGATTACAGAATTGAAATATTCAATTCACAATTAAGTTGGAAAGAGACAAAAAGAAAATATGAATTCTAGCTGATAAAGGATCTTACCTCCTGCAAGGTCATATCGAAATAGTCCAAGTACCCATTGAGTAAGAATGCAAGGAGTAAAGAGGTAGTGTCCATTGTCATCCACTGTAAACTTTATTCGAACCTGCATTGAACAGAAATCAGTTTATTACTGATAGAAAATGAAAACAATTTAAATCAACAAGCCAATTTTTTAAGTGTCCTTACCAACCCGACAGCTGTTTCAACAGTTCTAAACAATTTTCAATCGGAGCTACACTATGCAAAGTGGTCAAAATGATGTTCAACTGGAATGTACCACAATAATCTGAAGAAGGGTCTCGACCCAAAACGTCATCTATCCTTGTTCTCCAGGGATAGCGCCTGGGCCTGCTGAGTTACTCCAGCAGTAAACCAGCATCTCTCTTTGTAAAGAAATGTCAGCATGCCAGCATTTGTCAGAATTCTTCTTTGTAAACTAGCATCTGCAGTTCCTTGTTTCTACATAATAATTTCCAAATTTTCTTTGTAAAGTTTTGCAGAATAGGAATACAATTTAAAAATTCAAGCATAATATTGCCAACAGCCTGTCTCGTCCCTTCTTCTTTTGTTTGTTTTAAGTCTGTTTTATTTGTATGTATTAGTGTATCTTTAGTTTTGTATTATGTGGGGGGGAAAACTTTTTTTATCTCTTCCCTCGATGAAGATGCAACTTTTTCCAAATCGTATCTCCATCCAGACTGCGGCCTAACATCGTGGAGCTGGCAGTCCCTTTGTTAGTGATTGACTTCGGAAACTCAAATGGCAGGAGCTTCGACCACCCCGATCGCGGGAGCCCTGATCGCCCATTGCTGGGGCTTCCATCGCCGACTGCGGGAGCTTCGATCGCCCCGACTGCGCATGTTTCGATCGCCCCGACGGCGGGAGAAAAGGAGGAAGGTAAAAGTTATTCGCCTTCCATCACAGTGGGGAATGAGAGGTCGTCGAAAAACAAGATGGACGTGCTGCCTGCGCTGGTGGGGAATCGGAGTGCAGTGAACTCGGTGTTTGCAGGGCAAACACGCTGTGAGAACATCCTGGAGTCTGATGCGAGTGTGAATGGCTTTCTAACTGTTCGGGTGGACAGGGACTGTAGTGAGAATGACAGCGATTGGTATAACTCTGGTCACATCATGGTGAAGGAGCGTGTGCGTAGCCCAGACATAGAACTGATGGCTGTGGGTCTCCACGTATTCTGTGTGCCCTAGGGATTCTCACACGCCGCTGTGGTGGCTGTTTTTGTTTAAATTTTTATGTAGTTTTGTATTTTGTTGCTTTATTGGTATGACTGTATGGCAAATCAAATTTCACTGTACCTCAGTACATATAATAAAGGACCATTGAACCATTGAATAATATTAAGAAAAATACTCAGAGAAAAAAAATTACATAAAGTCTTTCATGTTTTTTTCACTCAAATTAGTATTTTTGAAAAAAAATACAGCACCAAATAAGTGACAACTTCTCCCAATACCCAACTTCCAGCATCAAAGAAGACAAGGGCAAGTGCATGGGAACAGCACCACATGCACCACATGCAGTCTTCGACACACCAGCCTATCTCGGACCTAACTTGATTTTTATGTCATTTTATAAAACTATGTATCAAAGCCCCACCAGGGCGCGCAGAATTGGCAGCCCCGCCAAAGTCTATCTGTTTTTTCGCCTTTTTTAATTTTTAGTGCGTTTTAAAAGTCTGTATAAATATTCTCCAGTTTGTTTTATGTGGGGGGAGATGGAGGGGATCGAGCAAACCTTTATTTCAGTTTCTTACCTTGCCGGAGATGCAATTATTTTCCGGATTGCATCGATGGAGCTGGAGGCCTCCTCGGACTGACTTTGAGCCCCACCGCGGGGTCTGGGATCCCTCCAACTGCGGCCTATGAACTTTACATCAAGAGCTCGCCGTCTCAGGAGAGGCTAGTTGGGAGCTCCAACAACACAGAGGCTTGACCAGCCCCGACACGGGGTTCGATTGCTCGGCGCAGAGGAGCCGACATCCCCCCGATGCAAGAGCTGATTGCCCCGATGAGGAGGGCCAAAACTCCGCCGGCTACGGGAGTCAAGATCATCCCGTCAACAGATGGCTCGAGGCCTCCGACCATGGGAGAGCAAAGGAGAGAAGAGATTTGAACTTGTCTTTCACCTTCCATCACAGTGAGGAACGTGGAGGAGTTACTGTGGTGGATGTTTATGTTCAAATGTATTTTGTGTGTTCCATTGCTTTTTACTTGTATGACTGACTTGGCAAATAAAATTCCTCGTATATTGCAAAACATACTTGGCTAATCAAGTATTATTGTGATTGTGACTGAAGATGATGAAAAATGTAAATGATTTTACTTCTGAGTCACATGAGTGACTACATGAAGAAGCCCCCCAGACCGCATGCACGTCTATACGTCTAAGCATGGCGCCACGACTGGCTGGGAGGAGCGTCGCTCCTCCAGCGGTAAGTTTCAAAAGCCTGCAGGTAAGTTTTAAACTTATTCTCAGGTACTATTTTTGGTTGGGGGAAAATCTCTTTTAGAGATTTCTGCGGATAAGGATATCCAGGGCGAAATCCAGACGGGCCGCGGGGAAACCGGCTACGGAGGACCGCGGAAGTGCGGGTAGCCGTCGGCCGTCGGGTTCGCTACCCGAGTCGCTGACAGTGCATTCAGCGACTTCAGACTTTGGCAGCCCCAAAAGGGTGTACAGTCAAACGGAGTCTGAGAGGCCTGTGGACTCGGACGAGTTAGGCCAGGAGGGTTCCCCTCCGACAAATATGGGTAGCGTCTTCGGGCATTGATCCCAGATGGAGCATGGATAGCGTCCCCAGGCGTTTATCCCACAGAGAATGCTCCATCATGATATGCTCAGTGAAACGGTGCCAAATCAGAGCAGGTATCCTCGGGGGCCTGCGGCAGCGCCTATTTCAGGGCTGCTTAAAAATCTACCTCTCTGTGGAGGGGAGTGCCAGGGGTCAGTGTATAACTGACTCCGAATTCGAAAGAATGTCCGTGGAATATACTGGAATACATGCGTGAGGTTCAAAAATTGTCTGTTATGGCATTAACGTTGCGATACCCTCGCAAACAAATGAGCTGCTGCAAGCAGATTTGGCTTCTAGCATCAGCTACCTCACGTCACTACAGCACCAGGTAACAGCTGCAGAATACCATACACCTGTAAATTGTGCATTCCTGAAAGTGCCAGCAGTGAACAGCGTGATCTGGGGAGACATTGGGGGGGGGCGTCAAAACTCAGGAAGTGAAACTCCAACAAATGATTAAAAAAATTACTGGCCTCAGGCATCACGGCATTTGCCAGATCTGTGGATGGGGCCCTTATCGGACGTCCAGCAGGATGCCCTGGCGTTGATGTGCAATGCACACTTCAAAATGAACTGCTTTCAGAAAAACGCCATCAGACCTGCCTTAAATCCCAAATTTGCAGGCTTATGCAAGGCGAGCAATGTCCAGCCGCCAAATCTTCTCTTCGGGGAAGACCTACCCAAACAGGTAAAAGACATGGATGAGGAAGCAAAAGCTGTCAGACTAATCAAGGTACCAACGATGAGCAAAGCGTCACCGTTTCGGCGACAACACCCCTACGACTCCATCGGCAGTAAGTGGTTCACTGAAGCTTGTGGCAGCTTGAAAGTTGATTCTCTGGGCAGAGGTCTTTTAGGCCAAGGCCCAAGCCGGCCCTCAGGGAAAATGCGCAATCCATGCACCCCAGCAGTCCTACCCTCCAAAATTCAAGGACAGAAATAAAACACACATCAGGGGCCTTTGGGCTTGCCATAAGACCACCGGTAACCATGGAGGTAGGTGGGTCTGGTTCTTTCCAAAACATGGGGTGTGTGGACCAGTTACAAGCTGGTGATAGATTACACTTGGTTTTTCCACGAATGGCAATGGATATCAGATCTGTTTATAGAATCGTAGAATAACATCATATCAGTATATACTGCACAGTATACAAGGGTTCGAAGTTGAATTTTCCAAACAAAAGATATCCAAACACGTAAAAGATCTGGATGAGGAAGCAAAAGCTGTCGAGTTAATTAAAGCACCCATGACAAGCAAAGCTTCACCGTTTCAGTGACGACACCCTGCGCCTCCAAAAAAGAAAGATGGAGGATGTCGGATCATCCTTGATTTAACACAACTAACTCTTATGTGCAGTATAGACGTTTCAAAATGGAAAACTTTGTTACTGCCAAACAACTGATTTCCAAAGGATGCTTTATGGCATGCATCGATCTCAAAGATGCATACTATTCGGTGCCCATTCACAGGGATCACCGGAGATATTTGAAATTTAGCTGGATGGGGAAACTGTGGCAGTTTAAAGCGTTGCATAATGGGTCAACTTCAGCCCATGTTATTTACCAAAGTATTAAAGCCGGTGGTTGGGCCACTTAGAGCTTGAAAACACATTGTCATGACATATTTGGATGATTTTCTCATCACAGGGAAAATGCTGAAACTGGCTAAATTGGCAGATTTCAGTCACAAAACTCATATTTGAGAAGTTGGGGTTTCTCATCCATCCAGTTAAACCCAAGTTGATACCAACTAGAGTTATTAATTATTTGGGGTTTACCATTAACTCTATTAATATGTCCATGAATCTGCCCTGGGGCAAGAGATCAGAATCAATAGAAGCCTGTAACAACCTGAAACAGCCATCTATTCGACAGGTGACTAATGTAATTGGTAAATTAGTGGCTGTTTTTTCCAGCTGCACAATTTGGTCCTTTGCATTATCAGAATTTACAACATGCAAAGGAGCAAGCACTCAAATACCATTTAGGTCGTTTTAACAGACCTATGCTGTTACCAAGCTGAAGCTATATCAGAATTACAGTGGGGTCAACCAATATTCAGCATTCCTCCAGTAACATTTGGTCAGTAAAATTCCAGTTATATTACAAACCGATGCTAGTGCTCAAGGATGAGGAGCTACTTATACCATCCCTAGCGGCGGTGGAAGATGGAATGTGCATGAGTTTATCAAATTCTTCAGTTACATGGTATCAACTACCTGGAGATGCTGGGGGCATTTTTATAGGTTACAATCTTATTGTGAGAATATGCATACTCTGCATGTTTTAACTACAGATTGACAACACTACAGCGGTGGCATATATTAGTGGGTGGAATCAAGTCAGTATCCCGAAGTGGGTGGAATCAAGTCAGTATCCCGAGTTAATTTAGCTAACCTTATTTGGCACTGGTGTATGGTGAAAAGCATTTGGATTTCAGCTACCTACTTGCCAGGTAGGTTTAACATGGTGGCGGACACCAGGCCATGCAAACTCAATGACAACACAGAATGGATGTTGGATCATAAAGTATTTACCGACATTGTTGCTCGGTATGGAACATCGGAGGGTCAGTGGCGATGGATGCATTCTCGCTACACTGGGGAGGAATGTGCTTTTATGCCTTTCCTCCAATTTGCCTCATCAGTCGGGTCTTGCAAAAAATCCAGCAAGATTTTGAATATTTTGGCATTTCAGGCATTTTGATAGTGCCTGACTGGCCTACGTAGCCATGGTTCCCACTGATGTTGGGAATGATAATAGAACCTTATATGGTTATTTCTAAAACACAGAAATTTGCTGGTTCATCCCGTGACTCGGGAAGCCCACCCTCTGTATATAGAATCAATTTATTGATTTGCAGACTCTAAAAACACCTGTCCTGAGGCTCGGGTTGTCAGACCGAACCATGGACGTGATCACTGCAGCTTGCAGAGATAGCACCAAGAAGCAGTACATTTCCTACATCAGGAGATGGGAAGTGTTTTGTTTAAATTCTAATATAACGTATAATACGGCACGGATAACTGACGTTTTGTAGTTTCTTTCAAAATTATTCTTTGATAAAGGTTATGTTATAGTGCCGTTGACTGTGCCAAAAGTGCCTTGTCAGCATAAGGGTGAGACCCGACAGAGTGGTGTCCCGATCCCAGCAGCAAATATACTGACAAGGCACTTTTGGACAGAATGGTTATATCTAACTACAAAATAACGTTCTATGCAATGAGCTAATTAAACATAGCAGACCGGGGTTGTTAGGTCTAAAGCTGGAATTCTGGCATAGATTGTGTGTTGTCACACATATTCATCAATATTTTAAGGCTACAAAGAACCTTAGAGGCACTAAGCTGGCAATGTTAATTAGCCACAAAAAAAACCACACGAAGGTTTCAGTGCAGACCATCTCCAGATGGTTAAGACATGTATTGGCTTGTGCAGGAGTGAACTCTGATATTTTAAATCTCACTCCATCAGGGCTGCAACAACATCAGCAGCGAGATTCATGGGGGTTCTGCTGGACCGCATCCTAGCGACAGCAAGATGGTCGAATGAGCAGGCTTTCCAAACCTTTTATAATAAACCGATTGCCAGGCCGGGTTCGTTTGCCAACTCAATTTTAAGTTCTGTTCAATAATTTGCTTTCCCGGATGTAGGGATCGCTATTATTATTATCATTTGCATCATTATTAATGTTTTAAATCTATGTCATGTCTGAATGCGTTATCTTTTCAATCATTTCTGGTTAACTAATGCAGTGTGTGGCATGGACTCGTGTTCGTGGCATGAAATCACAGAGCTTTGAATTCTTCATGTAGTCACTCATGTGAATCCGAAGTAAAATAGGAAGATGAAACGAGCTCACCAGTTTGAAGTTTGATCTTTATTTTATGAGGAGTTACGATTTGGGATTACCTACACTCTGCTCTCAACCCTTCTCATCAAGTCAGCTGGTAGTTCTAGTTTTCTCGAATCTTTCTATTATCAGTTCAGCAACTGGGTTTCTGTTATTTCACACCGCTGCTTTGAAGGTTGAAGCTCATGCGGGCTGGCGGGCTTCTTCACGTAATCCCTCATCGTAACTCCTCATAAAATAAAGATCAAACTTCAAACTGGTAAGTTCTTATTTAATCTTCCTATTCATTTTAGTTTACTGGTCTTAAAATTAACTGTTTTCATGTTTCTTGCAAACAATGACAAATATTTATCTAATTTTCATGCTCAGTCTGAAGAAGGGTCTCGACCCGAAATGTCGCCTATTCCTTTTCTCCAGAGATGCTGCCTGACCCTCTGAGTTACTCCAGCATTTTGTGTCTATCTTCGATGTAAACCAGCATCTGCAGTTTCTTCCTCAACAAACAAGACTGTATTTGTGACAGGTCAGGAATTCCAATCAACCAGTTCCACCAACAAATTCTGGAGGATTTCCTCACATTGGCCGAATTTACAGGTACCAGCTGGCAGCAGGAAAAGGTATATGAAAATCCATCTGCTTTAGGATTTTGATGTTTCTATGCCCAAGAAAACCTCAGGTCTGGGAGTGTCAATTGATCTATTATGTTTTCTGATTTTTGGCCGGACTTTTTTTTTAATTTGCAAATCGTGTCTACCATCATAACCATGAATACAGTTCTGAAGAGATATCATCAGCCTTCAAAGTTAACTCGCTCCACCAATGTTGCCTAACCCGCTGGGCATTTCCTGCTATTTCTACCTTATATCTACCATTCCTACCTCTGCTGGATGTCCATAAACAGTAATCAGCATTACCTTGGCACTAACAGAAAAAATATATAATATTTTGTTAGTGGTGCTGTATCTGGTTACGGAAGTTCCTGGTTGAGCAAGCTATCACATTCCTCAGAGGTAGAGACAGTGGCAGATTAATATAGGAACAGAAATACACCATGGCCCGGTGAAAGATGTCAGCACTCACTCTCCTATTCAATAACTTTGCCATCATCATCAACCTTTCTCAGTGCTAATGTCACGCCAGCATTAATTAAACAATAAATTAAATTTAGTGTGAAGTATACCAGAGATATCAAGTACAACATACCTGTTCATAAACTTGTACCAGTGAGCTGGCCAGCTGATGTATTCTGGTAACACTCCCCCATACAGGATGTTTTTTTAGATTCTTATGCAGCACAGGCTGTAAATAAACACTGTATATTGCCTGCAGTTGCTCTCTATCAGGATAGCTGAAATCACAAATTAAGAATTCATATTTCTCAACAAGAAGAATGGGACTTTACCACCATATTGCACTTTCCATATGACAATTCAGGGATGAATTTCACCATCCACCCATGCTCCTGGCACACCACTGGCAGGCAGGCAGGCAGTTAATTATACCTGTAACTACTGGCATTCTTTCTGACACCCATCCCTTTTTAATGTTCACTAGACTAAGTGGGACCTGCTGGGTCCCTGTCACACAGGAGGCCTGGTCCCCCAACGCAACCCGTTCCAACGCAATATTCCACCATTCACCCATAGCCACAAGTGCGCAGGCGCGGCTCATTTCCCCTCATCCCCAGTGCTCTCTCTCCTACCTCTTCACCCTCCCTCTTCTTTCCCCGTCTTCCTCCCCTTCCCCACCTCTCCTTTACCCTACCTTCAGTCACTCCCTCTCTCCCTCCATAACTACTCTCCGCTCCCTACCCCCACCTATCCCTCACAACCTCCCCCACTGCCCTCCTCTCCCTCTATTCCCCACGCCCTACCTCCTCCACTATTCCCCCTCCTCCCCAACTCCCTACTCACCTCCTCCCTCTTCTTTCTCCTCCTCCTACACTTCCCCACTCGCTACCTCCCCCTCCCTACCCCCATCCTCTCCCTCTATCCCTCTCCTCCCCCACTCTCCCTCCTCACCTCTCCCTCTTTCCCATCCCTACCCCCTCCTCTCCCTCAATCGCCCCAGTCCCCCTCCACACCTCCCCCACTCTCCCTCCACTCCCCCCATTCTCCCTCATCACCTCCCTGGGATCGTGAGGTTGCCCCTCCTCTCCCTTCTTGTGTGCCCCAGAGGACCATCAGCCGTCAGTGCCCTCAGAGCCAAGCGCAGCCCCGGCGCTCCTGCAGCTACAGCCGTGCGCCGTTAGAGGCGACCAGATGCCGGTGACTGACAGCGGACGCGGCCAATCAGTGCGACGATGGTGCAAGAATGGGCGTCACCGTCCAGGCGGTGACTGACAGGAGAGCAGACCAATCTATGCATGCGCGGTTTTAAAGCTATTTAAACCTTAATAACTTTTAAAATATACCACCAATCGCAGCACTATCTTGTACCATTTTTGCGAAAATGTAAAAACAATGCAAACCGGAAGATAACAGGATAAGAGTTTTAATTATGTATAGATAGATAGATAGGTTGCTGAGGCTGGGATAAATGGGATCTGAATTTTTTTTTTAATCAAAGCCCTACATAATAAACAACATACCCACTCTATAGTACTTTAATTTACACTTGCTTTTGGCCTGCCAGCAAATGCAAATGGCAAGGCTGTAGATGATCTGGTGAGGTGATAAAAAACTAAGCTCCTAGCTGCAAATTACTGATCACAGAACCTCATGTCAGTCCTGTTTCTTGCACAGCACTTATACGTTTGCTTATTGTGATCATTTAGTATGGTAATTTTTAAGCATAAGATTATACTTCTTGCTTTTTTTTGTATCCGTTCGATGACTTAAAGGAGCAGAGCCTCTCAGAATACATTATGTGAGTTTGTGTGACCATACCCAGTGCATTACATTTACAATCCACCATGCTGAAATGCCTTTATAGACAATAGGTGCAGGAGAAGGCCATTCGGCCCTTCGAGCCAGCACCGCCATTCAATGTGATCATGGCTGATCATCCACAATCTGTACCTCGTTCCTGCCTTCTCCCCATATCCGCTATCTTTAAGAGCCCTATCTAGCTCGGTCTTGAAAGTATTCAGAGAACCGGCCTCCACCGCCCTCTGAGGCAGAGAATTCCACACTCACAACTCTCTGTGAGAAAAAGTGTTTCCTCGTCTCCGTTCTAAATGGCTTACCCCTTATTCTTAAACTGTGGCCCCTGGTTCTGGACTCCCCCAACATAGGGAACATGTTTTCTGCCTCAAGCGTGTCCAAACCCTTAATAATCTTATATGTTTCAATAAAATATCCTCTCATCCTTCTAAATTCCAGAGTATACAAGCCCAACCACTCCACTCTCAGCATATGACAGTCCCGCCATCCCGGGAATTAACCTTGTGAACTCACAAATAACTTTGACCATAGAAGATGGACATTGTAATACTTACTTGATTGTACAGATCCTGACAATAGATGTAAATCTTGTTGTTAGGGCATGCCGTCCCATTGCACCACCAACTGACATCGAAGACACAATCTGAATATGTTCCAATCCAACCCATTCCAAATTTTCATCATAAAATCCATGATAAGTCAATACCTTTGGATTTTTTAAATTCAAGAAAAACAAAGAAGATAGAAGTTTATAATCGAACTAGATAACCACCAACCTATCGTTAAGGGTTGAATAAGTGAGATGATAATTCAAGCATAAATACCCCAAATTTTACACTTTTAAAAGACTCGTATAGTGCTTGTGCTTCCAAATTAAACCAGAGGTCAGGGAGCACATTCTCTTATATATATATATGCTAAGTCCTACACTTTTCCTAATGACAAGCCTCCAATTTAAGCCATACTTTAGGAGGAAGTCAAGGATAGAGCAAAGTTTTTTTTCCAAATCATAAAAAAAAAATCTGAATAATTCATTCTAGCTACAAATCTTGTAGATCTGAACAATTATGCATTGCAGAGGCATCAAAATCTATTTACTAATTACAAAGCTGAAATATCAAATTGTTAGTTTGCCATCCAAGCAGTTCACAGACTTTTTCTTCTCTGGCTGTTCCTCAGGATTGAAGATAGTTCACAATCTACTGGGTATGGAAGCAATTTAAAGACAGAATAAACCGAATGAAAAAAAGGTAACAAGGACCATAATACCACGTCAAATAGTACAGTTCAATAATATTCACGCAATTAGGATCGCCAATCATTGCTCAGTAGGGTTTCATGAAAATAATTTTAACAGTTAAACATCACAAAACATTTAAGTAATATACTGTAAAACTCAATAAAACCAAGCATAAAAACAGCTGAAGTAAAAATGACACATAATCATCTAATCCAATAATCTTCTAACCTGTTGTAGAAAGGCAATAACACTGCTGGTTCCCCACTTGTCTGGCTTGGGTAGGTTAATATCCTTCAAGTACAATACCAGATGTTCACAATCCCTGGGCCGGTACACACGACCAGTGTTGGAACTAATAACCATGCAGGTCTGACTCAATTTTTGTAGAATATGTCGAGGTGAGGTCTGTGCACTACAGTGAACTGTTGCAATCTGAGTGGATCTAAGGTGAGAGAAAGCATAACGAAGAAGCATCCTGAAAATGAAAATAAAACCATTAAAATAATTCTGTTCATCTGAGAATTATTCCAATACAATCTGAAAATTAATTTTTTGATCAGAAGCAAATAATCTAGCATTTAAGATGATCATCAGACAGTCCTTTCAAATCATAGTGTCATACAGCAAGGAAATAGGCCCTTTGGCCCAACTCATCCATGCCGATCAACATGCTCCATTTAAGCTAGTCCCATTTACTGTGTTTGGCCCATATCCCGCTAAACCTATCGTATCTACAGTATGTGCAGGTTAAGAAACAAAAGGTTTAGCATCAGAACTTTGAGGTCTTATATTCCATTTGGAGTAATTATTACTCAGCCAAAATGTTTTTCAAAAATATATACATCATTACTTTTTAAGGATTAAATAACCAGTAACATAGTATTCCAATTTTCAACTTGGAAATATATCATGAACTGGACATAACATTATAAAACAGATAACAAAATTCCTTTGGTTTATACTTGGAGAAGTAATATGATTGTGCAAAACACTTATTTGACCACATTAAAGCACCTAAAGTTCTGGGCACTCACCTTCATATTGCCCACAGAATGAGTACAATGTAGCTTTATTACATTAACATTAACAATTCACTGGGTTTAATTACATCAATAAGGAATCAGAGGGATATGGACCAAAGCTGGGTAGGTGGACTTATGTAGATGGGACTCCTTAGTTGACATGGGCAAGCTGGGCAGGTGCCCCTGCTGTATGATTCTATGACTCTATGAAAAGGTTATTGAATAAATTGAACAACGTTTTCAAGATATTGAAAAGAACTGAAAAGGTAAGATGTCCCTGATCTTCAGAATCATTTGAAAGCAATTAAAAACAAATTAAACAATTGAAGAAAGTTTGATATAAAAAAATGATTTATTTGAATTCTTTAAAAATAAACCAATGAATTCAAAAAATGCAATTCATCTTTTTCAAATACCTTCTTTCTTTTAGCCCTATAAGACCAGTCAAATGAATGTGTGAATGGATCAGTGCTTGGGTTCAATCTGAACAGGATATGAAAAGATTTCTCCAGTATTAATGCTAGGTCATCTCACTCAGATACAACTCTGCTGCTGGGGGGGTCCAAGAGTAAAGCACAGCTGGGAAGCTGCCAGCAATTACATTGAGAAACACCAGCAGTTCTTTTCAGAAATGCCAGCAAATTTAATTAAAATGTTGATATTCAGAGGAGCATGGGTGAATCATCTTATGTTAACATCAATCATTGAGCACGACATAAATTATTCCAGGTTAAAATATTGGTTCAGCATGAAATTAGAAATTCAAATGGTACGTGAGATTTTATTTCAAAATGATTTGAGTACACGAGTATAGATTCCTTGCTCCATTTATATAGAGCCTTGGTGAGAATGCATCTGGAATATTGTCAACGTTCTGGTCTTCCTTCCTATGTAATCCCATTTAAATATTTCAAAATTAAAAGGTTTTTACAGGATAGATGTTTGCCCTAAATGGGTTACCTAAAAATAGAGATCACAATATCAAAATGAGGGGATGGCTATTTAGGCCAGAGATAAAGAAACATTTCTGCTCCCTGAAGATAGCAAGCCTGGGAAGTTATCTACCCATGAGTGTGGAAGCACAATTTGCTGCGTGGCCCCAAGATAGAAATCAATAGATGTGTCAACATTAGGGGAATCAAAAGAATTATGGGTAGTGCATGAAAGTGGAACTAAATAAAGGAACTCTGCATCCAGCACAAACTCCTTAAGCCTAAATTCCCCTTTGAAGAAGATAGTTTGCATCAAGCGTTTGGCATAGACAGATACAAAGATAGGAAACATTCCTTCATCCCTACATTCATGATACATTTTAATCTAATCACAGAAGAGCTCACAATGCAAACTATTACCTTCCAACAATCAATAAATCAAAATGTCGTTAAGATGCCACATTTCTCATTATTAAGTCTTACCCTTTTCCACATCCTTCAGGTCCTACCAGTATGAATGGTTGCTTGTTGTTAGAATTTAACCAGGGCTTAAAATAATCGAGACCTCTTTGCATATCAGGAGTTCGGATGACAGGAAGTTTTTGAGGGTTATTGAAATCATCAACTGTCAGATTCTCTGGTTTCTCCATCTGGTACGCCATAAGTCGTCCACTCTGATGATCATAATATGTGTCAAGACATTGGCGCGGATCAGGTGGTGATTCTCTTGCCCAGGTTAAAACCTAAGTTCAAATGAAATTTTAAAGACATTAGGATGTATACAACTTCCCAACAGTATTTGTTTATAGTGATGATGAATATTGGCATTGAATTAGCTGATTGTTGGAATAAAAAGTACTTGGACGACTAATTTATTTGATTAGTAGTTAATCCACAGAGATTTTTATGCATTTTCATAACATTAAGCATTCTTCTTCCTTCTGCCATGTCCCAGCTTCTATGTCAAGGGAGCAAAAGCACAGCTGAAGATAATGAATAAGAAAAATCTCTGATTTAACCTTTCTAGTCCTATTACAATGATTTGTGTGTTTCATCCAACTCAAACTTTTGGACAATACTTTTCAGGACATAGGACCTAGAGAATGTTGTATAATCCCACAACCACGTATGCCCTGTCATTGGATCATGGCTGATCATAGTCATACAGTATGGAAATTGGCCCATCGGCACAACTTGCCCACCCCGACCAATATGCCCCATCTACACTAGAACCACCTGCCTGTTTGGCCCATATCCCTCTAAATTTATCTTATCCCATGTACCTGACTAAATGTTTCTTAAACGTTGCGATAGTACCTGCCTTTTATCACCACCCTTTATATATTTCATTCCTGTAATTCTCTATATATTCTCCCAACATTCTCAAAATTATTCTTTTTGCTGGTTACGTTATGTATGTAAATGAAATTAACTGATTACATATGAAGGTTTAGGCATAAATAATGATGGGAGTGAGGATACTGAACTAACTAATGGAATCTATCCAATGTATACTCTGGATTTCCTTTACCAATTACTAAACTGTGGGGTCTTCATGACAATCAATTTTTGAGGCCATTAATAGTATTTATTGTAAATTTCTGATCTGCTGTTCAACATGCACATACCTCTTTAGAAAATTCTTGTCGAGATTTCATGTCAAGATTACCACCAAGACCTCTAATTAAACTAATTATGAACTGTCCACGATCCATACATCCATGAAGATGAGAAAGACCATTCAAAATCGTTCCAACAAGACTTGTTTCCACCACAAAGTCATTCTGAGAAGAAAAAGATCAATCTTACAAAATAAATATATACGTTATAACTCTTGACTTTTTAATATTTTAATATTTATTCTGCATTTGCAAGCCAAATATTCAATCTCACTGACAAGTGTTATTGATATCAAATAGATATTTGAAATTTTCACAGAAAGATTTGCATTAATAGTCCATTCAATTTGGTACTATTTAATAAATGTACAAAATACCTCAAGAATATCACAATGCCAAGAAGTGAGTGTAAGAAAAGGATTAAGTTGTAACATGTGTAAGAAGGAACTGCAGATGCTGGTTTAAACTGAAGATAGACACAAAAACCTGTAGTAACTCAGCAGGACAGGCAGCATAGAAACATAGAAAATAGTAAGATTAAACGAGAACTTACCAAGTTTGAAGTTTGATCGTTATTTTATGAGGAGGAACGATGAGGGATTACGTGAAGAAGCCCCGCCTGGCGCATGATCGGCATACTTCAAAGCAGCGGCATGAAAAACACAGCATTAATAGCCGGAGTAAGATAGTAAGGCTCAATATAGACTAGAACTACCAGATGATCATTTATGTTATGAGGGTTGGGAGTGGCGGGCACGTAATCCCTCATCTTTCCTCCTCATAAAATAACAATCAAGCTTCAAACTTGGTAAGTTCTCGTTCAATCTTACTATTTTACTACGGAGTCACGCGAGTGACTACGTGAAGATTTTGTAGCTCTGTGTTTTTCATGTCGTAGATTCATTCCATACGACACTCTGGTTCAATCAACACAGTAGTGAGTAAATAATACATCTTATAAACATTTCTTTAGTTTATGTAATAAGTCCTTTCATTATAAAAGAATGAAAGTAATAACCCTTCTATCGTAGGGGAAGATTTATAACCAAAGATATAAATTGATAATATAAAACAAAGCACAATGAAAGAGAACCCAACACTGCGTGTCCAACCCTGACACCGTGAGAACTGGTTTCTTGTAAACTTTGAAAAGTTTACTTTACATCATCCTATGGCCTCTAATTTTTTGATCGAATGGCCCGTCCTGTGCCTTTGCCATGGATATACCCATCTCCCTGGGGGAGTGGGTTGTTTTTTTTTAACATCTCAATGTCTACTCCTGCAGAGTCCCAAAACCTGTTTTAACCATCTAGAATGTAACTATCTGGAACCTGCAGTTTGTACTGATATTTTTATGTGTTTTTTTGTGTGTAATAAATAGCCCTGTCTCACCACCATGGAGACTCTTGCCTACTTCAACATTTTGAGTCAATGCTTAACCACACACAATTTTTGGTCGACAGGATATGCTTTAAAATTTACCTTGGTTCCAGCTCCTCCTGGTCTGATTTGTTTGGTTAAGTCATAAACATATAAGACAATGTTATCTGTAGCCACGTGCATACAGTCTAACGTAACATTTGCACTCTTTGTGCTGATACTAAAGCTATGAGCATTATTACTTCAAATGTTAACTTCCGAAACAATGATAGAATTGGAGCACATTGCCTGAGGAAAGTGAGAACTATGCTGAACTCCCAACTTCTGTATTTTTACTTTGGGCAGATTTAAATATATTCCTTTCCCAATCGGGATATTACCGGATGAGACCCCTATTAATGGCCCTATCGCTAAGGTGCTGATCAAAATATGCAATCCAGCAAGGAACTCCAATATATCTGATATGTTAGCAGTATGATAAAATATCTTTGACTGTCTACCAAAGACTTCCAATTTCTTTATATAAACAAAATACTGTTTTTAATGCTATTTTTCCAAGCTGCAGTTATAACATTCATGGTCCTATCCGCCAGTCTCAAGCTCTTGTAATGGTCTGTTCAGAACCTGCAGATTAACAAATTCATATGATCATGCCATGGATGAATTTTTCAACAAATTACTGCAGCTGTGAATCGTCATAAATGGGTCAATTATTACTCTAAACATCAACGAGAATCATGACTGTGTCCGATTTGGCCCACCAATTACTGCAGCTATGAATCATCATAAATGGTTCAATTATTACTCTAAACATCAATGAGAATCATGACTGTGTCCGATTTGGCACACCAATTACTGCAGCTAGGAATCGTCATAAATGGTTCAACTATAATTCTAAACATCAATGAGAACCATGACTGTGTCTGATTTGGGCCACCAAACCGCCCATGGCAAAGTCTTGCTATATTTTCATCAGACATTGCCTAATCAGACCAAATGGGGAACATATTTCCCCCCCAATGTAGTGAGAATGCATCCACAGCTATTGCTCCTGGGTTGGGTTCCCATGAGACGTATTTGGGCAATTAGTGATTTCATCTAGTCGCAAACAGATCAATGTCAGGTAATCCATACCACTGACAATGTTTTCCAACTTGTGGGTTTAATACCCATTCTGTATTGTCTTTAAATTTTCGTGATCTGTTGTCTGCCACAATATTGTCTCTCCCTGAGATAGATAGCTGAAAGCCAAATATTCTTAAAGATACACTAATGCCACATCTGGTTAACCAGATAATCACATGGTAATAATTTTACTCGACCCATGTGATTGATATATGCCACAGCTGTGGTGTTGTCTACTTGTAATTGGACATGCAAATCTTTCAAAGTAAAACAATAAGCTTTTAATCCATAAAAGCTCCTAACAACTCCAATGATTAATACCAATGTTTGGAGAAATATGTTTCTTGGACAATCCATCTACCACCACCTGGTGTTATTGTCCGTAGCCCCCTAAATAAGGGATATATGAGATATTAACCTGATAAAAACAGATATTACACTTATCTTAGCCCAAAAAACCGAGAAGCTATCCACCATCTGAGAATACTTGCTTCAGTTTGCAATGACTGCTGGCTGCTGAGCTAATATGTTTTTAAGCAGCTTGTGGAACATTCTCAATCCACCACTATAATTCTGATAAAGCTTCCTTTGGCAATTGCATAGGCCTGTCAAAAATGCCCTGCACACTCTTCTAGTGCTTGTGTTTTTTCCCTTTTTTGAGCTTTTTAAGTAATGTAGTGGCCCAGCTCTATTGCAGAAATAGTGCTACTAACTTACCTAAGCTCCTTCTCAGATGGAGGGATAAGGCTTGTCAACAAGGCAACGACACATATTCTTAATATTGACACTTTGTTTCTTGGTAAAATTTACCGAACATGGTACTGAATCACTCACAAACCCCAAATAATAAAATGTTGGGGATGGCTGAAGCTTAGATTTTGTTGGATGGATCAGGACCTCTAGTCTTTCAACAGGCTTGTAATTGCTGCACTAATTTTCCAGCTGACTCCTGATCATCATTGCCGATTAAAAAATGTCATCAAGATAACCATGTGTCCTTATCAGTGCAAGTGCTGGTTTCAACCTTTGTGTGAACAGCCTAGAAGCTGAGCTTAATCCATTAGATAATGCCTTAAATTGCCATAGCTGACCCATTTAATTAATTTTTAATTACCTGTGAACATGATGATAAATTGGTACTAAATCATACGCATCCTTTAAGACTATAGTCACCAATTACAATTTGTTGTTAACAACTGCCTTGCTGTGTTGAAAGTGTCCATTTTGAAATATTGCATACTGGACAAATGTATTAAAGTGTGTGATGTCTAGAATGACTCTTCACCACCATCTTTCTTCTGCCTGGGGAAATTATTTGATACAAATTGTTGTGGATACTTACTCTTGTTTTTTCCCCCATTATACTTTCCCTAAATAATTTCTTACCTTTTCTTTATTTGGGATTTTCCAGGTGCAGAATCATACACTAGGATTAGGTAAATTCTGTACAGGTGGATCAACTCCTTCTACAAATTTTATTGTAGATCCTTACACAATATCTAATATAAACCGTTCAGCTGTTATGCAATATCATTTATCAAAACACACCTGTAATCGACCACTAATCGGAGGTTCAACGAAAGCTTCCTCTGTGATAGAATAAAAGTTTTTGTACTTCTCCAAATGCACGTGATGGCCTTCTTCCCCAACAATATGGGGTAACATAAGGCTGTGCTGGATAAAAATACTTCCTCACCATACTCCTGCCTCCGATCCATATATCAAATCCTCCTTCACATTAGACCACCAATTTTGCAAAAGTTTTATGAGGCTGATATCTTTGCCTTTTTATCAACGACTTTGATTTGTTTTTAGGCAGGTTCACACCGTAACAACCAATATTTTCAACATAGCTTGAACTTTATTGACCTGCAAATCTAAAGTGCAAAATGGTCCGAATGGCAATTTTTCTCTCATACCATTGAGCTGAACATATGAGCAATGCCACTTATCCTTTTAAATTTTTGGTCATTGCACAATCTTTCACTTGCTTCCCATAAGCAGTGATGCCACCCGCAAACTTGAATTCTTTGGAATCGTATTCCCTGTGCCTCCACACTATTGAAGACATGGGTGCCTTAATCGGATTCACCGTTGGCACCCTAGTAATGCACAAATGTTTTCATATAAATCTGCTGTTTCAACCATAACAGCCTCCTGAAGCTGGTGAGAAACCAATTGATATTGGCCACCATGGTTACCTTCCATGGCCTCACCACTTCCTTCAGGTATCGTACTTTGTACCCATTAAGTACACCTGGATTTATATTTGTGCTGTGGTGGGTACACAACCAAAACACCACTTTTAGGGTCAGTTTCTTTACTGCCCTGTTACCCCTGAGACTTGCTCAAGAAGACTACCTCCAGCCAATCTGAGGTTCATATTCCCATGAGATTCTTCTCGTGGCTTTAGTTTGTGGAACGACTAAATGCTCCCTACTCTAATTTTTAACGGCCACCGGTATCAGAACCGGCTCCACACTAATCTGCCATCCCGATCGCTGAACTTCTACCCGGGACGCATTATAACCTCCGTTTTTTCCTCCGGAGTATTTCCACTTTACTTACAACTCCTGCTGGCTCTGCAAGCCAGCACCACGGAGTTTGAACATGCCCTGTAAAGTAATTCAATCTACTTACCTGCGGGCCTGTTCCTTAAAGCTGGTGGAACTGCGCTCTGCAGCTCTTTGCCTACCAACAGCGTCGACGTAATGCCGATCATGCGCCCCAGGCGGGGCTTCTTCACATAGTCACTCACGTGACTCCGAAGTAAAATAGGTGCAGGAGTAGGCCATTCGGCTCTTCGAGCCTGCACCGCCATTCAATATGATCATGGCTGATCATCCAACTCAGTATCCTATACCTGCCTTCTCTCCATACCCCCGATCCCTCTAGCCACAAGGGCCACATCTAACTCCCTCTTAAATATAGCCAATGAACTGGCCTCCATTAGCTTATGTGGCAGAGAATTCCAGAGACTCACCACTGTCTGTGTGAAAAATGTTTTTCTCATCTCGGTCCTAAATGATTTTCCCCTTATCCTTAAACTGTGACCCCTTGTTCTGGACTTCCCCAACATCGGGAACAATCTTCCTGCACCTAGCATCTCTGGAGAGAAGGAATGGGTGACATTTTGGGTCGAGACCCTTCTTCAGAAGTTGTAACATGTTGAGTAGTGATTCCTCGGACGGAAAATTTAAAAGAGATAGTGTGGGGAATAGACGGTGGCTAGAGAATGGCTACGGAGCTACATTGGAATCTAGCCAAAAGTAGGGAGTGCGAATATTCTGTAGTAAGCTTGTGTAACTGCAGTGCAGCTGCATTATGCAATGATTGTTAACCTCAAAATGGTGCTGATAAGGGTTCAACCAAGAAATAAGTTACCAGGTTAAAGTGTATCTTGCGGTGCTAGCTTGTACATACGCAAGGGTATAAACAGCCTGGGGTGTGCTCAGTGGTTGGGTCAGCCCTCAGACTGGGTCACGACTGGTGCCAAGGGAAAACTGCGAGCCGTGCTACAGACAGAGACACCTGCCACTGACTGGGAATCCATCAGGCATTGTCCACGATAAAGATTGCACTGATCAATAGCTTGTTTGCGTGGTTTCTGATTCAGAAACTAAACAATCGCATTCAAAACTACTAGAATAAGTGTTGCTCGTTGCATTACATGCAAGTAAAATAATGTATATTGTGCTCGTGTTTGGCAGGTATTTGCTTTGTCAGCAGGAACAGGGTACTAATTCTGGATGATCAGCCATGATCTTATTGAATGGCATTGCTGGCTCGAAGGGCCTACTCCTGCACCTATTTTCTATATTTCTATGAATTATTGGTTCAATGAATGAAGGTATATTGTAAATTTAAATACACTAAACTGTGGAAAGTACCAGACGCAGAAAGGAGTTATCTTTTAAAATAAACTAATTTAAAAATATACTATTTTTTGTAGGCGAATAGTTTATTAAGGAAGCAAATGTGAGGTTGTGCAATGTGTATTGAGGTATTTGGATCATGAAAAATGTATTATCTTTAACTCTAGGAATCTTTTGAGTTCATTTCCAGTCCTAACATTGTGGTGTTCCCAAGAATTAGCAACACTATTATTGACAAGATTATCGACACTTTGTATGTCATCAATTGCTTGATGAGTGGATATCCCACAACTGAGTGCACATTCAAGATAAAAGTTCAAGAGTCAAGTGTGTTTTACTGTCATATGTCCCGGAACGCAACAATGAAATTCTTGCAGCATTGTACTTCAAGCATTCTTAGTTGCAGCATTGTAAACATGCAAATTCATTGCAAATTCTAAACATTGCCCAGCATCTATATAAACACAGGTTGTTATCGTTCTATGGATGCTAATACTTGTTCATTGTGGGGAAAGTTAATGTGTTCACTTTTATGGCACCGATGTTGTCTAAAGAAGGTACTGTACTCTCCCCCAAGCTGGTGACCGCTGGACTATTTTCCTTCCAGGGTGGTCCTGGACACAGCCTGCATCTGGCAGCCCAGTTGCCAGCAGAGCACAGCAGATTGCAGGGCAAGCCTTTTCTCAACTGCGCTGACAAATTGTATTTGACAGCCAGTGAGATCCTGTCTTCAGACTCACTATCACTGCTGTTACTAATTCTGAATGTTTCTAAAGTTTTTGCATCCACATTAAAGATCTTTCTGCACCTATCAAAAACATGTTAGAAATAGACTTAAAACAATCTAAAAAATTATAACTGACTAAACAATCTACCAACTTCTTTCATGCCACCCAATTTCTCTTGTTCATTTTAATGGAATCACTGCACTGGTGTAATGTTTAACCTGACACAGGCTGAGTGAACAAATTTCTTAGCCTGAGCGGTAGAAATTCTTGATGTTCCATTAAAATCAAAGCTGTGCCTCAGTTTATATTATGGGCTTATTTGCTGCAGACCCTTCTACATCACAGCATCGTTATCATCTAAGAATACTTGTGCAGCAACTTTTCCATCAAGGATTTAGTTCCTATAATGGTCACTCACTTGTTTCAAAACCCAGTTCAAACTCTTCTCAAAGTAGTCTCCTATCCAGTTTTCAAGATTGCTCCGGCATTCATCTGCCTGGTTTCGCAGCCACGATTTCACCAAAGAATTTACATCTGTATCTTCGTCACTAAGGATCAGAAACAAGAGATACTTTATGGTATATTTAAAGATATCAACTTTTTCCTTTTGATTTTACCACAGCATTCATAAGTTCTAAATTTTATTGAAATTTCGCAGATATATCAATATCAGTCATTGACTAAAAGACCTTCCAACAGACAAGTATAAACAATGAGGAATGGTCCATTGTTACAAAGTGCTGGAGTAACAGCGAGTCATGCAGCATCTTTGGAGAAACGGAATAAGTGATGTTTCGAGTCGGGAAGGGTTCCGATCCGAAACATCACCTATTCCTTTTCTCCAAAGATGCTGCCTGAACCGCTGAGTTACTCCAACACATTGTGTCTATCTTCGGTATAAACCAGTATCTGCAGTTCCTTCCTACACATGGTGTAATGAAACGAATAGCTGACATTTTAAGTCGAGACACTTCTTTAGACTTCTTTCCAGTGAAGCAGTGTCCCAACCTGAAGCATTATCAGCCAATTGCCCTCCACAAATGCTGCTTGACCCACTGAGTTTCCTCAGCAATTTGTTTTTTGCACAATGGAAGGTTTATGGGTTTTGTAAGTTATTATATAAATACAAGTTCCAATATTTGTTCAAGTTGCTTTAATGTGGATACCAACAGTAATAACTTTAATATATGGGATGTTCAATAAATCATGCAGCTGATTCCACTGGACACTGGGAAAACACATTTGAAACTGCATGGATTCTGCTTACGACTGTAAATGGAACAGTCTAGGTTGAAAAGAGCAGCTAAGTTTTCTCACCTCAGGAAAATCATGCCCATTCTGGATATTGTAGCAGGAGAGGCACAGCTGAGATCATGAGTTTCAAACACAAAATTAACGTTTGGCCCAAACTGAATTCTTTCTCCACTAGGCATGGTGAGTAGTCGATTGTCATCTAAGACTGAGTTTAAGGATTCAATCCACTCAGGGTCAATGTCCCCATCACAGATAATCCAAGAGTGGACCTCTAAGGAGAAACACAGTACAATGTTCAGTGTAGTTCAATGGAGAACCTGGAGGCAATTTTACGCAGCGAAGAACCACATATAGTTGAGAATGATGTTGAGTGCATCAGAGAAATTAATACTGCAAATTAAACATACCAGGTTACAAAATACAGAACAAAATTAGAAAAGGAGAACAAGGAAAACTGTGAAGACATACTTATTAAAGTTAATTTAATGGTAGTTAACTATTACATAGGACATACATAGAATTCAACTAGATAGGGAGAGAAGGTAATAAAATGGGAATCATACTGATAACAACAACTTCCATAATAAAAAAAGAATAAAAATCCAAGCAAATGATTAAAAACATCGAATACAAAATTTAATTTTTTGAATTATTTCAAAATTACTTCACCAAAGAGGTTGCTGAATGTTAAGAGAATGGAGATTCGACTCTCTGCTGCGAAGTTGGGGCAGCACAGTGACGCAACAGTATAGTTGCTGCCTTATAGCATCAGAGATCCGGGTTCAATCCTAAATACGGGTACTGTCCTTATAGATTTATATATTCCCTACCGTGACCTTGTGGGTTTTCTCCAGGTGCTCTGGTTTGCTTCCCCTCCAAAGATGTACAGGTTTGTAGGTTAATTGGCTTTGGTAAACATTATAAATTGTCCCTAGTGTGTAGGATAGTGCTAGCGTTTGGGGATCACTGGTCGGTGCAGACTCGGTGAGTCGAAGGGTCTGCTTCCGCTCTGCATCTCTCTACACCTTTCCAAGCTCTAAGCTCTCCTAAACTCTAAACTCCTTTCCAACCCAGTATATAAGATTCTGAATGGAGTTTGGGGACTTTTAACATCCCAATGGCGAGGGAGCTGGGCTAAGTAAACGTGGTCTAGCTAGTGATTGGTTTGTCAAAATAAAACAAAATCATTGATTAGCAATACCCACTGATGATAGCCATGTACTGGGAAACAAAGATTCTATACCAGGAGATTGGGGCTGAAGCAGCTTGATAGTTCATGATAGGTATTTGGCTGTCACTACTCTGGGAATGTGATAAGGGATAACGAAGCAGGAACTTTACTCCATACTTAGCAAAAAACAAACTGCTGGAGGATCTTCAGTCTTTTTTTTTATCTCTCTACTTTATCCAGGTGCTTCCCTAGCTCAAGAGATCAATCATGAAAGTGTTGAGGGGCTTTAATCCATGTGGTTTTCCTCATGTTTATAGCTATATAGCATTTCCCCAGTGGTATATCAGGGCAGGACAGAGGCATGCAAGTTATTGTTGCTGCCTCTGAGCTCCATGGGGACAGCTTCGATGCTGACCTGGTTTTCTGGCAGGCTCCCGACAATTCCCAAAGACATGCCAGTGAGTGAACTGACAACATTAAATTAGCCTGACTGTTGTTGGATGGCTGGAGAATTAGCGGCAAATTGATGGGTGTGTGGGACAGAACGGGTGAATAGGTTACCGGGAAATAATTAGGGGGATGGACCTGCCAAATGAAGTGGTTGAGCCCTGTGTAATAACAACATTTTAAAAGACATTTGGATTTTTGGTCATCGTCATTAATATTACTTTGTGATTTAATGGTTTACTATTTTAGTAAGTTTCCATCTAAATGTATGTTGTTATTTCAGTAGCTTAAGTCTCTTCCCCAGCTGCTTGCAGGTGCACTATGCACATTTTTCCTGTGTAACTCTGCATTGAGAACAGCTGAGTATTACACTGAACACTACCACTGCTGAATTTTTCTTCCACTCATTTGTTATCCACACTCCCAGGAGAAGCCACTATCACAATTGGAACCAGATACCTCAGCTAGTTCCCCCTCTGCCCAGTGACATCAATCCACCGGGTGGCGCCGTACAATGGCAGCCTCACCAACAGTCTATCTCATCCTTTTCTTCTATTGTTGTGTTTAGTCTGTTGTCAAATGTATGTTGTAGTGTATCTATAGTTATGTATTATGTGGGGGGGGGGGGGGGAAACTTTTTTTATCTCTTTCCTCGACGGAAATATTCCGTATCGTATCTCTGTCCACACTGCGGCATAACATCATGGAGCTGGCGATCCCTTTGCTTGGGATCGACTTCGGGAGCTCCAACCACGGGATCCTACAGATATAACATCGTGGAGCTCGCAGTCCCTTAGTTAGGGATCGACTGCTGGAGCTCCAACTGCAGGAGCTTCGACCGTCCCGATCGCCGGAGCTTCCATCGCCCTGATGCGGGGGTTTCGATCGCCGGCTGCGGGAGCTTCAATTGCCCGACTGCGGATGGTTCGACTGCCCCGACCGCGAGAGAAAAGGAGGGAAGAATACGTTCTTGCCTTCCATCACAGTGCGCTGTGGTGGATGTTTATGATAATTGTTATGTCTTATTGCTTTTTTGGTATGATTCTATGGCAAATCAAGTTCCTTGTATGTTTTTACATACTTGGCTAATAAATTAATTACAATTACAATAACTGTACAAATGTGATCAGCTTTGCATAGATCATAGATCAAACAAGGCATTTTCTTGGTTTGTGCACATGTGACCAGCTGGAAATAGGATATAGCAGATTTAATCTTGAACACAGATTGTTGCAGCAAAAATAATAAAAGTAATTACTCAGCAAGTCAGACCACATCTGTGGGAAGAGAATAGGATTCAACATTTCAGGTCAGAGACCCTTTGTCAGAACTGAAAAGGAAACAAAAGAAACTCATAGAGCAGCAAGAAGGATGGGGGAGGGGGATGTTTCTCATAAGGTTAAACCAAAATGATGATGGGGATAGACAGTAGCCAAGGTCATCCGGTCAGTGATTGAAGAGGATGAGAGCATAGACAAAAGAAGGAAAATAAAATAAAAATGTGTTGATGTTGGATATCTAAAACAATGCTGGAGTACTCTGCAGGTCGGGTCAGGCCGCATCTCTGACATAGAAAAGGAGTACATATTTCAGGTCAAAGACCTTTGTTTGACATAGTTCTACAACTTCAGGTAACTTGATTTCTCAGTCTGTATCAGTCATCCATCAGTAATATTAGTTCAACTCTCTCTCTCTTAGAGTGGAGAACATGCCCCTTATCCTCTGGCTCCACATTTCACAACTCCCATATTCTTTTTTTGTAGGTTATTTTGTGTATGTCAGATGAAGGGACAACGAACTGAAACATTGACTGTTTCTTTTCTCACAGATACGCCCCACTGAGTGTTACCAGCATTTTTTGTTTATGTTTCAGATTTCCAGCATTGATAGGCAGTTTTTCTAATTTCATTCCTTCACCTACAATCCCACCCTCTAACCTTCCCATTCACTCATTGAACAGGTAGACCTGTATATACAGTAGCTTCTCCTTGTGGTCATCCTGGTTTTACCCCATCAGAGACATCCTCACCCTCCCTGTAGTTCAAAACACAGCAGTCTGAAGTAGGGTCCTGACCCAAGACATTGCCTGAAATGTTGATTCTGTTTCTTTCCCACAAAGGCTAGCTGACCTGCTGAGTATTTCTAGCATTTCCTGTTTTTGTTTTAGATTTCCTGTGCATGCCATTTTAGTTTGATTAAAATATGTACACAAGAATATATAAGTTGCTGTTGGAAACAATATTACATCTAACAAATAATCGTTAATAAGTGACAAAATAAGTTAGAATAAGTACTCTTATTTTTGACGGACCTTTCACAAAGCATTCTTCAAATGACATTTTGAAAAATGTAATCTCCATATAACTAAAATTCTTCGTCTTGTTTGTGTCTCTGTGTCTGTGTGTGAGTCTGTGTGTGCCAATCTGGTTAATTCCTATCTTCTTCCAAACGCTAGGTCATAGCCTTCCCATTTTCACACATTCTACTCACATTTTTCCTCTGGTGGTGATAAACATCTTCCCGTCACATTTCCACCTATATTTCCGAAGTTATTAATCGTTGAAATTTAAAAAACAGCCAAAACCGCCTTCTTACTGACTGCTTCCAGATTTCTCACAGTGATGATGTCACAATGCCTCTCACAGTGTACCAATCACAATGGGCTCTCAAGCTGGCTGCCGACTGCCACAATGACATCACAATGGGGCGTTGCAAACGGTAACGAGGTTGCTGCCCCTCTACCAATATCTGAGGGGGCTGTTCATCAAGTTCTGGTTGCATTTTGGTCCCACGATCCTGGTGTTTGGGCACAAGGCAGGGAGTGGGAAGGGCTGATCGGTGGGGGGGGGGGAACACACAAATAATTTCCCCCCCGCCCCCCTCCCAGGGTGAACGCCGACGCCTCACCTCCCCACGTTGGGGGACAGGGCACAACGGGTCCCACTTGGTCTAGTATAAATATAAAATCCGTCTATTTTGGTGTTTGAGCATATTCATTCATTTCCTCCACTCAGTCCGTCTAAACCTACCTGATCTCCCAGTGTCTCAGCACTTCAACTCCCCCTCCCATTTCCAATCTGACCTTTCTGTCCTGGGCGTCCTCCATTGTCAGAGTGAGGACCAGCGCAAATTGCATTTTGTTTGGGTAGTTCACACCCCAGCGGTATGAACATTGACCTCTAACTTCAGATAGTCCTTGCTTTCTCTCTCCATCCCCTTCCCCTTCCCTGTTCTCAAACTAGTCTTACTGTCTCCAACTACATTCTATCTTTGTCCCGCCCCCTCCCATGAAGAGTCTCAACCCGAAACATCGACCATATCTTCTCTCCAGAGATGCTGCCTCACCCACTGAGTTACTCCAGCATTTTGTATCTACCTTTGAATTAAACCAGCATCTGCAGTTCTTTCTCACACACTTATTCATTAATTTCCACCATTTGTTTCTGTACTTGATTAATTCTTACCCTGTGGCTCTCGAACCACTTGACGGGCACTGTTCGTTAACACACCATCAGACCATTCGCGGGTATCCATGTCAATGTGACCCAGGAGCTGTTGGCGTGGCATGGCTTTGGGATTCATCGTGTACTGCTTCACCATCTTGTTTATTTTGCCAAGGGCTGCCCGTAGCATTCGCCACAGAATTGATTTTCCTGCACCACTTGGACCCACAATAACTACTCCCATTCTCTGACGTAATTGTTCAAAAAGTTCCAAAGCTTTTTTTATCTAGAAAGATGTACAAATGGTAGCATAGAATATGAAATCAAACTTGACATCCACATAAAAGTTTAACAATGGTTTCCTAAACTTGAAAAACAACAAAACACAACATTGGTTTTGTTTTGAATACTCCGATTCTTTCAGACAGATGGAAAAAGATTTCCTTGAACTAAGAGGAAAGTTAATTCTTTTGATTGTTCTAATCCAAGGATAAATGACAACGATAAAGCAATTTCAAGTTGGATAAACTTTAAATAAAATTATTTTTTTCTCCAGCATAAATTCCATTCCCAGGGGTATGTGATATGCATTTAATGAAAGAGGAATAGTGCAATATTAACATACAAGAATATAATTTCAGCCATACATATTAATTTAAGCAGCAATATAAAAACTATTATTTAAAAAATAAGAATAAATAACTAATAACAGTTTTAAAATAATAACTGCTCAATTTAATATATTTATCGATACAAAACTAAGCTTAGTTTTCTGAAAGTTTGACAATGGATCACAAACGTTTAATTAAAAATCATGCAAACAATTAATTGGGCCATTTACTAAGTAAAATCTTTTCATGGTTAGAGGGATCCGCGCCGCCAAAAGCAAGGAAGGGGACCCGCGCCGCCAAGAGTGAGGATAGCCGCCGAGAACTACTCGACGTGGAACCACCAGGAACGTCGGGGGGCCGCCGAGATCAAAGTGGGGACCTGGCAGAACTTGAAGTGCATCGGAAGAGCTGATTCTAAGAGCAGAAGATAAGAATGTTCGATTAACTTTGTCAACACCAGAAACGTGACAACTCTTGTGTACTGCTGAGGTAGGTCTGCTGTATGATTTTACTGGGTTGTATGCAAAAAAGGCATATCATTGTACCTAGGTACATGTGACAATAAAGTATAACTGAATCAATTAATGGTTTTCCTGAAACTCTGTTGAGATCAATCAAATCGTAAACTCCTATAATACAAAATTATCTTTGTTCTTTGATTTTTTAATTTATCCTGTTTATTCTACAACTTTTCACATTGAGAAATATGAATGTATAATACGGTTCCGAAATGTGCAAAAAATAGCAAGTAATTGTTTCGGTCTTCCAGCTGCATTTATACTAACCTGGTTGGGTATAATTTCAAGGTAAGCTTCTTCAAACACCTCATGTAGGGCTGCAGACAGCTCAATATATTCAACATCTTTAAAGGTAACCCCAGGGAATATATCTCTCACTAAAGCATCAAACCGTGTACAGTCAGCAAATGTCAATTTTGACATGGTATTAAGACGGAGAGCCTGTACCACAATATGACTTTCAACAACTGTAAAATAAAATGGGGTAATACATTTTACATATTCCAAAGTCCAAAGAACAGTGTACATCAATACATGAACTAATGAAACATTAATATCTATTGTTTTCTGTGCATTTTGGAAAAGGAACAAATTCCAAAAGAAAAATACTGAACTGTAATTGACAGTAATATATCATTCAGAATTATACTTTTATTAAATATGAATGCTGATGATAGATTATAGGACATCATAGTAAATGGAGTATAACACTTGCAATCAAATTTGTTAGCTAATTATAGATACTAAACAAACATCTACATTACAAATTTTTATTATTTTATTTCTTATTTTTAGAATTACATCTTTTTCTTTGTATTATCACATATGCATCTATTCAAATGTAATTACTGTAAATAATATGTTTTAATTATTATATATTTCTTCAATCGCATGAAGGTTGAGCTGCCAGAAAGCCTTACTTTCTCTTTTGCTTTTTTTTAGCTGCTGAAGCAGACTGCCGCAACCCTTAAGGACTGTCTTCAGTGCTCTCAGACCCCAGTCATAGTGTTGCTGTGGCGTAAGCAGCTCTCTGAAATACCACCATAAACAAAAATCAAATAAAAACCTAATTAAACAAATTAGTTTATTTAACATTTCTTGGGCATTTCAGCACCAATTCATTACAGTAACCCTGTAATGATCCTACCAGATGAAGTATAGTACACCCCTTATTATTGAGAAACTGGGAATACTGAGAACCGAAGGACTGAACATAAGCCCTCGTAATAGTATCACAGATTTATTACAAGCTCTTGGTATTCATAACTCAGATTTTTTTTTTAAATAAATATAAATTATATAAATAGATGGTGTAGGAAACAAAAATAGACAGGTAGCAGCAATTAATGACACAATAAATTGCAGCATAACATATCTAATATAATTTCTCCCTCCTTGATTTAGGAAAGCCTAAACCACTGCAATATTCTATTAAATGTTAGCCTTTTTATTAACAATAGCTCTTCCTTCAACACCATACAGTGCTCTCCACAATGTTTGGGACAAAGACCTATCATTTATTTATTTGCCTCTGTAAATAAATAAGTAATGAATAAATAAATAATGGCCAAGTCAATCGGGCGATTGACTTGGCCACTCAAGAATTGACCATTTTTTAGCTTTGAAAAACTCCTTTGTTGCTTTAGCAGATTGTTTGGGATCATTGTCTTGCTGTAGAATGAATCGCCAGCCAATGAGTTTTGAGGCATTTGTTTGAACTTGAGCAGATAGGATGCGTCTCTATACACTGCAGAATTCATTATGCTACTACCATCAGCAGTGGTATCATCAATTAAAATAAGTGAGGCAGTTCCTTCAGCAGCCATACGTGCCCAGGCCATAACATCCCCACCGCCGTGTTTCACACATGAGGTGGTATGCTTTGGATCTTGGGCAGTTCCTTCTCTCCTCCATACTTTGCTCTTGCCACCACTCTGATAAAAGTTAATCTTCATCTGTACTGTAATTCCAACCAATCTCATCTCCAAACTCCCAGGTCTAAGATAAACTATGCTGGAGTAACTCAGCAGGTCCGGCACCATCTCTGGAGGAAAAGGATGGCTGATGTTTCAAGTCAGAACCCATCTGCCATCCATCGTTTTTCTCCAGAGCTGTTGTCTGACCCGCTGAGTTACTCCAGCATTTTGTGTCTATCTATAAACCAGCATCTTCAGTTCTTTGTTTCTACATGCTGGACCTTGGTCGCAGCACCCAGGTCTGCAACTGGATCCTTGACTTCCCAACCCACAGACCACATGTTAATTCTTAACAACAATGCCTTGTAAGGCTACATTCTCTGCCCCTAGATATACTCCCTCTGCACTCACATCAGGCAGCCAAATTCTGCTGTAACCTCATTTATAAGTTTGCAGATAACAACATTGTTGTGGGCCAGCTCTCATATAATTACAAGATGGAAGTATAGGAAGGAGATCCAGAGCTTAAATCAGGATGGCAAGAAAACAACCTTTCAATGTCACTAAATGAAGGAGCTTGTCACCGATTTCAGGAAACGAGATGGAGTCCGTGCCTCACTTCACATCAATGGTGCTAAAGTGGCGATGGTCAATATTTTCAAACTCCAAGGTATAAATATCACCAACAATTTGTCCTGGTCCAATTATATTGACAGTATGGCCAAGAAAGCACATCAACACCTCTAATTCCTCAGTAGAAATTCAGCATGTATCCAATTACTTTTCACAATTTCTACAGAAGTACCATAGAAACCATCCAATTTGAACGCAACATAGCTTTGTATGGCAACTGCTCTGTCCAAGACCGCAAGACATTGCAGGTGTTTGTTAGCATGGGAAAGCAGCCATCATAATCAAGGTCCTCTCACATCCTAGTCAATCTCCGCCCCTCTCCTATTGGGCAAAAGATATAAAGCTTGAAAGCACCTACTACCAGATTTAAGAACAGCTTCTTCCCCACTATTATCAGACTATGGAACAGACTTCTCATACACCAAGGACAAATTTCCATTCTTCCAAACAAGCTCGTTACTGTTCTTGTTTTTTTAATCTGTTTTTTTAATCTTCCGCTTTTACACCATATTCTGTAGTACTTATTTTCTCTTTTGCGCTACCTGATATCCTCAAGTATGGTTTTATTTCCCTTGATAGCTTACACAACAATGTTTTTTCACTGTATCACAGTATACATGACAATCATAAAACCAATATTGTTAGTAATTTATGAGGATTAGAATGTGGAAATCCTGCCAGAAGTGTGTTATAATAAAAATTAAGTTCAAACAAAAGTATGATTGAGGGTCTTAGCAGGAGATTGCTTGAGGGAAGAAAAGAGGATAGCAAAAGGATAACATAGCAAAAGGATCTTAGTGAAAGTTAAGACATATGATTTGAAGAGTATGTATAAAGATGAAATGGGAAATATAAAATAACCTTTAAGACTAGGAAGAATCTATATATGAAAAGTTGAAGCAATGAATTGAATGGATCTTTACTCCTACTCTAGAGATATACTGATACCAGGTGAAAATAGAACTGGGGTAAATAGTTACAACCACAACTTTTCAATAACAAATAATAAAATAATTGAATACATACTTGGACAGATTAAAGAGGGCCACTAGTTTTCTTCCCAACATGTTACCATTTTTAAATCCTTCTGAATAAAGAATAACTTCAGCAATAAGTTCATTATCAGGCCGTGACATAGCAACAGGTCGAAATAGTTGTTTCAGATTATCAGGGAGTTTTTGCCGTCCTCCGTAACCTTTTCCAGCAGGATTCATAGTGATGAATATTCCAGAATTTGAATCAAGATCAACCTAAAATTGTAAATAAGCAAATTCATAACAATTTATATGAAAGTATCAAGGTTAGGCAAAAAATTATTAACAGAAATCTATAATACTGGCCATCCCTGTGATACGAACACCCAACATAATCTATTCTACATATGAACATGCTCCCATAACATTTAATTCAATAGTCTGATGTATATACATAGGTCCATTACTACGAATGGAAGAACTAGTTTCCTTTCTCTCCCCACTTTTAGTCATTGTTATTTTATATCAGTCTTAACTGCATTTAATGTTATTCATTATAATATTGTTGGGGTAGGGTTACCATAATGAGTGATGTTTGTGCATTTTCCGACTTACAGACAAAATCGACTTGACATCTGTAAAGCCAGAACCTATTCATTACCCAGGGATGGCCTGTAAGATGCAACTCCTCCTGAATTACAAACCACTCCTGGCACTGTGCACTTTAATTTAGCTGAATATGTTTATGTGGCAAATTAACAGATTCCAATTGTAACATTTAGTAATTCAATTGTTATTAGGATAATTAAATTAATAACTGGTTGTCTGGCTACTTACTTTGATTCTTGGATTGATACTGTTTTCAGACTTGACTAGAAAGCATAGAGAGTTGGGAATCCAAGCCATCAATATAAAATTATAGTGATATTAAAGTTACAAGTATTCAATCCATGGTCCATAGAATTTAACATTTGAGCACGCCCACAAACAAGTACTTAGTGTTTCATCTTGATTATACAATTTCCTATATATACATTTTTCTCTGAATTATTAGTGTTATTATGTTTAACGTTTGGAGAGTTAAAATCACTGTTAGGGAGAAGAAAATCTAGTACAAGTTCAGATTCAGTCCTATACCAACTTGTGGCTGCTAAAGGCCATGTATTTCCACCGTTCACTCCCATCAAAGCAATGGAAACATTGGGGCTCACATGTAACTGTAAAGACAATGAGTGAGAGTTTCCTTTGTGACCCAGGGGTGAAATACAATTATGCTGTTTAAGGACATTTCCATGAACCACATTCATTAATACGATACTTTGTACCAGAATTATTTGTAATAACAATAAATATAAATTTAATCTGTGCAAACTAGTTGAAATTTCACATTTTATATGCACAATATTTGTAATCACTATTTCTTAATCGCAACAACAAGAGGATGCCAATCAGCCCTACGCCTGTTCTACCATTGAATGAGATCAGGGATAACGTACAGTATAAGTGCCAAGTGTTACAGAACAGGACTTGCACTAGATCATCAGCTCATTCTTTCATGGAATGGATCAGGCAAATCCAGGGTCTGTCGGCATCCCAGGGATCAAAGAGAAGAGAAACTGTTGGAATTATCACGGAGTGAAAAGAGGGTGTTAAGGCAAGGGCTGGTTCCCAGTGGTTGGACCTGTGGTTAACAGGGAAGGCAGAGGATGTCAATTAGTCAAGTGTCAAATTAGTAGTCAAAGCGTTCGCTTGGGTGTATACTAAAGCTCAGCTCATATGATTAGCGGATGGAAGAATATGTCTCAGGCAATTGGTAAGTGGGGCTTGATTATGTCAGGCAGTTAATTTGAGGAAGTTGTGGATGGAAAGATGAGTTGAGAAAGCCAAAAAGAGCCAGTAAGTAATAGATGTAGACGAGACGTACCAGCGCTGGCTGAGACCTGCTCCGTGAAGCTCAGTTAATATCAAGCAGGTGCAGAACAAGCAATGCTTTAAAAATCTTGTTGGATTGTGTGTAACACATCAGAGTATGCACTTTGGATTAATGTGTCCTAATTTCCCCCATCAATGCTTTTAACAAGTGCTGCACTATGAAGGGTGGAATTACCTGCACGTTTGACATGCTAACAGTATCACTTGTGCCCATGCTGTTCATAATAAGATGTTCACAGTCAAAAATCCAGTGGCCTTAAAACGCTTATAATTATTTTGTACAGCAGGAAACAATCATGTGACTAAATGTCCAGGCAATTAACGCCTTCACAGTATTTGTTTATAGAGCTGTCATAGTAATGCATTAAAAATTTGCATTTCTATTGCTTAAAAATATCTAAATTAGATTTTTCGTTATTTTTTCCTATGAAATTAAGAATTATACCTGCTTCCCCAGCAACTCACAGAACCTCCTGTGATTTTTCAGGGCATCCTGAATAGCCTGAATTTGCATTGAAACAGCAGATAGTACAGCTTCCTCCAGACGATTGAACTCATCGAAGCAGCCCCAAGCACCACATTTCACCAAACCAACAAAGATTCGGCCCATTGACTTCACATCAATACCCTTCAAGAAGAAGGTTAAGAAATCAAAGATTAAAATATTTTTTTCAAACGTGAGATTTCAATTATTTAAAAATAAATAGCATCAATAAATTTGAAGATCTTGTGATGATGTTGAATGGCCTACTCCTGCACCTATTACCTATTGTCTATTGTCTAAACTACATTTATCGAATTTTTTGTAAAGTAAATATATTCATAGTTCCACAAGCATGTGAAATATTTTTGAAATTGCTTTTCAAATTTACCAGACTTAAATACTGATCTAAAGTTTGAACAAATACCACAGGCCATGTAGCATTAAGCTATTTTAAAGTAGTGTCCAAAAAAGACACAAAGTGCTGGAGTAACTCATCAGGTCAGGCAGCAGGAGAACAAGTATAGGTAACATTTCAGGTCAAAACATGACATACTTAAAAGTAATATCATGTTTTTTTTTTTTAAACAGAATAGTTAACAATATTTGCTGGTACAATCATTGTCAAACTACTGCATACCAAGTGTGAAAAATGTTAATAATCAATTTGTATCCAATGCATTATACAAAAGAACTTACATAATTACCTCATCACAGTTAAAAACAAGAACCTGTCTACCAAATAAGCCACCTAATGCTTTCACAGATTCTGTCTTGCCAGTGCCAGCTGGTCCATATGGATTTCCTCCAAGCCCCATCTTCATGGCTTGAGTGAGAGTCAGATAACATTTGTCTGTGAGAGGAGTATGAACCAGCTTTGGAGCATTACCCTATAAGAGAATTGTTTTATGTTGTTAACAATATTATAAATATTCCCATCACATCGCTTCTACAAAGTATATGTCTTTTCGATCATGGGATAATAATTTAAAAGGTTATTTGTAAGAAGATACATGCCACTTAAAACATTGCCTTGCGAACTTTGTATTCACAGCAAAGAAATGGTACAGCGCCCTCCATAATATTTGGGACAAAGACCCATCATTATGCATTTGCCTCTGTCTGTACTTCACAATTTGAAATTTGTAATAGAAAAAAATCACATGTGGTTAAAGTGCACATTGTCAGATTTTAATAAAGGCCATTTTCATACATTTTTGGTTCACCATGTAGAAATTACAGCAGTGTTTATACTTAGCCCCCATGTCAGGGCACCATAATGTTTGGGACACAGCAATGTCATGTAAATGAAAGTAGTCATGTTTAGTATTTTGTTGCATATCCTTTTCATGCAATGACTGCTTGAAGTCTGTGATTCATGGGCATCACCAGTTGCTGGGTGTCTTCTCTGATGATGCTCTGCCAGGCCTGTATTGTAGCCATCTTTAGCTTATGCTTGTTATGGGCTTTAGCTTATGCTAGTTTTTTAGTCCCCTTCGGTTTTCTCTTCAGTATATAAAAGGCATGCTCAATTGGGTTCACATCGGGCGATTGACTTGGCCGCTCAAGAATTGATCATTTTTTAGCTTTGAAAAACTCCTTTGTTGCTTTAGCAGATTGTTTGGGATCATTGTCTTGCTGTACAATGAATCGCCAGCCAATGAGTTTTGAGGCATTTGTTTGAACCTGAGCAGATAGGATGCGTCTCTATACACTTCAGAATTCATTATGCTACTACCATCAGCAGTGGTATCATCAATGAAAATAAATGAGGCAGTTCCTTCAGCAGCCATACATGCCCAGGCCATAACACCCCCACCACCGTGTTTCACACATGAGGTGATATGCTTTGGATCTTGGGCAGTTCCTTCTCTCCTCCATACTTTCCTCATGCCATCACTCTGATATAAGTTAATATTCATCTCATCTGTCCACAAGACCTTTTTCCAGAACTATGACTGCTCTTGGCAAACTGTAACCTGGCCATCCTATTTTTGCAGCTAACTAATTGTTTGCATCTTGCAGTGTAGCCTCTGTATTTCTGTTCATGAAGTCTTCTGCGGACAGTGGCCATTGATAAATCCACACCTGACTCCTGAAGAGTGTTTCTGATCTGTTGGACAGGTGTTTGGGGATTTTTTGTTATGAGGCAGAGCATTCTGTCATCAGCTGTGGAGGTCTTCCTTGGCCTGCCAGTCCCTTTGCGATTAGTAAGCTCACCAGTGCTCTCTTTCTTCTTAATGATGTTCCAAACAGTTGATTTTGGTAAGCCTAAGGTTCGGTTGATGTCTCTAACAGTATTATTCTTGTTTCTCAGTCCCATAATGGCTTATTTGACTTTCATTGGCACAACTTTGGTCGTCGTGTTGATAAACAGCAATAAAAGTTTCCAAAGGTGATGGAAAGACGAAGAAAGACTTGCTGCTGCGTGCTCTCTTACACCTACATAAAGGTAGCAATTAAACACACTTGAGCAATTACAAACAACTGTGAAGCCATGTGTCACAAACATTATGGTGCCCTGAAATGGGGGGACTATGTGTAAACACTGTTGTAATTTCTACATGTAAAACCAAAATGTATAAAAATGGCCTTTATTAAAATCTGTTAATGTGCACTTTAACCACATGTGATTTTTTTTCTATTACAAATCTCAAATTGTGGAGTGCAAATAAATAAATGATTTGTCTATGTCCCAAACATTATGGAGGGCACTGTATTTATACATGAACCAGAAGAAAGCTCCTCATAAAAATTAAGCATGGCTTTATAAACTATTATAAATCATGTATTAAAATATAATTATTTCACAGTGTCTTGATGTAACATAGTTCCATATGCAACGGTTGGGAAGCCTGTGAAGAACAGCTGTGCAGAAACATAACGTTAGGATTTCCACTGAAGACAAAAAAAAAATTCACCATAGAAGCAGTGATTCTCTGGAACTGTCTATCCCAGAAGCTTTCAGTTGTTGCGTATATTGAAGGCAAAGAGAGATCTTGCATAAACCTAAGCTTAGTTTAAATGTAATAAAAGGTATTTAATTCAAAATACTTTATTCCTCATTGAGTAATTATCAAAACATAAATCAATTTTGCAGAAATTGTATTAAAGCTGGAATGCTCATACCATCTATGCTTTCACAATAGGAGAACAAATTCAACAATGGCAGCAGCTGGACATGAACTGTTACAGACTGACACATTCCCCTCCATGGAATGAAAAATTGGAAGGATGTAAAACAAACAATCCTCTATTACTCACTCTGCCACATGCCTATAAACACAGATCAATCTACTAACTAGCCTAGTGAATGCCTTTTCCCCCCATGCATACATTATATACAAGAGCTTTCTATTTTCCTTCTCGTGCCTTTACACAGAAATATAAATGTTGTGAGATTCACACATTCAGCAGTGTCTTATACAGTCTGCTTAAGACCATCTGGTAAATACTAACTGCATGGAATATCTTTCAGCCATGTTGATCATTGTGAAATGAAATATTTATTTAAAGAATCAGAAACCACATACAATAACTTAAAAAAACTTAGTAGATAAATTGTTCTAAACAGAATATAAAGTAAAAAACACAGTGAGTCTAATTATATCAGGAAAACGTGCACCTGGTATTCATATGTATATTGGAACTCTGCATCCACCATCTGAATGTAACAGTTATTATCTGGTTTCATGTAGAATCGAAGTTGTTTCTTCCAAGCCCAATCTGAGGTACTGCAAATCTGCGTTTGATTCAATTGGTTAACAATCTCTATGTTGTGAATTATGTCAAGAATGAGGGCTTTGAGTTTCAACTCCAAGATGGTTGTCTCTGAAAGCATGCACAAACATACAAAAATGTGCTTTTACACAAAAATTAATCAACATTTAAAGCCTTCTAAACATTAATCAAATTAATTCTATGACAAAATTTAACACACTTACTCCTTTCCCTTGCATGTTTAGAGTCTAACCACAATTCTTCAAAAGACTATGAAATAATAAGCTCACATCAATATGTAACACAAGAAACTTTATCTTTTTCCGGGCCACAATTATTTATTCTTTTGTACTTCAAATAATAATATTTAAAATCTAATTTGTTAGAATTTATATCAAATTTTATAGTGCAAATACCCACCGAGTCCGCGCCAACCAGCAACCCCCACATATTAACATTATCCTACACACACTAGGGACAATATACTTTTTATAGAAAGCCAATTAACCTGCAAACCTGTATGTCTTTGGAATGTGGGAGGAAACCGAAGATCTCGGAGAAAACCCACGCAGGTCATGGGGAGAACATACAATTCCGAACAGACAGCACTCGTAGTCGGGATCGAACCCGGGTCTCTGGCATTGAAAGCTCTGTAAGGCTGCAACTCTACCACTGCACCTCCGTGCCGCCCCTTGTAGTTGATACTACAAGTTTGAATTGTAGCCACTCTTTGCTATTATCATTACATTCTACCATTCTAATGCTCAAACTGCCCTCATCAGGGCCGGCCTTAGGAGGTGCAGAGCCAATTGGGAAAAAAATTCCATAGAAATATAAATAAATAATTATAAATGAGTCACGTGTCGTGAGTAATATGACACAGTCGGCTTTAAAAAAAATCTTAAACCGCGCATGTGCAGATTGTTCTCTCCGTAAAAAGAAAAAGAATAAGAAATAAAGTAACAATTCAATTTTCCCACGGCTTCCAAATCTCCTTCTTTCTGAATTACTGAATGGGTGGGGGGTGGAGGGTGACGGCAGGTGGAAAGATGGTGGGAAAAACGGGAGCACACCAGGACAAGTTGAATTAGTTGTCATCTTATTGAATGACAATACTAGTTCAACTTATCAAGGGACCAATTCGGGGGAGAGTTCCTTTCACATCGTGTGGGGAGTCTAGCCAAGGGTAAAGTTGCGGGGAGGGCAGGAGCGTTGAGAAAGGGGGTCGGGTTCATGCCAGTAACTCACTCCAACGGGCGCGGAGCTACCGCATTGTGTCCGGGGAGGGAAGCAGCTCGCATGGCTACGAGCGGCCAGCATCACCGGACAGCAGAACCGACTGCCATCTCAGCGCCTTCTGCCGGCCCGCTCACCTCTGACAGTGCTCTCCGTCTGAACAGTGAGGGGACCAGCTCAAGAGCAAAGATCATAGAGCGGAGTGGGTCAGCGGGTGATGGATAACATCACAGCGGGCAGCAGAGCTTACTCCTGTGTCAGCGCGAACGAGGGATCAATTGAGGTTACTCGCACTGACATATGGAGTAAGCACCACCGCCCTGCTGTCCTGTTACCCATCGCCCGCTGACCCGTTCTTGAGCTGGATGTTCCCCGGCCGACCCCCTCCTTCTCAATCATGCCCTCCCCGCAACTTTACCCCTGGACAGACTACCCACACGCTCTGAAAGGAAACCCCCCCCCCCCCCAACAGCGCTGTCCTTTTACACCCGCTTCCCACTTTAGAGCCGCAAGGTAATATCTTGCCCAAACTCAGTTGTATCTTTCTATCTCAATAAATATCACAAAATATGCAATTATTGTCAGTCACCCCATTCCAGAAACAACAGTACTTAAAGAAGAACATTTGTTTTACTAATTTACGAGCATGTACCATACAGAGTCCGTTGATCCATATCCAGCAAAACGTTGTGATAATTGCATAAAAGGAATTATTGTCTAAGAAATTTGGTGTGGAATGATAATCCATCTCAGTACTCATTTAGGCAAGTCCCAAGCTATAGATACTTTCCCCCCACCCCCAATCCCCTTCGACCGATCTTCATTGAACCTACCATTTGACCAATCTTTTACTCAGCTGCTGTAACGTTTCCTTCCTATCAAAATCTCTGTGTAGCATCTCTGTCCCTATCTTCCAATTCCCACTTTGAAATAAAATACAACTTTCGACTTTAAAATGTTGCAGCAGGATCGCTATATAAATGCAAATATATGGTATTTTATCCTAGCATTCCCCCCCCCCCCCCCCCCCCCCTTACCACCACACAAGAAGCCTAACTTGAAGCGTTTGCATTCGGAGAAGTTCGATACGGACCAGAAATGAAAGTTAATAGCTATGAATCGATTAACAGCGAGCTACGAGGTTAGATTGAAACACCTGTCAGAGGGCTAAGAAACAATCCTGAGTTGACGGCGTATTGTTTTATGTGAGTATTTTGCAGCCACCTCACCTTATATTCTGATTAAATATTCTCTCCATGGAAATCTCCTATTTCACTTTGAAATTATATTCATTTATAACCGTTTGTAACATCAGTAACCACCTTAGTGTTTGTGCTTTTAGTACCGGGTATGCTTGAAACAATTTATTGTAATGCACTGTATCTTTAAAAAAAAACGACATTAACCAGGTGTGAAAATTACACTGAATCGAACGATGATTGCAAAATTTTTAAGTCGAAAGTTGTATTTTATTTCAAAGTGAGAATTTGAAGATAGGGACAGAGATGCTGCACAGAGATTTTAAATTTGGGAGAGCTCTTGGGTGAACTCACACAGTGGGACAGGGCTTGAGGCAGCTTCTATGGAGCGAAGGAAATAGCCAACGTTTTGGGCCGGGTCTGAAGAAGGGTTTCGACCCGAAACGTTGCATATTTCCTTCGCTCCATAGATGCTGCCTCACCCACTGAGTTTCTCCAGCATTTTTGTCTACCGCAAAACGTCAATGATTCCGGGAATGCCGAGAGAGCTAGAGAGAGACGAGATGGGGAGCAGGAGAGTGAGAGAACGAGCGAGAGAGAGAGGGAGGGAGAGAGCGAAGGACAGAGAGACGCAACGTGGATCGGTAGGTAAATTGAATGACTAACCAGATGCACACCAAGAAGCTCACCAAGAATAAGTCCGCAATCATGATGGTGAGTTTTAAGATATTCGCAATGTGTCTTCAATGCATCGATCTAAATTCCTCAGTAAATGTAATTGTGTTTTGAACAAGTGTTAATGACGCCGCGTGAATTGTATTCAAAGGAACGCAGCGTCATTAATACTTGTTCAAAACACAATTACATTTACTGAGGAATGTGGATCGATGCATTGATGACACATTGTATAACTACTTGTTAACTACAGGCTGTTAACAAGTGCTACAGTAGTAGTTGACCATCGTTTGTGTCTGATGGCCGTGCAGCGGTTGTTATCCATGTTCGTTTTTTTTTAATCCGTATGGCGAATGTTTTTAAAAAAATCTTTATTTAACAAATTGAATTTGTATTTCCATATGAAATACGGAAAATTAACACGGGCCCCCCCTTGGGCGCGGGGCCCAATTTGGAAAAATCGGTCCAATCGGCTTAAGGCTGGCCCTGGCCCTCATCATCCAAAAATATTGATTGTGAGGAATTAATCATACAAAAAAATGAATTAATCTATAGTTATTAAGTAGAAACAGAAATTGTGACACTTCTAGAATTTTACATCAGTGAGATTATTGATAACGCAAAATATTGATATTTAAAATTGACAATTTCAAATTACAAGACCATTTTCCGTTTGCATTTGCTAACAGTTGAACTTGCAAACTCCGTCCAAGCAGAGGTTTCTTACCTGCACTCCCTGTTTCCTCACTATAAGAGTCTATACTTGTGTAGTTTTCCAGTTTTGCCACCAATTCATCATTTAACTGCTGCAATCTATGCTTTTTTATGGCATTTTCAACTTCTTCAGTAAATTGTATCTGCTCAGTCAGGCAAAGAATCTGACAACATAGAGGTGATAAAACATTGATAAATGCATACAAATATTGGAAGTATGAATAAAAATTCCAAAACTTGTATTTCCAAACATTAAATGGAAATAAAATTTGATGTGTAATCAAGAATGTTCTGGTGTAAACAACAGAGAATGTGTTAACAGCACTAATTCAGGTAGAACATTATGTTATTGGACTAATTTTATACAAATATAATAACCTTCTGAACCTTCTGAACTTTGTAGTTGGCACGGCAGTACTCCGCATATCGCCAACTTGGACAATTTTACAAGCCAATTAACCTACAAATCTGTACGTCTTTGGTGTGTGGGAGGAAACCGAAGATCTTGGAGAAAACCCACACAGATCACAGGGAGTACGTACAAACTCCATACAGACAGCGCCCGTAATCGGGATCAAACCCGGGTCTCGGGCGCTGCATTTTGCTGTAAGGCAGCAACTCTACCACTGCGCCACCCTGTTCTAATATAAATGTTCATTAGAAATAAGAAAAATGGAAGTTGCATTTTTTCTCCATGAATATACATACATTTTCCATTGTAATTTGAATTAATTATTCAATACTAAGAGGCTGGTTTCAAAATATTTTTAATTACCAATTTTAAATTTTATGATTCACAGGAATAAATGGTTTTACACATTTGTAATCCTTAAATTAGAAAAATGATAAAGTGTGACTTTACTCCTTAAAAACTTTGAAATTATCCAATTATGTAAGCAATATAGTCTGGGTAAGTTATTCGAACAATTAGTGAACTAAACTAGTTTTATGAAGGAGGGGAAAGGTGCAGGGTGACTGGGTGGTGGAGAAATGTGGAGGTAGGAGGTATCACCTGAAACAGGAGAATTCAATGTAAATTCTGTTGGGTTGTAGGCTACCCAATATGAGGTGCTGTTCTTCACGTTTGCGAGAAATGTCAGAAAATTATATGTTGGATGCGTAATTAAAGGGGCTGTCCCACTTGGGCGACCAAATCTGCGAGTTAAGAAGAGTGTCTTCGACCTTGAAGCTCGAGGGCACTCGCCTGGAAAGCCTCGAGCGGGGTCGATCAACCGCACACACACACAAACACATCGCAAAGGTGGGGGCCAGGGAAAGCGGGGGAGCGCTGTCTGAAATTCACACCCGCAATGAAGAAGAAGGTAAAACGGCTGCACAACGGTAAGTCCTTTAGAGAGCGCAAGGGGGGGGGAGAAGGGGAGAGAGGGGGAGAGAGGGGGAGAGAAGGGGAGAGAAAGGGGGTAGAAGGGGAGAGATGGGGGGAGAATGGGGGAAGAAGGAGTGGAGATACCTTTAAGAAGTATAATAAAGTTTAACGGGCATTTTACCAACCAATAGGTTTTCTTTGGTCCTGAAAACTCCAATGATCCAATTAAAATGCCCGGTCAGCGAAGGAGATTGCCTACGGCTGCCCTCGACTGCCTGCAACTAAATAGCGACCCCACTCCACTGCACTACGAGTTCAAAAGAACCTTGCCCACCAAATTTAACTCGGGGAAAAGTTTTCAACATGCTGAAAATTTTTCAGCGACCTAGCTGAGGCCGCGAGTATTCGGGAACTTCTCTCGAGCATGAAGGAGAGTTCCAGCGACCTCATAGGACCTCCTAGGACCACGTGTCGACATGCCGTGAATTTGAAGGTCGAAGACACTCTTCTAAATTCGCAGATTAGGTCGCCTAAGTGGGACAGCCCACTTGAGTAGGAGAGAACCAAATAACTATCTTTAATCCGTCTGTGAGGAAAGGGTGAGAGCAGAACTGTGTTGGAAACAGAGGAGACGCGGGTGAGAGCTTCATCCATAACAGCAGGGTGAAATCTGCACTTACTGAAGAAAGAGTACATCTCATTTTCCTAAAGCCTTCTCTTCTTTCTTTATCAGCACGCTTTTGTTGCTTCCAGTCTTTGTTACAACTCCACTCATCTGCCAATCAGCCCACTTACCTTTATCTTCCTATCACTTGCCAAGCTTTGCCCCACCCTGACCTCTCTTTTCTAGTTTTCTCCAACCTACTCCATCAATCTGAAAGATCCCAAACTGAAGCTTTGTCTGTCTATTCTTTCCCTAACTTTTTCCTGACTATTATTTGCAAGCTCGGTTAGTACTGGGCCTCCTCCTCTGAGCACGCAAGCTGGAGGGAACAGCACCTCATATTCCGCTTGGGGAGTCTGCATCCTTTCTTGAATATTGTGCTGCTGGTTCCTATATCTCTCGTTTCCCTGATTGACCAGTCTGAAGAAGGGTCTCGACCCGAAACGTGCCTACTGAGTTTCTCCAGCTTTTTGTGTACCCTCGATTCTTCTGCAGTTCCTTCTTTAAAAAATTATTTGCAAGCTGTTGATACCTTGTTGTATTTTTCTATATAATTATTTGCATCAATAAATCTGATAGCCTTGTCCTGAAGATGTTCTATTTTCCATTTTTTACATGAACTTCAGGTTATTCACCTATAAAATAAAGGTTAGTTTCTCTGCTACACTATCCCAGATCTAACAGCATACACAAAGAAAATTCAATTGATGTATTGGAACTATCATTATATTGATCATATTAAAACACCGTCATTACAAGAAGAACAATGAATAATTACAAAGCAGTAATCTAACTGATAAAAAATTCTACATGTTCATAATTGTAATATTTTGAGTCCAAAATATATCAGTTTCAGTGATAATATCAACATGCTAATATGACTATTTCTTATTCAGCTGATATCAATCATGTTGCTATTCCTGATGGATAATGATATTTAAGCAAGGAATTGTTTACTGAGAAAGTATTTGCTACTAGATCACAGAAAAGATGCTATTGATTTACTTTACAGATTTACAACAAAGCTCTTTTTACAATTGTATTTTAAAAAAATGAAATTGCTGAGACATTTTTAATTGCTTAGATTTCATTGTCACCTTATTGTATTTACTTAATGAAAGAAAGGTTTTAAGGCACAGAGCCATTAATGAGTAACCCAAGTAACGCATGTAGTACCTGTGATGGGAAGCGTGATGGATCAATAGCACCTTGTGACTGTTTCCAAGCGTCAATGCACTCAATCAACAATTGGTTCAGAGTCTCTTTCATTACTCCAGCCAAATTACTTAGCCAAACCTGAAAAAAATTACAACTGGTTGGATGGATTCATAAAATGTTACCATATGTGATATGTGATCAAAATGTTATCACCTCAACATCATCTGAAATACGAATCTTCCTTTTTAAAGGCACAACTTCACCATCCAGAGACTTCATTGCTATAATATGTTGGAAACCTTCATCAAAATCCACACTGTTAATACCTAGAAATAACCAGAAATTATGCATACCACTGTTAAATGTGTGAAATTATCAACAAAACTGACAATTATTCAGCTTTTATAGTAATTTGACAATGCCAATGTTTCCTGTGACAAACATGGGATAGCATATGGCATAATAACCACATTCAAGAGAAAAAGCTGAAGAGAAAAAAAAGGAGAAGGAAGAAAAAATGAAAGGATATAGAGGAAGGGAGACAAAGTAGGATGTCTCCCTGCTAGTTGTGTTCCCCTGTCACAGGTTCTCAGAAGACTGAGCCACTGGGACAAACCCAAGATCACCAGTGCATTGTGTGGTCAAGACTGATCTGCCAGGAAGAGCCCTGGACAGCCATTACTTCTACTGAAGGTAAGACTGAGTGGTCGGGGTAGGCCTGAGATGCCAATGTTTCTTCCTGCCCACGAATACTGAGGGACTGCGCTCACACACAGAGGCAGATAACCTGAGACCATCAGCGCATCCTCTCGAGACTAAAGTGAGCTGTAGGGAAAAGTCTTAGATCATCACACCTCCACCTTTGAAGATCAAGAATGAGTAGCCGAGAAACCCAAAATTGCCAATGCTACCACACATGCATCCTGATGGCGAGGGACTTTCTTACCATTGTAAATAAAATAAAACACATGCATTCACCCCACTGCAAGTGGCAGTGTAGTTACTGCCAAATCCAGCGTCATCCACAAGACATACCAGCAAAAAGTTTTCGGAGATGAGTTTGAATGATAGAAGGGTTGGTTGATTGTCCCAGGATTTCCAGTAAATCATCGTCACCAATGAAATAAAACCTTGGGAATGCTGAACGTTTTTCCTAGATACAGAAGTTTGAAAATATTAATCTCTGCATAGTTGAATACCCCAGAACGGCAAATTTAGACATTAATCAAGTTACATTCAGCGTTGTTTTTAGACTCATATGGCCTTAAATAAATCAAATTCCCTTATAAGACACAAACTGATGTTGCGATAAATAAGACAACAACCCAGTTGATCACTTATTATTCAATTTCACATCTTTTTTTGACAATTTCCACTTGAATGGAAAACTTTGCAGGAAATTTTAGATAATGTTGTTTCTTAGAGAGGTATTAACAATGGTCTTTGGGAGACATAATTAATAATCAGTGACATGAGCTAAATTTATTTTTAGTACCACAGTAAGAGAACAGCAAGAGGAAAGCAGAAGGTAAATGCCTAATTTTAACTTCATCAGCATTGTGGCAAACTGAAAAACAAAATCACATTAATCATCCATTCAACACCTCAATTAACCATGTTTTTCACTAAATGTCAAGCAAACAGAATACCTATAGATAAATTTAAAATGTATATTTCTGACGTTGCTAAAATCGATACTGAATTTCTGCATTTCAGATACCCAATAACCAAGGTTAAAATGTATTTTAATGGATTACAGAAATGTCTTAGACCTTACATTTGGAAAAAAATTGATTTGTCTTAATTGGCAAACCAGAATTATTTGTTAGAATATGGTCTCCATTTATTGATTTTTTAAAGAGGCAAATTGGTTTAACACAGAAGCTAGACTGAAACCCAAACTCAGAATTGGATGAATAACTGCGCCTTATTATCTACGGACCTATCTCCAAAACTGTTATTGGTCATTTTTGTTGTTTGTTTTTTTTTGTTTGTTTGTTTTTTCTTTGTCCCTGCCTTTCTATTAGTTTATAGATCTTTCTTTTCAGTTCTATCTCTTTAAAAATTCTATATAAAGAACAGAAACGTTGTATGAATGTAATTGATAAACAAACCGTGTTGCTATTAAGTGTTTATGCTTCTAATAAAAATATATATATTTTTAAAAATAATAATTTTAAAAAGATTTTAACAGTCTAAAGAGTCATACTCACAGTCATACAGCATGGAAACAGACCCTTGAGCCCAACTCATCCATGCTGACTAATATGACCCATCAAAGCAAGTTCCAAGTGGCTTTTAAAGCATATCAGGTTTGATTTCACTATTTTGGATTGCTTTTGTTTATCAATTCTAATTTTTTAATGATGTTACACTCTTACCTCCAAAAATTCATTGAGTGACTTCTGACATCTTTGCATCTGATCTAATATGGTAATGAGAGAATGTCTGATGCCCGCGCGCACATAGAGTGACGTTACTCTATTGTCCCTCTGAACATCTGCCATGATTGATCTGGAGAAGATAAAACATGCAGATCCAACATTTTAATAACAACCCACGCTTGGACAATCTTCATTACATTGATATTACCCATTACTACGGCAAATAATACGATTCCTACTTTAAATTCTAACCCAGACACCAGTGTTGTGAATATTGAAAGGGCTGGATAGAGTGGATGTTTAGAGGATGTTTCCACAAGTGTGAGACCAGAGGCCATGGCCTCAGAATAAATGGATATGCCTTTAGAAAGGAGATAAGGAGGAATTTCTTTAGTCAGTGGGCGGTGAATAGAAACATAGAAACATAGAAATTAGGTGCAGGAGCAGGCCATTCGGCCCTTCGAGCCTGCACCGCCATTCAATATGATCATGGCTGATCATCCAACTCAGTATCCTGTACCTGCCTTCTCTCCATACCTGCTGATCCCTTCAGCCACAAGGGCCACATCCAATTCCCTCTTAAATATGGCCAACGAACTGGCCTCAACTACCTTCTGTGGCAGAGAATTCCACAGATTCACCACTCTCTGTGTGAAAAACGATTTACTCATCTCGGTCCTAAAAGACTTCCCCCTTATCCTTAAACTGTGACCCCTTGTCCTGGACTTCCCAAACATCGGGAACAATCTTCCTGCATCTAGCCTGTCCAACCCCTTAAGAATTTTGTAAGTCTCTATGAGATCACCCCTCAATCTTCTAAATTCCAGCGAGTACAAGCCAAGTCTATCCAGTCTTTCTTCATATGGAAGTCGTGCCATCCCAGGAATCAGTCTGGTGAACATTCTCTGTACTCCCTCTATGGCAAGAATGTCTTTCCTCAGATTAGGAGACCAAAACTGCACGCAATACTCCAGGTGTGGCCTCACTAAGACCCTGTACAACTGCAGTAGAACCTCCCTGCTCTTGTACTCAAATCCTTTTGCTATGAATGTCAACATACCATTCGCTCACTTCACAGCCTGCTGCACCTGCATGCCTACTTTCAATGACTGGTGTACCATGACACCCAGGTCTCGCTGCATCTCCCCTTTTCCTAATCGGTCACCATTCAAATAATGGTCTACCTTCCTGTTTTTGCCACCAAAGTGAATGAATTGCCACAGAAGGCTGTGGAGGCTTTGGATATTTTTAAGGCAGAGATCGACAGATTCTTGATTAGTAAGGGTGTCAGGGGTTATGAGGAGAAGGCAGGAGAAGGGTTGAGGGGGAAAGATAGATCAGCCATGATTGAATAGTGAAGTAGACTTGATGGACCGAATGGCCTAATTCTGCAACAAAAATACGTGAACTTAATCCCTGTTTAGGATTAGTGAAGAGAATGAGTAAAGGAGACGTTGTAGAGGGTTTGGGTCACTCGCTTTGGGGGTGCCGCAGGGGGGGTCAGAGGCTCCAGTGCCGGAAATATGGAAATATACACCACCTCAGCGTAATCTAGTCTTACACTCTTATACTGAAGTACGATTGCATAAGATTGTTATTGAAGTGTATGCGGAAAATAATTTCACTGTACCTAGGTTCATGTGACAAAGAAGTACAATTGAACTATTTAATCATTGAGGAATCAGGAATTTGAAGATTATTTAGGGCACTGGGAGATGTGAACACGGCCATGTGAGATAATCTTTCCTATTTAGAAAGATCTTTCTGAACTTATTTAATGCTAAATTCCACATGTTGATATCATCCATGGAAGGTCAGGAACAACCATACATCAAGTGCCCAATCCTGGTTACCAACTACTATTCCTAATTAATCCAATCGCATAACACATATTAATGCCATGCTCCAAAAAGAAGTTCAAGACCTTTCAATAGCTACTCTCTGGGACACGGCAACCAGCTTGACTGGTACGCCCTTTCACAACACTCTAAGTTAATTTTGCACGTCAACAGTGCACTGGGGCATCATGTTACTTGTCTAGACTACCTCAACAGCACTGGCAAGCTCATGATCTTAAGTTCCAAAAAGGACAAGAGAATCGGATGCAATGGGAAGACCAAGTGCAAGTTTCCAAATAAGTTGAATTAGAGATATATCATCGCCTTACTTCATCACTGGATCCAAATCCAGGAACTCTTTATCTAACAACGTCAGGGAATTTTCTTCACTGGGGCTCAAGGATGAGGCCCACCACCATTGTCCAACTTTAGGGGTGGCTTTGCTGCTTTGTCACTGAGGCACAGATTCCAGAAAATTAATCAAAAATAGCCAATAAAACTATCTGAGTACAGACTGATTATTGATTTTACTTCGGAGTCACGTGAGTGACTACGTGAAGAACCTGTCAGCCGCGCATGCGCGTCATTACGTCTAACGCATGGCGCTCTGATTGGCTGGTGGCGCGTCGCTCCACCAGCGGTAGTTTTAAAAGGGCCTCCAGGTAAGTCTTGAACTTAGTCTGTGGGCATTTTCTTGTTCTGTTTTTCAGCAAGAAGTCATGGAAATGGTGAAGTCTCGTCGGGCTGCAGGGAGAACCGCTTCTGAAGACCGTGCTAGTATGGTCAGCGGGCGGCAGTCCGTTTCACCGTCGAGGTCGCTGACTCTACAGCCCGCGACCCCAGGCTTAGAGCCCATGGACAGCACTGTGGTTACTCCGCGGGTGGGAAGGCCAAGTGCAAGCCCAACAGGCCAGTGGACTCTGATGAGTCTGGCCGGGAGTGTTCGCCTCCACGAGCGAGAAGCGTCGGCAGATGCCTTTCCCCCATGGAGCATCTTCTGGAGAGGATGCTCCAACATGATGTGCCCTCCGGTCAGGAGGCATATCTCAGCGAGCCTCGGGGGCTCGCAGCAGCGCCTGGTGCAGGGCTGCATGATGTGTCCCTATCGGAAGACGGGAGCACAGAGCACCAGTCACGGGCGGAGGACCGTTCGGTGCGAGACCCGCGGGATACGGAAGTGCCGACTATTGTCACGAAATTTGCTATGCCGGCGCTGGTTGGGGAGCCTCTGGAAGAAGAGCTCGTAGCAAGCATAAGCCATCTGGCTTCCCATCAGCTGCAGGAGCAGGTTATGATGGAGACAGCCATTAGGTACCATGCTCCTAGCAATTGTCCTGCCCTGAAGGTACCCATGCTCAATAGTTCCATCTGGAGCTAAATCGGGGCGGCATAAAGACCCAAGAGGTCAAATTGCAGAGAATTTTGAATCTGCTGGTGTCGGGGCTGACAGCATTTGCCAGGTCGGTAGATGGCTGCGCATTATCAGAGGCTCAAAGGGACGCAATGGCATTGTTGTGCAATGCACAGTTCGAAATTAACTGTTTTCGGAAGAATGCCATTCGTCCTGTTCTCAACCCCAAGTTTGCGGGGTTGTGTAAGGCCAGTAATGTGCGCCGCCCAATTTGCTGTTTGGAGATGACCTGCCCAGGCAGGTGAAGGATTTGGATGATGAGTTGGGGCTACTGCGGGCTCCACCACCTAACAGACAACCGTTCCGATGTCAGCACCCCTACGCTTCGACCAGCGGAAGACCCACTGAGGAGACCACCTTCAACTTGAAAAACCAAAAATCTGAGTGGTTGTCTATTTTAGGACATGGCCCTAGCCGGGATGCGCAGCTGGCGCACATCAGCACCTCAACTCCCCAAACATCGGGGAAGGAAATAAACGTCCAGAGTCCACCAACTAATATGGAGGTAGGTGGGTCTCAATGTAACATACTGGGTGCGGGCTTATTGCATGTTGGTGGTAGGTTACGTTTCTTTGTGCATGAGTGGCGATGGTTAACTTCTGACTTGTTCATACTGCACAGCAGGCACGTGCCGTCAGGGTAGGCAAGGTAGGTACTGCCTACTCTGACTAAAATTATAACATGGTAATAACTAAATATAAATAGTAAAGGCATGGGAGAATTACGCCTATGTAAGAGATCGATCTCTTAGGTAGGCATAATTCTCCATGCCTTTCATCCACAGTGCTTGTAACGCGGGACGCTCTGTGCAACCCACGTGCCGTCAGCGCTGCCTGAAGCCGTCAATGACAAGCGGGGCTGAAGGCAGCAGAAAGTCTGCCTTTGCAGCACTGTGCATGCGCATCGGTCTACTGCGCATGTGCAGAGCAAGTTTCTTGGCGGGGTTTTCCAATATGTTTTGTCAATATTGTAAGTGTATGTTAGGTAACAGAGAGAAGAATGGAGCTTGTGTACCAATAATGTGGTAAGTACATTTTGTGTTTATGTTTTTAAATACTGTATTTCCCGGGGTGTGGGAGGGCGGGGGGGGGAGGCCGGAGAGAGCTCCTTTCACAGTGTTTGGGGAGTCTGGCCCGGGGTAAGGTTGCGGGGAGGGCACGAATGTTATGAATGAGGGGATTGGGATAATGCCACTTGCGACGCTCCTTGCACGGAGACGTGGAATGCCACCACATTGAGGCCGGGGGGGGGGGGGGGGGGGGGGGGAGAGAAGTAGCTCGGGTGGCTGAGCGGCCGCCGGGCTGGACAGCGGAACCGGCCGCCACCTTAGCTCCTTCTGCCAGTCCCCGCTCACCTCTGGCAGCTCTCCGTCTACAAACCACTCTCCTGCCGCTCGCTGGCCTCACTCATGTACTTAAATTCCGACAGCGCGATTGAGGTTACTCGGCTGTGGGAATTTAAGGATTTGCAGGAAGCCGCTGACATGAACGAAGTCGGTGAACGGCAGGTGACAGGTGTTCCGACGGAGAGCACTGCCAGAGGTGAGCGGGCCGGCAGAAGGCGCTGAAGTGGCGGCCAGTTCTTGTCGGGTACCGGCGGCTGCTCGTAGCTCCCCGAACTGCTTCTATCCCCAGCTACAGTGCGGGGGCTTCGTGCCCGGAGAGCTGCGGCATCAGTGAGTGAGTAAGTTTCTGCCATTATCCCCGACACCCTCCTTGTCAACACTCGTGCCCTCCCCACAACTTTACCCCTGACACAGACTCTCCACACGCTGTGAAAGGAACTATTCCCCCAATTGGTCTAGGACTAGGAAGCCTTGGGCAAATTGAAATGTCACTGTTTTTGGTTTATTTATTTATTTAACGGGAGCGAACAATCTGCGCATGCGCAGTTTAATTTTTTTTAGCGGACTGAGTGCCTACCCTGAGTAATTACTCACGGCACGTGCCTGCTGCACAGTATAGAAAGATTCAAAATTGAGTTTGCGGGCTCTCTCCCACCCATGCAGCATGTTCCAAATCGTACCTTTACTCGTTCAAAGCAGGATGATTTGGAAGTTCAGGCTGAAATTGATAAGTTATGTGCTAAAAGAGTGATTGAAAAGACCAGTCATGAACCTCATGAATTTGTATCTAATATCTTCCCTAGATAGAAGAAGGATGGGGGATGTCGCATTATTTTGGATTTAACCTAACTTAATACTTTTTAGTACAAACATTTCAAAATGGAAAGTTTAATAACGGCAAAACAGCTAATTTCCAGGGGATATTATATGGCATGCATTGATCTTAAAGATACTTATTATTCTGTATCAATTCACAAGGATCACAGAAAATACTTAGTTTAAATAGATGGGGCAGCTATGGCAGTTTAAAGCATTGCCGAATGGGTTAACCTCAGCTCTCAGATTGTTCACTAAAATATTAAAACTTGTGCTGGCTTTGTTAAGAGAGCAGAAACACATAGTTATGGCTTATTTGGATGATATCCTCATTATAGGGAAAACCATGGAATTGGCTTTGGCGGTTTCAGCCACCAAATTACTGTTTGAATAGCTGGGGTTCTTAATTCACCCTGAAAAATCCAGGTTGACTCCATCCAGGGTTATGGATTATTTGGGATTTACCATTAATTCCAATCACCTGTTAATCACCTTGCCTGAGGGTTAAGTTAATAGAAGCCTGCAATCATCTGAGCACTCAGCAGCTGCCTTCAATTCGACAAGTAGCTAGCTTAATGGGGAAATTGGTGACTACATTTCCAGCTGCCAAATATGGGCCTTTGACAGAACCATGAAATTACCGGCCGAAGCCATTAATGAGCTACAATGATGGATAGCCAATATTGGTCATTGTTCTGGCAATATTTCAATTGAAAGCAATTATTTTACAGACTGATGCAAATTCTCTGGGGTGGGGCGCCACTGACACTGTTACTAGCTGCGGTGGCAGGTGGAATATGCATGAGATATCTTTTCTGCAGCTGCATGGTGTTAACTATCTGGAGTTGCTTGCAGCGCTGCATGGCTTGAAAGCTTATTTTGCACATATGCACCATGTGCACATTCAAATACAGATAGATAATACCACAGCAGTGCCATATATAAATCACACGGGTGGTATCAAGTCAGTATCCTGTGATAATTTGGCATGTCGCATTTGGAAATGGTGTATTGCTCGACATATTTGGGTTTCAGCTGTCTACCTTCCAGGTAGATTCAACATGGTGGCAGACACCAGGTCACACAAATTCAATGACAACACAGAATGGTTGTTGAATCATTGAGTGTTTAAAGATATTATTTCTAGGTATGGAACACCGGTTATGGATTTGTTCGCTTCAAGGCTAAACCATCAATTACCCAAGTATGTTGCATGGGAACCAGACCCAGGGGCAGTAGCGATAGATGCTTTTTTGGTACATTGGGGTGCAATATATTTCTATGCATTTCCCCCATTTTGCCTTGTCAGCAGAAAATTCTGCTGTCTGCAGAAAATTCAGCAGGACTCTGACTGGCCAACTCAGCCCTGGTATCCTCTGGTTCTGAGCAGGGTTGTAGAACCTGTGTGGAAGGTTCCTAAAGGCAGGACGTTGTTAACAAACCCGGTGTCTGGTGAAATACATCCTCTACATGATCGGCTCAATTTATTGATTTGCAAGTTTTAAGAAGGCCGTTCCTTGGACTGGGACTAGCTGATCGCACGGTGGATGTGCTAACTGCGGCATGGTGAGGCAGTACTCAGAAACAATATGCTTCATATATCAGGAAATGGGAACTGTTCTGTGTACAGGCTGACATTTCTTATGAGGCAGTACAAATTGCTAATGTTCTGGAGTTCCTCTCGAAACTATATTATGATGAAAAATTGAGCTACAGTGCCCTCAATAGTGCCAGACGTGCGCTGTCATCATAACTGCTGCCATGTTCAGAACACCAATTGGTGAGGTCTCACCATCTAGTGTCTAGGTTCATGAGGGGAGTCTTCAATTCAAATCCTCCTAGGCCCAGATATTCAGAAATTTGGGATGTAGGGGTGGTGTTAACTTTACTCCGGTCATGGTCTCCGCCAACTTCCCTGTCTCTACTCCAACTCACGCATAAGGTGGCTATGCTGATGGCATTAGTTTCAGCACAGAGGGTCCAGTCCTTGCATAAGCTCCGTTTAGACAGGATGCTCACCTCGGCAGATAGTTTCACCTTCTTTGTGTATGAGCCTATAAAACAGAGTAGACCAGGTACCTCGGGATTGAAGTTACAGTTCATGGCATATCCTTTGGATCCCAATTTGTGTGTAGTAGTTCACCCCCGGCAGTACATTACCCTCACCAAGGGACTTCGGGGGTCTGAGTTAGCATTATTGATTAGCCACAGGAAACCACATAAGCAGGTCTCAACTCAGACTATTTCCAGGTGGTTAAAGCAAGTTTTGATAAAGGCTGGGATTGATACTAAAATCTTCAAATCTCATTCCACCAGGTCTGCAGCAACGTCGGCGGCGAGGGCCATGGACATCCCGCTAGACCATATATTGTCGGCTACAGGGTGGTCATGTCTCTACAGTTTTGTCCACTCTCCTTGGTCAACTAACAGTGTGTGACGCATGGACTCGTTCCACGGCATGGAGTCACAGAGCTTTAAAATCTTCACGAAGTCACTCACGTGACTCCGAAGTAAAATAGTAAGATTAAACGGGAACTTACCAGTTTGAAGTTTGATCTTTATTTTATGAGGAGTTACGATGAGGGATTACGTGCCCTCCGCTCCCAACCCCTCCTCATAAAACCAGCTGGTAGTTCTAGTTTCTTCAGTCTTACTATTCTCAGGTCAATGTTCCTGTCTGTGACTTCACACCGCTGCTTTGAAGGTTGACGCGCATGCACGCCTGACGGGTTCTTCACGTAATCGCTCATCGTAATGCCTCATAAAATAAAGATCAAACTTCAAACTGGTAAGTTCATTTAATCTTACTAGTTTATTTTACTATCTTGGGGGGGAAAAAATGCCAAAGCATTATTACTTATTTTATTGGTCAGAAACTTGCTTTTTTTGTGATATTTTAGTATTGCAGCATTATTTTAGTGTTTTGTTTATCAAATAAAGTGGAAAACTTTTTCTTTACAAAAACATTAATGAATGTTTTTTTAATAGAATACCTTAATCTATTCCACTTGATTATTTTTCACAAATCCACTGATACAAAATACATGGAGGACTTTAGGTTCGTGATGACGCAAAGATATTGTTGAAATCTTGAGTTTTGGCCTAATTAGTGTAATTCTTTACGTCAATTTCTCAATTACGCCTAAACCAAAAAATCCACTGAAAATGTTCTCCACAAAATACTTAATATTAATATTCAGAAGGAACAAATTAAAATGTATTAATTAATGTATTAACTTTCATAACATTTTAAAATGAAGTCTGAAACTGACCTGAAATCATCGTCAACTCTTTTAAAACGCCCCTGTTCTCTTGGAAGAGCTCCACGGCCAAATATTGGCTCAAGATAAACCCATTTCCTTTGAATCTGATTTAAATTGTGTAGATATTCATCAAGATCTGCTAATCTGCTTTCCCATATAGACACTTTGTCCTCAAATCCTTTATAGTAAGGAGAGTCCTTAAGAGACTGGAGTAGGCATTGGTTATCGCCAACCTGATTGACAATGTCTTTCCAATCTTTAATCAGTTTGATAGTTGTTTTCTGGCTGTCCTGGTAATCTGTCATCAAAAAGATTGATGATGCCCCCCACAAGTCAAGCTCCCGCAATGCTTCCCGAATGGAGACTTCCCCTTGAGCTCGACTGTTAAGTTCCTGAAAGGAAAGTTGCACTGCACAATCATTTCAAACATATCAATTGTTTATGTGCAATAGCAAAAGCTGAGCAATACGGGAGCAAATTCAAAAAGTACAATTCTATTCAAGTTCATAAAACCACTCTGTCATTCTCTCTTTTGTGAATGGTAATATGTGATCACTTTATGATTGCTCTATTATTTTACAATTAGCAGTGAAAATCAATAGTCAATACCTTTAGTTCTGAAGATTTTGCCACCAAAACATCTGCCACTTTCAGTAAGTCTCCAAATTGCAATTTTTCTAATGTAGTGCCTCTGGGCATGCCTATCATGTGAAAAAGATCCAGCCAGTGATCCTGGGAAAGATGTTCGCCCCGGACATACTTCAGAACCGGCACCACAGTCTGTGGAGAGAGGAAAAAAAGCTGACATTAAAAAAAACATCCTTTCAATCCAAAACATAGCAAAGCTTAAAGGATACTCTTCTTTTTCAAAAATATCTAGAGTAAACGTACAACAATCTGCAATTGATTATTTTTTACATGTAGACTGATCTACACATTCAAAGCTGTTGTAATTGTAATCAAATTCATGAATAACAACCAAATCTAATTTATACTTGAAAAGCTTTTTGTGATTATCAGATTGAGCGTTTCTTTGCACAGAAGAAAAGTGATTCACATTTTCAATACTTCAAGATTCAGAAAAAAGTTCAGTTCCAATAATGGACTTCAGACATGATATTAAAATGATTTATTGTGGCTATACGGTATTTTCCCTCACGAGTCATTTTCCTAACTTTCAAAACTGTCAAGTTATGGACACAGAGATAGATAAAACCAAAATAGCCAATATTTTTTTTAAATATCAGGAATCATACAACTGGTAAAATAAACATGAAGGAGATTCATTTTTTCTGATTTAAATTCCTCTGGAATGATAGAAACATAGAAACATAGAAATTAGGTGCAGGAGTAGGCCATTCAGCCCTTCGAGCCTGCACCGCCATTCAATATGATCATGGCTGATCATCCAACTCAGTATCCCGTACCTGCCTTCTCTCCATACCCTCTGATCCCCTTAGCCACAAGGGCCACATCCAACTCACTCTTAAATATAGCCAATGAACTGGCCTCAACTACCCTCTTGTGCAGAGAGTTCCAGAGACTCACCACTCTCTGTGTGAAGAAAGTCTTTCTATCTCGGTCTTAAAGGATTTCCCCCTTATCCTTAAGCTGTGACCCCTTGTCCCTGGACTTCCCCAACATCGGGAACAATCTTCCTGCATCTAGCCTGTCCAACCCCTTAAGAATTTTGTAAGTTTCTATAAGATCCCCTCTTAATCTCCTAAATTCCAGAGAGTATAAACCAAGTCTATCCAGTCTTTCTTCATAAGACAGTCCCTGACATCCCAGGAATCAGTCTGGGAACCTTCTCTGCACTCCCTCTATGGCAAAATGTCCTTCCTCAGATTTGGAGACCAAAACTGCACGCAATACTCCAGGTGTGGTCTCACCAAGACCCTGTACACTGAAGTAGAACCTCCCTGCTCCTGTCCTCTGGAGTGAAAGGTCAGCAAAGATCACCTCTTTTATCTGGATATGATTAAGGGGCTGTCCACTGCGGCGACACAATTGGCGAGTTTAGGAGAGTTTGAAAAAATGTCATATTGAAGACCTCCTTCGACCTCATTCGACTATGTTGAAGACTAGCTTCGACTAGCTTCGGGAAAATTAGACCGAATAGTGGAGAGTGAAGACGAACTCCTTCGACCTCCCTTCAACTATGTTGAAGACTATCTACGACTACCTTTGATTACCTTCGACTACCCTCGATTACCTATGAATAACATGCCGACCTACTACGACCTACTTCGACTAAACCTATGAGTAAAAAAAGTATCGATCTTTTCCATGGCGACCTTTTTTTACTCACGGGCATTTTTCAACATTGAAAGATATGCCGCGACCTAGCTGAGGCCTCGAATCCGCGGGGACTACTCTCGAGCATGAAGGAGAGTTACAAAGACCTCCAAGCACATCGTGTCGACCATGCTGCGAGTATGAGTCGAGGACAAACTCGTCTGAACTCGCGGATTAGGTCACCGCAGTGGGACAGCCCCTTAAGTAAAATCATGACTTGTAAAGCAATGTACCTTGTATTTATCAACGTCCTTCTGTAGTTTGACCGTCACGGTTGTTTGTTCATTTCTCCTTCTCAGCTTGTCATGCCACATCAATAAAAATTCCTCAAAAATGTAAGATTTACTCCTATAAAAATTAACATGCAGTTTTAAATTTAGAAAAATGAAAGCCTCATCTCGAGAACTGAGACTTGCAGAGACAAGGATACCATCTATATATGAGAAGGGTGGGGTGTGGTGGAATCTAGGTAGCCATGGGAATCAGTGGGTTTGTAGTAAATGTCAGTGGATAGCTTGTCTCTTTAGATGGAGACGGGAAGATCAAAAAAGGGGTTGAAAATTGCCCGTGAACGAGGGCAGGGTGGAATCTAGCGGCCAATTTGATTAAAATTACATGCTTTGTTTGGGTGCAAGAGGCAGCACCAATGCAGTTGTCGATGAGGCAGAGACAAATTTGGAAATAGTATTGGAGTAGGTATAGAACAAATAGTGCTCCAATTATCTAATGATGGGCATGTGGAGTTAGGGCCCATGCAGGTGACCACGCTACACCTTTAATTTGTACGAAGTTGTGAAAAATATTGTCCTGTGCATGGCCTTAATAGCACAGAGTCAAAAAGCACAAATCGTCTAAGAATGGCTACTTGGGCAAAGTATTAAATAGCAGTCAGAATCTGTGAATTGATAGTAACTTTAGAAGAGAGAAGGAAACTATAAAAAAATACAAGATAGACACAAAATGCTGGAGTAATTCAGCAGGTGAGGCAGCATCTATGGAGAGAAGGAATGGGTGACGTTTCGGGTTGAGACCCTACTTCAGTCTGATGTCAGGGGAGGGGACAGGACAAATATAGAATGTAGGCAGACACAGTAAGACTAGTGGGAGAACTGGGAAGGGGAATGGGAAGGAGAGAGAAAGCAAGGGCTATCTGAGAAGTTAGAGAAGTCAATGTTCATACCGCTGGGGTGTAAACTACCCAAGCGAAATATGAGGTGCTGTTCGTCCAATTTGATCTGGGCCTCACTCTGACAATAGACTTCACTATTTCCAGGTGAGGCAGAGATTCACTTGCACCTCCTCCAACCTCATCTATTGTATCCACTGTTCCAGGTGTCAACTTCTCTACATCGGCGAGACCAAGCGCAGGCTCGGCGATCGTTTCGCTGAGCACCTCCGCTCAGTCCGTCTTAACCTATCTGATCTCCCGTCTATCTGAGAAGTTAGTGAAGTAAATGTTCATACCGCTGGGGTGTAAACTACCCAAGCGAAATATGAGGTGCTGTTCGTCCAATTTGCGCTGGGCCTCACTCTGACAATGGACCTCACTATTTCCAGGTGAGGCAGAGGTTCACTTGCACCTCTTCCAACCTCATCTATTGTATCCACTGCTGTTCCAGGTGTCAACTTCTCTACATCGGCGAGACCAAGCGCAGGCTCGGCGATCGTTTCGCTGAACACCTTCCCTCAGTCCGTCTTAACCTATCTGATCTCCCGGTGGCCCAGCACTTCAACTCCCCTCCCATTCCCAATTTGACCTTTCTGTCCTGGGCCTCCTCCATTGTCAGAGTGAGGCCCAGCGCAAATTGGAGGAACAGCACCTCATACTGTATTTCGCTTGGGTAGTTTAAACCCCAGTGGTATGAACATTGACTTCAGATAGCCCTTGCTTTCTCTCTCATTCCCATTCCCCATTCTCCCACTTGTCTTACTGTCTCCACCTACATTCTATCTTTGTCCCACACTCTCCCCTAACATCAGTCTGAAGAAGGTTGTCCATTCCTTCTCTCCATAGATGCTGCCTCACCCGCTGAGTTACTCCATAATTTTTTGTCTACATTTGATTGTACCAGCATCTGCAGTTTGTTCTTACACAAAATAAAATACAAACTATCTATCACTATGTATACAAAAAGTCTAACACCTCTTCCATATCAACCAATAATAAATTCAGTTTCACTACAATGAGGTACTCCAAATAAATCACTGTCTTCCATTCAAGTATTACAGGTTAATTTAAGAAATGGCAATGTTTTCATTATTTTAGCAGAATCAAGCTTCACAACAGAATATTTAAAGTAAACTGTGGTCGAGGCTACCAGTTACTAATGACTTACCGTACTGAATTCCGTTTTCTTTGTATGGGATTTCAAGAGTCGAGAATCATGTTTACAATTCCATTTATTTATTGTTGAGGCTACTTTTGCATATTATTCTATTTTTATTGCATAGGAAACCTGGATAGCCACCAAACTGAGTTCACATTCTGAAGTCTTTAATCGGACTTTACCTTGCACTATATGTTATTCCCTTTATCCTGTATCTGTATACAATGGACAGCTCAATTGTAATCCTGTATGGTCTTTCTGCAGACTGGATACTTTTCACTGTACCTCGGCACACGTGACAATAAACAAAACTAAGTCACTGACCATATCTTCATGCCATAAAAAATTAACTAAAACACAACAAAATTATTGGTCAGTTAGACAGTCAGCCAGTCAGGAGACAATGGGATGGACATCTCTTGCCAATACCAACCACTGCCATAACACCAATCCTTTACAGTAGCTTGAATAATTTGATGGTCCTGACTGCCTGACCTTGCCAATGAAATAAATAGTATGAAGAGGTGAGAGGCTTTATGGTGAAACAAGTTAAAGAGCATGAAGAAACAAATTATATATATATATATATATATATATATATATATATATATATATATATATATATATATGTGTGTGTGTATATATATGTGTATATATCCAGAATATGAAGAAAATCTAGGTATAATAAAGGCACCATACAGATGTTATTCGTTGCGACAACTGCAGTCACTTGCCTGAAGGAGATCCAGTCTTCATTTACCATACTTTGCAATCCATTGGTAAACTCCTCATACAATGACCACATATTTGCATAGTGTTCAAGATCCTCACGAAGACGCTCTGCCAACTCAAATTCGGGTTCCCCTACTTTAAAATGACGGCAGTCTTCACTAAACGAATTGCAGCAAAAGAAAAGATAATTAGCCAGCTATTCCAGTAGCCATGTAGACCAAGACGTTTTGACTCTTTGGTTGTCTTTTAGTTTAAAGATACAGATACAGAGATACAGAGTGGAAACAGGCCCTTCGGCCCACCGATTTCATGCCGAACACTGCACACTGACATGATCCTATGCACACTAGGGGCGATTTACACTTACACCAAGCCAATTAACCTACAAACCTGCACGTCTTTGGAGTGTGGGAGGAAACCGGAACATCCGGAGAAAACCCACGCAGGTCACGGTGAGAACGTAAAAATCCATACAGAAAGCACCCGTGGTCAGGATCGAACCCGGGTCTCTGGCGCAGGGGCAGCAACTCTACCGTTGGGCCACCGTGCCGTTGTGCCACGCTCGATTTACATCGAGCGTTTACAGAAAATTCTGGTAACTGCCACCCAAAGATACCAGAGTAAGATTGCCTGGCCTTATGTCAAACAACCAAATAAAACTGCACAACTTTAAATACAAATAATGGCCATTCATGCATAGTTAAAGTTATTGCGTTCCGCTGAATCATTTGAAAGAGTGAATTAAGAGGAAGAGTTGTAAAAGTCATAAAAGAAAATATGATGTAAAACATTTTCCGTTGCATTCACTGTTTATGGCAAGAGCACCCATGCATTTCTTTTGTGGGTTACGTTGACATATACTATTGAAACAAATATTTTTTTAATTGCAACGGTTACCATTATCTCAAACTGACTGCACTAACTCATCTTAATATTCAGAGAGGTGATTTATCTATCTATGAAATGGATAGTCCCAAATGCCCAGTCTGAAGAAGAGTTTCGGCCCGAAACGTTGCCTATTTCCTTCGCTCCATGGATGCTGCCACACCCGCTGAGTTTCTCCAGCACTTTTGTCTACCTTCGATTTTCCAGCATCTGCAGTTCCTTCTTGAATGGATAGTCCCAAATGCCCAGTCTCATAAACACATAGAACAGTACAGCACAGGGACAGGCCCTTCAGCCCACAATGTTTGTGCTGAACATGATGCCACGTTAAACTGATCTCATCTGCCTGTAAATTATCCATATCCCTCTATTCCCTGCACTTCCATGTTGCTGTCTAAAAGCCTCTTAAACACCACTATCATATCTGCCTCCACACCACCCCTGGCAATGCGTTACAGGTCTCTCTGCTCTGTGTAAAAAAACCTGCCCTACTCATCTCCATTAAACGTTCCCCCTCTCACCTTGTAGCTATATGCCCCCTAGTGTTGGACATTTCCACCCTGGGAAACAGGTCCTGACTGTCTACCTTATATATGCATCTCATAATTGTATATTATATTTGATTTTATATACAACACAATAAGTGAATTTCTTGGAGCTCAGTAGCTCAGATCATCATACCTTGTTTGTGGGACCCTCAACTATGCTTGCTATATATTTTTAGATTTGTTTACATTAAAATATTATAAGTTACATCTTCATGTGATGAGGACATAATTTTGCGTATGTTACTTTCCTGATGAATAAAAACGTACATCAACTTCTTTCTGGTTATCTCCAGTTCATCAAATTCAATTTTCTTCTCATTTATACATTCAACACATTTATTGAGCATTTCTCTGCTTCCACTGTCAACTATGTCATCACTTGGTTTTAATTGATTCCAGCGTGCTTCAAACTTCTCCAGCTGTTGTACATACATCTTCACGTGAGATTCAACATTCGCTTTCATAATTTCAATCTAAGAGAGTAAGCACAATGTTCAAGGCTGCAGTAGTACACTCCAATTTTTTTTAAGTGCACATGAATATTGAGATTCAAACAAAGCAATAAGACAAATAAATAAAAATAAAAATAATCACATAATAATACTGTAATAATAATTATAAATCATAACGACTGTCACTTGGATTTGAGTATAACTGCACCGGAAAAAGTTGAGAAAAGGAACTGCAGATTGTCGTGTACAAAATAAGACACAAAGTTCTGAATTAACTCAGTGGGTCAAGCTGCATCTCTGGAGATCACGTGGATTTGGCGGAGAATAAAGTATTGAGATCCCTTGAGGTCCCGACCCGAAAGGTCATCTATCCATGGATAGGCAACCTTTCTCCAGAGATGCTGCCTGATCTGCTGTGTTATGCCAGCACTGTCTTTTTTTTAAACTACGCTGGAAATCAGTTTGTTGGAGAGTCAGAGCATACAGACAAACCCTTCGGCCCAACTTGACCAAGTTACCCCATCTGCGCTGGTCCCACCTGCCCACAAATCCCTCAAAACCTTTCCTTTCCATGAACCTGCCCAAATGTCTTTTAAATGTTGTTATAGTACCTTCCTCAACAACCTTCTCTGGCAGCTCATTCCATATATGCAACACCCTTGGTATAAACAAATATATTAAGTCTTCCCCCCTCTCACCTTAAACCCATGTTGTTTGGTTTTTGATTCCACTACTATGGGTAAATAACTCTACGTATCTAATTCCCTCATGATCTTGTACACCTCTAAAAGATCACCCCTCATCCTCCTGCATTACCAAGTTTCCACATGTATGATCCACGAAGTGAACCAAAGCAAGCTGCTTTCTACCGTCAGCCAAGGTGGTTTGATGATGTCCTATTGTTCATTCTAATACCTTTCCAAAAAGATTGCAAATTTGCCAATTTTGGATACTAGCCACCAAGGTCATTAAGCCGAAAATCTATGTGTCACTTGATGTTTGCAGTAGAGTTTAGGATGCCTAATCTTCCTGCTACATTTTCTTTTTTTCAAATTTATGTACAGAATTCTTTCGGCATAACTAACCAAGATTATTTATCCTGGGCTGGCATGACTTCCACGCTTGGCCTGATTCCTGGAAGCTCTAACAGAATTTGAAGTTATTACGAGATCATAAGATTACGTGATAGGAGTAGAATTATATCAGTCGGCTCATCATCTATGCCATTCAATCATGGCTGATCTATCTCTCTCTCGTAACCTCATGTTCCTTTATATCTAAGGCTATGACCTCTAGTCCGAGACTCACCCACTTGTGGAAACATCCTCTCTGCATCCACTCTATCCAAGACTTTCACTATTCCATACGTTTCAATGTCTCCAACATTCTCATTCTTCTAAACTCCAGTGAATATTGACCCAGTGCCGTCAAAAGCTCATCATATGGTAGATCAACATATCTCTAACAACTATCATAGTACTTTCTCTTCATTGCTGATACGACCCTTGGGAAACTGTTGGCTCCAGGTTATTGAATTTCAATGTAATTTTGTTCATTACGCAGCAGTAAGAATATACTTATCCAATGTTAGTAACAGCAGAAATAAACCGAGCTTGACTTTATCAACTTTTAAAAGGCTCCTTCTAATATGTTTCCACTGAGCAAACTAATTGCCTTCATACTTTATCCACTTGCAGATCCACGTGCAGTAGGTACTGACTCATCAGATGCCTTTCTGACATTCCATGTATTAAACAACAATCAGTTAATGGTTCTCTGATTGCTACTTACATCCATCTTTGTCGCCTGTTCAACTATAACCATTTTTTCTCTGTACCGTCATCCTCAATTTGTCCATTAAATTCCCCTGCATTCCACACTATCACAGACTGTACCCTTTGTTCTTCATTCCCCTTCCCCTATCGTTGCATGATAAAACTTGCATATGCACCCTTTTCCATTCTAGTTAAAGTTTGTTGGTCAGAAACATTACTATGGTTTTTTGCTCCAAGACTAAATGTTGAGTATTTTCAACATTTCATGTTTTATTTTACATTTCCAGCCTCTGTCGTGCTTTGCTTTACAGAAAACACTGTATTCTTACCTGTTCATTCACCATAAGCTGATGGCTCTCCATCATTAATTGAAATTTGTCCCATTTTGCTCTTAGGCTGCTAAGAGTCTCAAGACCACCACCTGCTACAGAACGCAGCAGCTTATTTTTATCTTCAGCTTCTTGAAACAGTGGTAAAACCTTAAAGATATGATAGAATTCAAAGTTATAACTAATAGCTATTAGTGATATGAACAACAAAAGCATCCCCAAACATGAATAAGTTATAAATCAATTCCATGTCAATTCTACTTTTTCAATCTTTTACCCTTAAAAGCATAGCAGAAAAGTGAAAAACACAAAAGCTTTAGGGAGGAGTTCGTTTATACTGTAACCATTGGGAGTCAAAATAAAACTGTGGAAATATACTTTAGGCCCAAGAAATCACTTTAATGAGTTTTAGATTCATACAGCACAAAAACAGACCCTTCAGCCCAACTTGTCCATGCCGATCAAGATGCACCATCTAAGCTGGTCCCATTTGCTCACGTTTGCCTCTTATTCCCTCCAAACATTTCCAGTCCCATGTACCTGGCCAAGGAGAACATCCTGCAGACACTGCAGGGAAGGGACTCAATGCATCCTGTGACATGGTCCCTGAGCAGACTGCCCATTTTGTCTGATGAAATGCCTCATTGTCAGAACTCACCAGCAAGCAGGCGGTGAGAAGGGCCTTCCCAGTCAGATACTTCCAATACTATCAGAGTCTTACTACAAAGTGCATGCTGCCCTCGGAACGCCAGCTATGGAGAGGCCATTGATGCCCACTTCTCTGCAGTGTGGATTTGTGAAGAGGGTCTGGAGAATAGTTCTTGTCACTATTCATCCCAAGCAGCTCCGTAACAAAGAACTCTCTGATTTATGGTCTGCTCCCAGAGACACATTCGGATACAGACATCAAAGTCTGCAGGAAAATTATCAACTCAGTGAAAGACGCTCTTTGGAGTGCCCCCCCCCCACCCCGGAAACTTGTGGCCTCTCACCAGAGTGAGATGTCCATCAGGGAATGTTGTCGACTGCCCATTCCAGACTGCAAGAGCATGTGCTGAGGGACTTGCTAAAGCTTGGTGCAGCTAACGCCAAGGTTCTGTGGGGAAGAACTACAGTGTAGGTTCCTTTTGCTGCCGAACATTGAGAGGCAGTGTCCGATTGAGACACCCTTCAAACAAGGGAAGGGATATCACCCTAGGGGCCACATGAGTGACAAGGATGTTTTCTCGAAAATAGGTGCAAACAGTACCGTGTCTGACACTATTAAATGTATACACGTTTATGAAAAATATACTATTGTAATCTATCTTCTGATTAAATATCTTACTGATAACTTTTTTTTTTAAATTAATATACATTATTAATATGTTCTGTTTTTTCTCTGCCTTTTATAGTTTACTGCTCTTTTTTTTTTACCCCCCGGGGGAGGTTTCTTTGAAGTGATCTCCATATGTTTTGCATTTGCATCTCCAATTTCTTCCACTGTCTCAGGTCTTTTGGACAACAATTCCATTGCGTCATTTACAAAACTGTCGATCTCATGGATATTTGCTAAATAACATTACAAATAAAAAAAGGAAGAGCAAATATTGCTAAATATGTTGATGCAACGGATTCCATAAGTTTAAAATTGAATTTATGACTGTTACTAACTGCACCACATTAGTAAACAGATGTATAGACAGCATGGCCAAGAAGTATGTTAAACAAATTTAGTTCCAAAAGGAATATGTCCTTTAAACATGTGCCTCCAATGATAGTTGCAAAACTTCATATTGCACCATATTGCTCCATATTGCTTCATATTTAGTCATTCTAAATGCATGCACACAGATCATAGTTAATCTTGGAATCATTTTCCACGGGAGTCATTAAATGTTCGCCACAACACAGATGAGTTCAGGAAGAGGGCAATCACATTTATCAACGTAAACTGGGATGACTATTGAATGTTGATTGATAGCATGTGCTCATTTACCAGCATGAATAAATACAGTAATTATATTAGTGCAGGCCTCACATATTTAAACTAATATTAGCTTCCCATAGCATGATAGTAAAATGGTTGTACTTAATAGATTTCCTTATTGTCTGAACCAAGGCATCAATAGTCTGAATAAGGTCATCAATCCGGCTTTAGGGTTACAGTTAAATTGTATGCAATCCACTTTCAAACCACTACAAAATTTGAACAAAATTCTTGTGCTTCACTTTTCACTTCTGTACACACAAAGGATGAGATTATTTACAAACTATGCCTTAATCATTTTATTTACTCGATTTATACTCAACGTCACTGGGGTATCATTGACCTATGTAAACTTTAGGTCTTGTGACTTTTCCCAGAATCTTTATCAAGAATGAGATTAAGCTTCACGCTTTGGCCTGATAGGGTATATATTCGGGATTTAGAAGAAGGAAGGTCATTGAGACAAAAAAACAGTATTTCCTGCAATGATTAAAGGGCTTATAACAAGATTTTATAATGTCAATCAGCTATTGTGATTGATTTACAGTACAGTGACATTCACCGTAGTAAACTTGCAGACCTGGTTAGTATAAGAACATACTCCAGACCATCACAAGCAAGCAGGAAGTCCCAGAGGGCGCAGCTCTGCAGGGGGAAATCACCACAGCCAAATGTAATCCCAGCGGGGACTGTTTGGGGTAACCGCCAAACGAGCCTCCGCAAAGCGAACGCAAAACCCAGTGGGACATGGGCCGTGCTGGGGGGTGAAGGGGCTTCATTAGGGGTAGCTGCTGAGTCAGCCGGCTGCTCTAGGACCCTGGAAGGGGGAGCTGGTCACTCAAAGACCAGAGACCGGGGAGGATGGAGCCGGCAATGACAACGGACATGACCAACGAGGAGAGTGAGTTGGTATATGAAGTGGGAGAGGGAATCTGGGTCTGGGTCTGGGCGACCGTGCCTTCAAGATTGGCTGCTGGGGGCGCCCCCAGAGCACAAAGGTGGACGGACGAGGAGAGGATGTTGGTCGATCCACACGTCCAAGGAAGGCGACAGCTGGAGGCCCGCAACAGCCTGTGGCTTGCCTGGAGCGTGCACCGCTCATAATATCTACAGCATGGAATGAACTTTGAAAATGGCACCAAAACATGGTGTCTCTTGCATGTGGAATCAGTAGAGTATTTCTGTACAATTTGCTAATCGGGGATGTGCTCAGGTGTGGCAATACTCTACTGGATTGTTCGAAAGAAAAATATTCCACTGAGCATTTGCACTTCGCACATGTGACAATAAAAACATCATTGAAAAGCACCATTGAAATAGAAACAGAAGCATTAGGCCCCACCTGCATGCTCCATGATTCAATGCACTATATCTCTGGAATTCTTTATTATCTAAACATCCATCAATCCTGATTAATACCCATAAATCCATCAATATCTAGAAGCATTCAAAAATCTATCTATTTCAGATAAACATAAGCATATCTTGGCAGATTCAGATCTTTTCTACAACCATAGATAACCAATTTCATAAAAAAATAGATCTCATGTCACATCAGGGGCATGTTCTGCACACAGTGAGCATTCATCAAAGACTATAAATGACAAACTAAATGGGCAGCTGAAGCATAATTGCTTCTTTCTCTTATCATATTATATTATAATGAATTTTATATGTTTTAGTAAAGCCAATAATTCAACCTTGGAAGCCTCTCAGAATCCTTTCCTCTTCCTTTGAGAGCCTTGAAGTTTTTCTCCCAGTCATGTACAGTGAGGAGATTTTCTTCAATTAGTGCCTCAATGTTCACTTGTCCAAGCACAACCCATTCCTTTTAGAAATAAGTTTACCATTATTAATAAGTACAAATAAATCATTATCAATTGACGGATATATTTTTTGAATGTTAATAAATTTATAGAATTGGAAAATAAACGGAAATACAAAAATAAAGTTAGTTGTTATATTACAGGTCACAACAGATTTGCTTTATTCAAACTAAATTATTTTGAGGAAAACATTTTAGCAGCTGATACAGTTCTAAACTAGCACAAGATACATATACGAAGAAACAACAGCTTAATATCAGAATTTCGGATTTCTGTTTTCACCATTTTTGCATAGACATGCCTTCGTTTACAGAGTTAAAAAAATAGAATAGTAAACAACTCTTACAAGTCCGTTCTACCTCTATTCTTAGTTTGTGGACAATTTGGCAGTATTATTGAGATAATGTCATAGATTCACAGTCATAGAGTCATACAGCATGGAAACAGGCCAATTGACACACATCCTCAGCAACTAGCGAACACCAATCTGTATTAATTTCATTTTTCAGCCCCAGGTCTACACCCGTCCACATCAAGACGATTCAAATGCTCCTCAGGAATGTTTTATTTTATATTGTTGCAACTCAGCTTCACCATTTCGCAGGCAATGGTTTCCCAATGACTTTGGGTGAAAATTCAAGTGGGAAGAATAGAGGGATGAGTTCTTATTATCCTTGATGGTGCATTCAAGCTGGAGCTGAGGAATACATCACATCTTGCAATTCACTGCTGCAGAAGGTAAATTATGGAAGTTGTCTGCTCAACTAGTCCTGGTTATTTCTTGTATCCTTGTGTCGAGAGAAGCAGGCATATCCAACAAAGGGATTTTCAATGGTACAAGCTATATTGACAATATCGCTCTTTCACTGTAGAATTAAGTACAATTGCAGACAGAAGCTAATTATGATCAACCAGTTAATGCCTGAGAATATTATGACACGTTCACAGTGCTGCAGTCCACCGCACATGCTATTTCCCACTAGCTTAGACCATAAATAAATCAGAATACATGGACCAGTCCACATCAGACTGCAGCGAGACCTGCAGCGAGACCTGACAATGTTTACAAGTTGTAGATTGGCTTATTCATGCAATCAATCAGGTATAGGTTAGCATCACTAACCCCACCTTACTGTATCATTTATATTAACACCCATTTCCTTTGCTACGCAGTTCGGGTAGCAGACAGGATGCAGTGACAACTAACATGCTACTGTGCTGTTAAGTCTGCATGTGGATTAAAGATGATCTTAAATTACATATCATGTATATGTCTTATTTACATTGTGTAAAGTTCGGGTTAACCCACTCCTCCTGTATATCGTTTTCTATTTTATTTTGCTAGTTTTTATTTTCACGTTTTGCGATGGCTTCCTCCTGCCGAAAGCCTGCACAGCTTATCTTTGATTTGGATATCGGTGAGCGCTGGGCTACTTTTGGAATGGATTACCGGCACTACATGAACATTGTGCATCAAAATGAACCCAGACGCTGCTCAAAGCCTCACTTCAACTTAACCTCGCTGGTCGGCTGCTAAGAAAAAGATTCAGGATCTTTCCGAAATGCCCAGCAATCCTGGGTGCCAACAATCCGGTAGTTACACCGATGAAATCTGCTAACGACCCTAATGTCTTGTTACGTAAATTTAGTAAGATTTGTGACCTGCCCTCTAATCACATTTTGGGGCAGATACCAAAACCATTAATCTGACTGGATTTAATAGACCTCGAGCTCAGACAGAAAACACAAGATTTATGACAAGGCCAACTGGCATCTTATAGTGAGCCTCCCAAAAGATGCCCCAATTGTAATTATCTGCATAACAGGCAATCGCCATGTCCTGCTTATGGAAAAGGCTGTAACTTATTGTAAGAAAATGAACATTTGGCTATTGCGCTGTCGTGCTCGTGGGAAGAAGCCCTTAGTCCCAGACTATCTTAACAGTTGTTGCAAGACGAAATCACTCCAACTCCAACTCAGTTCGACACTGCCCCGACACCAGTCCAATTAATTTGCAACAGGGCGTCATAAATATGTATTCCTCCTACATGCAGCTGGCAAGGACTCCCAACCTACAGTTTCGATAACTGTCGGACAACTTCAACTTTCAGACTATAATTAGGACACAGGTGCCAAGGTAAGTAACGTCTATCAACTCTGCAACAACATAAGAAAAAATGAGCTCCTGATTGCGGACAGCTCCACTTTGCCAGCTTACGGGGGGGAAATGCTCGCATCACTGGAAAGAGCCACTTTTAAATGTGTGCTGAAAAAAACTACAAGGGATTTGACCTTTCTTTGTCTTGAATCTAAACTGTGTGGACCCTATTGGGAACCATGCATTTGCAAGGTTTTACGATGATTTTGTTCGACAAATACGGTCCACAAGATGCTGATATCAATGGACCCGATAACAGCGTCCCTGATCTGATCGATGACAAAAACTAGGCACGCTGCCTGGGACTACAGATATCCAACCGACCCTAACGTGGTACCGGTTGTTCGTTCGCCGCACCGGTGTGACACATGCCATGAAAGGACAGGGTTTTGAATCCATGCAAAAACATTTGGTTCTCATGGGAGTGCTGGAAGCGTCAGTGAGCCCCCCGATATTGGGTGTCCCACCATGGTTGCTTACTATCAAGAAGGATAAAAATGAAATTCATGTGTGCATAATCCAAAAGACTTAAACTATGCCATTAGGCGGCCCCACTATCCTATGAGGGACAGTTGTCGATGTTGCGGCACAGATCGGATAGGTCCACTATCATTTCCGGAAGCGATGCAAAGAGCTCTTTTCTGGAGATACGTAGACGTGAGTCGTCAAACCTCTTCCACATTATGCTACCCCGGTTTGTCAGTTCAAGTTTCGTGAGCAATGCATTCGGTTTCAACTCCGCAAGGGAGTATATCCAGAGGAACAATGGACAGCTTATCCCCTTCGCGGACCTACGTTGCGCTAATCATTGTTGACGATATACTGGTGTATGGCAAAAGTATGCGACAGAGTACGACCAAAAACCTAAGGCGTGTTCATGGAGCAGGGACGTCAGACTCACCTCAAGCTCAACCTAAAAGTGCAAGTACAGGGTTTCAGAGGTCACTTACGTGGGCACGCATTTCACTCCCGTTGGCCTCAAGCCCGTCGCAGAAAGCTGCTGCCAACACTAGAGGCCCGGCGACCCACAACGTGCTCGGCCTGCTGCGTTTCCTGGGTATGGTGAACTTTCTTGGAAAATTTCATACCAAAACCTCAGTGAAAAACTAAGCTCACCCCTGTCAACTGGACTAGGAAAGGACACTGCTTGGTCTGGTTCCAGCAGCATCAATCAAGCTTGACAATTTTTAAATCTAGCTGACCCAGTGCACCAACTCTGATATTCTTCAATTTGAAACGTCCCGTAGGACTATCACCTGTGTTGCTCACGATTCGGGCTCAGTGCAGCCTGCTACAACATTGCTGTTTTGGTACCTTTGCTTCCCTGTTTCTTATGCCGCCCGTACATTAAGACACGATCAGAGCTCCGAAAAGATCGAGAAGGAGTGACTGGCTGTCGTCTTTGCCTGCTCCAAATTCAATGCCTTTATCTTTGGAAACACCTTTCACAGGTGAGACAAACCACAATCATGATGGGACTATCCTGAACATAACCCATCCATGTGCACTTGCCTGCCTGCAACGCATGATGATGCAGCTCCAACGTTTTTGACTTTACCCTTGTTTACAAAAAGGGTACAGACATGCATGTTGCGGATACCCTCTCTCGTGCACTTCGAGCATCCTACGATGCCACCCCTATGAACGGGAAGAGTTTATGGTCCTCGGCGTTAACTTCGTTCCCACTAACCAACTGCGGCGTCTAGCCGAACACACTGCCGCCGACGCCACCCTCCAAATACTCTCATCAGTGATCAAAAGGGGTTGGCCAGACAGGCGCTCTTGCGCATCAACAGCGGCACAGCCGTTTTTTTTAGTCCGCGATGAACTGGTCATACAGGATGATGTCATAGTTAAGGGCCACAAAGTCGTGGTTCCCTCATCACTACCTGAGGAATACTACAGAGAGGCACACAGCGGTCACCCGGGAGTCGATGCTACAATTGACCCATGCACAGAACCTGTTCTACTGGCCTGGGATGGCCAAATACGTACGGGACCGTATAGCCTCTTGCCCCACCTGCAACAGACTCTCACCGCACCAGCAGAGGCAGCCCCTACTGCAACAACCTCCACCAGCCCTGGCCTGGACGTCGGTGGCAGCAGACATCTTCGAATGGCGCGGTAATCACTACCTCGTCCTCGTCGACTCATTTTCAAACTGGTTTGAACTCAACCTCCTGTCTTCCATCACATCTGAGATGGTCATCCGAAAACTAAAGAAACACTTCTCCACAATCGGCTCACCCGTCCGTTTGCAGACCGACGACGGAAGGCAGTTTACCATCCACGAATTCAAGCTCTTTGCCAACCGAAGGAATTTCCACCACGTCACAAGCAGCCCTGAGTACCCACAGAGTAACGGACCTGCTGAACGGGCTGTCAGAAGCGCTAAGCAACTAATGGAACGATCGCACCTCCCAACATTTGATTGTCAAAATTCATAATATTTCCCCTCAAATTCATATTTTTAAATGAAAATTCATAATATGTCGCGGCGCCCTATTCGGGGTCCCATGTCACAAATTCTAAATTGTGAAGAAGTATTTTAAATGCCAAAATGTGAAAAAGGTACATGTATGCTGAAACATTTATAATTCTTTGTTAAACTTTGATAAACTTGGCACTAGACTCACCTTAATTTCTCTCACTTGGGGTTGTTGCCGGCGGCTATGCGCCTGCGCACTGGTGCAGATCAGCGGGCTGCCGGGCGGCGGGTGCGGCACATGCGCACTTGGCCAGGTTGCCGGCGGGTCTGCGCCTGCGCACTGGGTGGGGTGGGGGGGGAGGCCCGGTGATGGGGCTTTAAAGAAGGAACTGCAGATGCTGGAGAATCGAGGGTACACAAAAAGCTGGAGAAACTCAGCGGGTGCAGCAGCATCTAAGGAGCGAAGGAGATAGGCGACGTTTTCGGGTCGAGACCCTTCTTCTAGCTGAAGAAGGGTCTCGACCCGAAACGTCGCCTATCTCCTTCGCTCCTTAGATGCTGCTGCACCCGCTGAGTTTCTCCAGCTTTTTGTGTACCCCCGGTGAATGGGGCTGCCGCGAGCGGACCGGCTGGCGGCAAGAAAGTGCCGCTGATCGCGCGGGCCGGGCGCCGCCCGGGCTCTGGGCCGGGCGTGGCGTGGCTCGAAATGGCGCCAGGCCCGGCAACCCTCCCCCCACTGCGCACGCGCGGCCACTGGGGCCCGGCAACCCTCCCCACTGCGCACGCGCGTCCACTGGGGCCCGGCAACCCTCACCCACTGCGCACGCGCGGCCACTGGGGCCCGGCAACCCTCCCCCACTGCGCACGCGCGGCCACTGGGGCCCGGCAAAGTGCTGCTGATCGCGCGGGCCGGCAAACCGGGGACACATGGCGCCGGCGTTCACCACGGGAGGAAGAATTTAGCGGGATAATTAGGGTACAAATCGGGATGGCGGGAAGGGAACCTAAAAAGCGGGAATATCCCGCCAAAAGCGGGATAGTTGGGAGGTCTGCGATTGCACCTGGCCAATTCGGATGTGTACCTTGATCTCCTGAATCTCAGAAACATTGCCAGAGACGGGACCCTGGGATCACCAGCTCAGCGACTGATGTCCAGAACAACAAGACCTCCAATTCCGATTGCCCTGCAGAAGCTGATACCTCAGGTGCTGAAGCCTGCTTCAATCCAAAAGCGCATTCAGGAGAAACACGATATTCAGAAACGGTTGCATGACAAATCATGTAAACCTCTCGTGCCTCTACTGCCGGGCCAGGTTGTTCGTTTACAAACTTCCATGGGACATTCCCGTCTGGGTACTGTTGTTGGCCCAGCTGACGAACCACAGTCTTACCTTGTGGACTATGAGGGAACAGTATACCACAGAAGTCGTCAACATTTGCTTGCTGTGCAAGAACCCCGTCCGCCACCAGCAGGACCCTATGCTCCACCGCTTCAGTTCCAACCGTTCGCTGCCGAACCTTCGACCGACCCCCGCATGTCCCATACTCCTCGCATGTCCCATACTCCTACACATGCAGCGGCCGTGACAAACCACGGGATTACCCCTCCTGCACACTCCCCCTTTCGGCCACCACAGGCTGCTCCCGCGGCTTTCTCACTTCCGGGTTCACCCCTCCCTCTAATCTTTCCGCTGAAGGAGGAGAGGGTTCGGGCCGCATTAGTAGACCGCCTGATAGATATGGCAAATTTGTTTAACTTTAATGGCATGGGTGCACTATGCTTACTCTTTAAGGGGGAAGGATGTAGATTGGCTTATTCATGCAACCAATCAGATATAGGTTAGCATCACTAACCCCACCTTACTGTATCATTTATATTAACACCCACTTCCTATGCTACGCAGTTCGGGTAGCAGACAGGATGCAGTGACAACTAACATGCTACTGTGCTGTTAAGTCTGCATGTGGATTAAAGATGCTCTTAAATTGCATATCGTTTATATGCCTTATTTACACAAGTGAACTAATAAATGGAAGCAAACACAAAATACTGGAGTAAATCAGTGGGACAGGCAGCATCTCTGGAGAGAAGGAATGGGAGACGTTTGGGTCGAGACCCTTTTTTTCGGGTCGAGACCTTGGGTCGAGATCGAGCATTTTGAGTCTATCTTCGGTTTAAACCAACATCTGCAGTTCCTTCCTACACAATAAATGGAAGTAGTCAGAAGACACCAAATATTTTTATTTTTAAAGGTGTTCAGTGGTAAACTGCACAGTGAGCATTTGTGGCTAAACTATAATTGTTGAATCCATCACCTGCATGTGAGATACATACAATCCAGTAAAGCATGATTGACACATACTGGACATAATATAGGAACACCACAGATTTTCAGGCAACTGATGGTCAAGAACAGGGAGTAAGAACATTTGAATAGCTCTTTCAAAAAACAGTACTGACTTGGCAGCTTGCTGGAATGTCTCTTTCTGATTTCTGTTATTTTATGATTCTACAACATATATAGATAATTTCAAATTAGAAAATCACCAATTTGTTTTTTGCACAATAGTTGACAAAAATCTTTACCTGAAACGTATCCAAAGCTGCTGCCAGGCGTTTGAATAAATCTTCTGCTTTACTAAAAACAGTGATAAAACCTTTTGCATTTCTCTCTATCATGGTGACAAAGATTGGCTCTTCACCGGGCTCACTTGCACCCTTAAACTGGTTTGGAATGGAAATAAACCTCTTCATTTCTCTGTAGTATTTTGCCCGTATTTCTTCAAATGGTGGTTTAAATTGCAGCCTTCCTTGTCTGCAAGACGTATAATAAAGAAATAAAAATCATTATTCCAAAGGGGGGGGAATCACAAGCAGGAACAAAAAACAATACTCAAGTTCTTTAAATGCTGCATGCATTCATTTATTTAACATTAGTAAACGTGTACAGAAGGAAGTTGACAATGTGATAACTCCTGCGACCCACCCTGGTGCTTTGAAATCTTTCAACCAGTATTTATCAACCACATCAGCTAAAAGTGATGCTATGCATTTCTCGAAAGCAGATCCATAATTTCTTGCTTTCCTTCTCTCTTTAATACTAATTACATGGACAATTTATCAATCCAAATTAACAGTTTCTGAATTAACAGAATCAAACGACTTGTCAGTTTTTGTGCCAGGCTCTCATTTTATGCCTTGAGCACACCGTGACGAAAACCATCTGGTCCCAGGGATTAGTCACACTTTAGAACTTCATTTTTCAGTTATTTGATGATTTAGTATTAACTTTCTTGGGAAGTCTTACTTCCCAAAACGTTGATGTAATGCAATTAGCTAACATATATGCCATTTTGCCTGATTTGATGTATTAAACATTATCAGGGTGATGCCTGGATTTAACCAGAATGATGGGTGCATTAGGTGTTATTAACTACAGGGAGCGATTGGACAGACAGATTATTTTATCTGGAATGCTTTTATCAGGCTACGGGGAGACCTGATAAAAGTATATAAAATTATTTGAGGCATAGATAGAATAGACAGTCAGAATTTGTTTTCCAGGATGGAAGAAATCAAAAACCATAAGGCATAGCTTTAAGGTGAGAGGAGCAAAAGTTAAAGGAGATGTGCGGGACATGTTTTGTTACACAGAAGGTTGTGAGTGCCTGGAACATGCTGCTGGGGATGGTGTTTGAAGCAAATTATGATAGTGGCATTTAAGAGACATGGATAGGCATATGGATATGCAAGGAATGGAGGAATCTGGATTATGTCTACGGAGATGAGAGTCTTGTCATCATGTTTGGCACAGTAATGTGGGCCGAAGGACCTGTTCTTGTGCTATACTGTTCTTTTACCACCATCATCAATTTTTAGTTTAGCATTGTTCTTAACCATCATACCACCATCTTTTTCCCAATATTATTGTAAACCTTTTACCACCAATCCCTTTCAAGTTTCTTAACATTTTATAATCGCCCATTTTGCTATTCTTTATCTCCATTATACATCAGAATCTATGCTATGTTTACATTTTTTGATATTTCTTTCTTTTAGTTTTCCATTAAAACCCACCACCTTTCGTTAAGAATAGTTCACTTTCTTCTCAAGTTGAGCTCTGACACAGTATAAACTAGTTCGGTAACAACTGGAATTATTTTTGAATATATCCTCACAACTTTTTCTCGTTTACTGTCGAGAATTAAACAGAAACAATCACTGTTTTAGTCTTTGAAATTAGATCTGAACTAGATATGAAATCTTAGTAACTGTTTTACATTTCTCCTTTTTTTTTAAATAAACAGAATCATGCAATTTGCAGCCAAATCTGAAGCAAAAAAAAAAATTACATTGTAAGGACTGTTGTAATTGAAAATAGCTTTGATACATCTCAGCATTTAATTAGCCACAAGCTGAGATTCTGCTTTAATGTTTGGAAGTTAAGGCTGCAGAGCCCTCAGGATCAGTTTTCTTTAACGATGCGTTGTAAAACCAACTGAATGTTAAAATGAACACAGCTGGTAGTTTGTTTTATCTGAGCCATATTTATAGATAAGATACAGCTGGCTGACTTTGGGGGTTCTTGGCAGAACAAAGAATAAAGAAACTTCACACAGCTACCTACACATCGTAAGCACATGAGATCTGACACAGGCACTGGAAGAGGTCATTAGCCATTGACAGACCGATTAAAGGAACGTGTTACTGTTTAGCAGTTGTGAACACTATTACATGCATTGTCCAACAAGCTTTAGAACTTGAGAAAGTATAGCTCACAACAATATATTGATATTCTAAAATGTAGCATCATATGTTGCGATGCATAGATATGCAGCATGTGATTGGATGGTAAATGGGAGAAGTTTTAGAATATAAAGCATGCTTCAATGGGGTATGGGGTTACAAATTATAAATTGAAACCACAACTGAAGTTGATCACTCATACAATTGGGAGCATGGCTCACAGAGCTGGTAATCATGGTGAGTAGAGTTCAAAGTTAGCAAACCTAAATATGACAAACTATTATTTGTAATTTGCATTATTGAAGATAAATTATTTTTTTACTTAATTGGGTTATCCGTGGAAAACTATCTACAAATGGTATACTGATCAGTAATGGATAAATATACCATTAACTTGATTATGGTTCATTATACATTTTCAAACTAATATAGCTGCAGTCTCATCTGTATCCATCTATCACTTGCCAGACTTGGTCCCACCCCACCTGTCTCTTCCAGCGCCCTCCCTCCTACTGCAATCAGTAGAAGGGTCCCGGCCTAAAACATTGTCTGTCCATTTCCCTCCACAGATGCTGTCTGATTTGCTGAATTCATCCAGTATTGTGTTCGATGAATCTGACCCTATTGATGATTGGCAGTGACTTGGTGGGACAAATATCTTGTTGCAGTTGGTTTTAAGACCAATTCTATTGTAATAGAAAACTGGCCTAAACACCAAACTCTCACCCTATAGCCTCTTCCCTTCCCATCTCCACAAAAACTATCATCTGTTTCTGGTCTCTTATAGATCATTATCCAGGTTGGTCAGCTGCTAAAGTTAATTGAACATTTTAATGTTTCTGAGTGTCCTTAATATTACAATGCGCTTCTAAATAAGTTTGAATAAAATGTTTAAAAACTCAAGAAAATTCATTTAATCATATCACTTAAACAAGTTTTTAAATAATGAATAGCATAAGTCTTAACAAAAAAACTTTCTTCGCTTTCTTCTCCACACTGCTAAAATTAAATTTAATTGTAAGTTCAGTAGAGGAGAATACTGTAACAGACGGCAGCTGCTGATGGTAAGTTCAGAAATACTATACTGTGTGAATGAATGGCCTGGAATTGTTGACATTTACTTACAAAATCTAGGCCATTGTAACATATTATTTCCATGTAATAAAGTGGTAACCAGGACCTTTTCTCCGGAGTTCAATGAATTACAATATCAGTGAAAGTTCTGCATCAATGCTGTTGATTTAGACAGTTGGCAATTGGAAACAAAAAAACTCCCAAAGCAGTTTGATAATAAAGTGCCAACATCTCTGGGCACGGTATTTTGGCAATAAAGATTATACAGGCAGTCGCAAGTAATGTAAAGGTTCCATTCCTGAGAACTGTCCATTAGCTCATTTTTAAGCGTCAAAAATGTCCGTTTTCTATAGTAACCCATATCATATATCATTCTAATTCTTATAATTCTTTCACTTTATTGAATATTCTCCCTAACGCTACCCATAATTAAACTAATGGGATTCATGCAGTATCCAGTCATTAACAAACACCACAAAACATTTTATTATAACCATTACTATCTGAAAAAATGCTTTATAAATGTACAGGAGAACTTGCTTAAAGACAAATTTCAGTAAGTCAGCTCATCCGTAACCTATGGAGCCCCATGCACTGGAAGCTAGAGTGTGCTTTCACAATAGCATGTAGGTATCAATGAAGAAACAGACATTGGCACAGAATGGCCAAGTCTCGAGGATTACAAAGCCTTCCAAAGATATCGTAAATATTTCTGGTGATGGTGCCAGAAAGGTTGTGCAAATTGGTTGTGATAATATTCAGAATTGTAAATATAAGTTATTAATTGCAAAGATGCTCAATAAACTGGTGAACCTAAAAAAACATTGCATTCAAATAATAATATATATCCAAACCCTTACTTGAATGTCAGATCAACAGTGATTTCAGGAAGGTTTTCATTCAAGGCCTCCAAGCCCATTTGATATTGATGTTCCAGTGCTTTATATAGCTGGTGGTTCCAGTGCTGACGCCATGCTTTCATATCAACGGAGCGAAAACCCTTTTAAAATAAAAATCAAATGTAAAATAAGTAGATTTATGCAAAAATAGGTTAATAAACCTCAGGTTTATCCACTATTAAATGTAATCATTCCTGATCTCCACAGACCCACCTTTACTGTATATCCCTTATGCCAGAATTCATTTATCTCAGCCCTGGAAGTTTTAGTTAAGGGAGACAGTCACAAAATCGGAGGGTCATATGGCATGGAACAGATCCCTTGTCCCACCAAGTCAATGCCAATCATCAAGCACCCTTTAATATAACACTACATTCATCCCATTTTATTCTCTCCTCAACTCCTCCTAGGTTCTACCACTCAACTACACACATGGAATAATTTATAATGGACAATTAACCTATTAACCCACACATCTTTGGGATAGATTCAGAAATTATGTTGATGTGCAATGATCCTGATTTTACTGCCAACTAAGAAGACAGTGGCCAGTGATGTTCTCTTTAAAATTCACTTGGCTTCACCCCATCACAAATATTCCCTTAGTGCATTCCATCCCTCCACATGTTATACGCAACTTAAAATTAACTTGTTTACTCTCTTTCCAAGTTCTGATGAAGGATTTTCGATCTGAAACGTTGGTTCTGTTGACTCTCTGCAAATGCTGCCTAACCTTCAGAGTGTTTCCAATATTTTATGGTATAATTTCAGAATTTGTGCGTCTGGAATTTTTGTTTTATTTTTATTGCGCAGCCCCAATTGTCCTTGACGCGGTGCTGATGAGAAGCCTTATTGAACTGCTTGAGTTTTTGGAAAAACAACAGAGCATTTAATGGATTACACAATACAGCAGCTACTTTGCATCGGTGGTAAACAGAATGGGTGTCAACCAAACAAGATATTTTGTCCTGGACAGGATGGCAGCATCGTGAAGAATACTTCAATGCAAACAATCGCTTCAGCTGTACAGCTCAAAATGAATATGCAATACAGAACATGCAAATCAGAAAATAAATACCAACAAAACCTAAATGAGAGGAGGTAGAATGTAGTACATATACCATGGTGTGCTTCTATGGTTCTCAAGAAGAAGCTTACAGCTGAGAGAGACTGATTTAGGCAGAAATTACAGCCACAGCCAACATGGTGCAGATATAACTTGGTGTGCGTTGAGAAGTAAAGCAGCAAATTGAGAATTTGATTCGATCCAAGACACGCAATGGAGGTCTGAAGAACAGTTACTACATACACCAGGAGGTTAAAAGATGTTTTGCCGATTCTCAGTAGTGTTAATCTTTTCCGTGTTTTTCAATGGTTCAATGGTAAAGTATAGGTTCAGGCACAGAGCGCTCGATAAGGCAAGCTCCAAATTTTGAATGTTTCAACAGAATTCATGCCTCCAATCAATGAACTTTCATCCAAAAAATCTGATGAAAAGTCATAGATCTAAAGTTAACAGAAAGTTTTCTTGCTTTTGATCTGCTAAGTATTCCCTGCATTTACTGCAATAAAGAGTGCTAGCCTACAACCTTTGGTAAATAATTTTTTACTGATGGCATGCAGTCTATCTAAAAAATATGAAAATGTAATTCAGTGCTACTAAAATCTTTCTTAAGAATGACCGGTCAAGTTACAATGCCACAAATGAACAGCTCAAAGTACCTGTGATTCAAGGGTGGAGAACACAAATCTGAGTTCCTGCAGTCCATCTTTCCATCGTTGTTGTTGGCGAAGTAGGTCAACGTTCATAAGAGCTACAACCTACAAGATGAAGATCCCTCTTACCAGGAGTCAAAACAGTAAACTGTCAACAATTTATAATTTAATTATTTGGCTTGTAAACTTTCTTCTTATATTTTCTAAGAAAAGGCAAATATGATATGTAAAATGTACAGGGACCTAAAATGCAGCTAAATAGAACATACGGCATGAAGTACTGACGAAACACTTACAAACTAAAATAATAATCCTATTTCCTCTCTCCTCAGACTTCCTGAATATTTCCCGCATTTTCTTAAGTAGAAAATACAATTCCATTCCATTTACTTTAAAGGTAACAGGAGCATAAAATATGAATCTCGCTATAATGCCTCCAGAATCCCTATTACCACAAATTTAATTTACAATCGGCATTTGTAGATTCCAATTATGACAATTAAAATCAAAGAAGGAGTCAATTAATTGTACTGGTTAACTGCTACAAAACTGAAGTTATGGGGTTGATATTCTACCGACTGGCAGGTTATCAAGGCACACAGCTTGCCTGCCTTTGGACTATCACCTTTCTTCAAAGGTTCTGGGCATGAACTCCCTTAAGGGCCTGTCCCACTTTCACAACTTAATTTAAAACCTCTGTTTAAAGGACCTAAAAAAAAAATCAAGATCGTGGTAGGCTACGAACTCCTACGACCGTCCACAACTATGTTCACAAACTCCTACAAACTCCAACGAGTATGTCTACGAATTCCCATGACTATTTTGATGCCCTCCTTACGAGTACAAACTTGCAATTTCTTTCATCCCAACCATTTTTTTATTCGTGGACATTTTTTATCGGGCTGGAAAAAACGTCCTGACTTACCTGATGCCACGAGTACCAACGGCTGGCATAACGAGCCGCTACGATATACCTACGAACTCCTACGACCTCCTACGGACTTGTTACGAACATTCTGCGAGTTTGAATCAAGGGGAAAACTCGGGAGAATTCATGAATAACTCGTGAAAGTGGAACAGGCCCTTTGGGAGGTTGATTGCTGGTTCATCAGTGAGGCATGATAAAGGAGCTCTCTCAGTGCATTTGGCCAGATGTGCTTCCAGAAATCTTTAATAACTGGTAAGACTTGATACCCAGCCCTACCGATTGCCATGTTTGTTACTGAATGTCTACATTCACAAACATGCAAAAACCCCACTTGGGAACTATTGAAATATTTCTAAAATTAGTGATTGTTAAAAATGTTAAAACATAAGCAGCACAAAACACATCCATACATTTAAACTACATTTGAATATGGTTACAAATGCTTTGGCCTCATCTTGAGCCCTCATATGACAACCACTATCGCTAGAAAGGGGAATGTTCTTAAAGTATCCTCCTCCCATTAACTGTCTAATTTCTCCGCCACCATTCACAACTATATATAGCAGGACTGCAGATCTTAGAATTGATCCATTGGTTGCAAGTTCTGTCAATTATATGTTGCCGAGCACACATGTATTCCTGTATTACAGCTTCAGCAGAGTGACACCTCTTCTTGAGGCATGTCCTGTGCTAAACACGGCATGCCCTTCTGCAGTCATCATTGAACCAGAGGTGATCCATGGCTATATTATAACAGTGGAGGGAGGAAATTTCTGGGCAATGTGGCAATAGATTGTGTTTCTAAGTTTCCTTCCAAGGTGGCTGTCACCCTAACATGGAAATACATAATTGGTCCCTCTTTGTTTTGCTGAGTTTAAATTCTGCAACTCCCTCCCAAATATAATTGTTGGAATACTTTCAGCAGAAAGATAAGAAAGGGTCAAAAAGGCAGCCTTCTCAAGGGCAATCAGGATTAGACTACAAATGTTGGATTTGCTAGAAGTGCTGAGATTCAAAATAAAAATCCACCAGCCTATACATTCACATCTCCGTTATCTACACAGTGGCCATAGTGTACATTATCTGCTTGCCTTGGTTATCTTGATGGCACCTCCCAAATATTTAGGGGAGTATGTGCAAGATGCATACTTTGATGTGAAATATATCCCCATTGATTTCAATGTCAATTACCAACTTTTCTATTTGACTAAGTGTTCTGTTTCCTCTTCTAATGTCTTGAGAACCAAATTGGTTTTGATTGCTTATTGAAACTCCCTATTGTTCAACATTGTGAGAGCCCAATTTCCAGAAGGACAAAGTGCAAATGGATGGGCAACCACTGTTGGCCTTGCCAGAATCACCCACATCCCTTAAGTTAATACAAATATTTCTGAGGTGGTTGATGGCTAATAAGAGGATTTAGTTTTGTTGGGTACACGCTAATCCTGTTTTCTCTGCCTGACAGTAGGATGTGGCTAGTTCTGACATTTTAATGTCTGCTGTCTGCAGTTCTAATTGTTTATTGACATCACATGGAATGAGTGAAAGATGACATCTGCAATAGCAGCAATCCCAGGATGAGTTCACTTTGCACTATCTACGCATCACATGTGACTGGCCTGCCATTGTTGAGGATGGAAATATTTATTGAGATTCTTCCACATTTTAACTGAATAATTGTCCACTGCTATCATTGATGCAATGTTGCAAAACATAAGAGTTTTGATCCAATCTGTTGCTTACGGAACTGACCAGAAATGCTTGTTTTCACTCTTCAGCATGTAGCCCTTTATTTCAGTTACAATTATTCAATAGTGCTTTATTGTCACATGTGCACGGCACAGTGAAATTCTTTTTGCTTTGATCACACATGCACTTTCACCAGGTTTCCATAAAATTGAAGAAATATTCTCAATTTGTTGCATTTCTGTCACACAGTTGAATTGCAGATGAATATTTTCATATAATTTCCTAGTTATTTTTTTAATGGAGACAGAAGGAACTGCAGATACAGCTTTGCAAAAAAAGTCACAATGTGCTGGAGTAACTTAGCAGATCGGACAACATCCCTGCAAAACATGGATAAATGACATAGAAACATAGAAAATAGGTGCAGGAGGCCATTCGCCCCTTCAAGCCAGCACCGCCATTCATTGTGATCATGGCTGATTGTCCGATATCAATAACCCGTGCCTGCCTTCTCCCCATATCCCTTGATTCCACTAGCCCCTAGAGCTCTATCCAACTCTCTCTTAAATCCATCCAGTGATTTGGCCTCCACTGCCCTCTGTGGCAGGGAATTCAATAAATTCACAACTCTCTGGGTAAAAAAGTTTTTTCTCACCTCAGTCTTAAATGACCTCCCCTTTATTCTAAGACTGCGGCCCCTGGTTTTGGACACCCAACATTGGGAACATTTTTCCTGCATCTAGCTTGTCCAGTCCTTTTATAATTGTATATGTTTCTATAAGATCCCCCCTCATTCTTCTAAACTCCAGTGAATACAAGCCTAGTCTTTTCAATCTTTCCTCATATGACAGTCCCGCCATCCCAGGGATCAATCTCGTGAACCTACACTGCACTGCCTCAATCACAAGGATGTCCTTCCTCAAATTACGTTTCGGGTCAGATATAATGAAAGGTCCCAACTCAGGAGATTATCTGTCCATGTTCTCCAGAGGTGCTGCCTGAGCCACGGAGTTACTCCAGCACGTTGTACCCTTTTTAAAACTTTTTTTTAGTTCTTATTTTTAAAACATATTCATTACTTGGCTCTACTGACAGAATAGAAAATAGATATGGATTATGGCATAGTCTAGTTTCTTTGTTGCCATTTTCTTTTTTCCTGTACATAAATAATATAACATAATAACTTAGTGAGCAAAATTACTATTTGTAAGCATTCCTAAAGGAAGGAGGGAATGAAGAATTGTATGTCAGAGCTGCCAAATTTTGTCAGAGCATTTCAGTATTCTAGTACCTTAAAATCAGTATTTTGCTGAGGAAATCATTATTTTTATGCGGTGCAATTTTGCTGAAAAAAAATGTTTTTTATGTAAGAGTACAAAAATGCATAACTTTGCTACCAATTGACATGTCTTCTATGCACCATATTTGACAGTGCATTCATTGCCATCTCTTTGTATACTTATGTTTGAACGGCTGCTTCCTGCTTTTAGCACCAGATGATGATGTAGAAGTCATTTTGGAAGCCTCCCTCTTCCTCCCTCGCTCCCTCCTTCCTCTCTGTCCCTCCCTCTCTCCCTCCCTCTCTCTCCCTCCCCTTTTCCCTCCCTCTCTTCCTCCTTCTCTCCTATTTTTCTCCCTCCCCCTCTTATTCCCTCCCTCCCTCTCACTCTCTCTCTCTCCTTCTCCCTCTCTACTTCTCCCTCCCAAAACAGTCTTGTGACCCATAGCGCTGTGGCCACAGTGTTATGTGTAAAGCCCATAGCGCTATGTGTAATAGCTGGTAGCGCTATTGCTATAATTAGAACCCATAGAGCTAAACTGACTGTGCTGTTTAAACCTGGAGCGGGACAGGCAGATCAAAGCTGACAAAAATAATCATCCAGATCTTGAAATTTAAAATACTAATAGATTTAATCTGCTATCATTTTTAGAGTTACAGTATGACATTTTATATCCTTGCATTTTTTAATGATGAAACAGGAAATCGGGCCGATTTAAAAAAAATTCCGTATTTTACAAAGCAAATCCGTACATCCGTATTCTTATCGCATTTCCGTACAAAATACAGAAGATCCATACTACTTTGCAGCTCTGGCATGTAAATACTAACTCTTATAATTAACGAAATATTCATGATTATTAGCAACTTTGGCCTCAAAGAAAGTCGTGTTTAACATTCCACAAAAACTCAGCAAATGAGGTGGAGGAGAAGTAAAGTGGAAAGAAAGCAAGTATCCATAACATGAGATGAAGACCCAAGGCAAGCAGGTAGAGATATACAGTGGCTTGCAAAAGTATTCATACCCCTTGAACTTTTCCACATTTTGTCACATTACAACCACAAACGTAAATGTATTTTATTAGGATTTTATGTGATAGACCAACACAAAGTGGCGCGTAATTGTGAAGTGGAAGGAAAATGATACATGCTTTTCAAATCTTTTTACAAATTAAAAACTAAAAAGTGTGGCGTGCAAAAGTATTCAGCCCCCTTTACTCTGATACCCCTAAATAAAATCCAGTGCAACCAATTGTCTTCAGAAGTCACCTAATTAGTAAATAGAGTCCACATGTGTGTAATCTAATCTCAGTATAAATACAGCTGTTCTGTGAAGGCCTCAGAGGTTTGTTAGAGAACATTAGTGAGCAAACAGCATCATGAAGCCCAAGGAACACACCAGACAGGTCAAGGATAAAGTTGTGGAGAAGTTTAAAGCAGGGTTAGGTTATAAACAAATATCCCAAGCTTTGAACATCTCACGGAGCACTGTTCAATCCATCATCCGAAAATGGAAAGTGTATGGCACAACTGCAAACCTACCAAGACATGGCCGTCCACCTAAACTGACAAGCCGGGCAAGGAGAGCATTGATCAGAGAAGCAGCCAAGAGGCCCATGGTAACTCTGGAGGAGCTGCAGAGATCCACAGCTCAGGTGGGAGAATCTGTCCACAGGACAACTATTAGTCGTGCACTCCACAAATCGGGCCTTTATGGAAGAGTGGCAAGAAGAAAGCCATTGTTGAAACAAAGCCATAAGAAGTCCCATTTGCAGTTTGCCACAAGCCATGTGGGGGACACAGCAAACATGTGGAGGAAGGTGCTCTGGTCCGATGATACCAAAATGGAAGTTTTTGGCCTAAATGCAAAACGCTATGTGTGGCGGAAAACTAACACTGCACATCACCCTGAACACACCATCCCCACTGTGAAACATGGTGGTGGCAGCATCATGCTGTGGGGATGCTTTTCTTCAGCAGGGACAGGGAAGCTGGTCAGAGTTGATGGGAAGATGGATGGAGCCAAATACAGGGCAATCTTGGAAGAAAACCTGTTAGAATCTGCAAAAGACTTGAGACTGGGGCGGAGGTTCACGTTCCAGTAGGACAACAACCCTAAACATACAGCCAGAGCTACAATGGAATGGTTTAGATCAAAGCATATTCATGTGTTAGAATGGCCCAGTCAAAGTCCAGACCTAAATCCAATTGAGAATCTCTGGCAAGACTTGAAAATTGTTGTTCACAGACGCTCTCCATCCAATCCGACTGAGCTTGAGCTATTTTGCAAAGAAGAATGGGCAAAAATTTCAGTCTCTAGATGTGCAAAGCTGGTAGAGACATCCCCAAAAGACTTGCAGCTGTAATTGCAGCAAAAGGTGGTTCTACAAAGTATTGACTCAGGGGAGCTGAATACTTTTGCACGCCACACTTTTCAGTTTTCTATTTGTAATAAAATTTGGAAACCATGTATAATTTTCCTTCCACTTCACAATTATGCACCACTTTGTGTTGGTGTATCACATAAAGTCCCAATAAAATACATTTACGTTTGTGGTTGTAACGTGACAAAATGTGGAAAAGTTCAAGGGGTATGAATACTTTTGCAAGCCACTGTAATTAATTGTGATTACGTAGTTATTTGCCAACAGATGGCAAGATAGAGTCTAACAGAGTAGCCAAATGATAAATTAATTTTAAAATATCATTTGCTTAATCTTTACACAAAAAACTCAGAGTTTGTGGGGAGATTAGGTTTGATAGAGTTAGAAAGCATCAAGTGTTCTATAGTTAATATACCTACCTTATCACGGAAATCAGTGTGACACTTCCTCAACTTTCTGTTCTCTGTAGTTAGACATTCCGTTGCAGTGTGAAGTTTCTGAATGTAAGCCTCCAGCTCTCTGGGGTTATCCCAAGTGATCTGTACTTTCCCACCAGATTCTTTGCTTCCAGCTTTTGGGTTCTAATTAAAGATGATGAAAGATGATAAAAAATATTTTTTATGGGTGGCACGGTAGCGCTGCGGGCAGCACCGTAGCGCAGCGACAGTGCCGGAGACTCAGGTTCGATCCCGACTATGGGTGCTGAGTTTGTACGTTCTCCCCGTGACCTGTGTGGGTTTTCTCCGAGATCTTCGGTTTCCTTCCACACTCCAAAGACATATAGGTATGTAGGTTAATTGGCTTGGTAAATGTAAAAATTGTCCCCAGTGCGTGTAGGATAGTGTTAGCGTGCAGGGATCTCTGGTTGGTGCAGACCCAATGTTTCTCCACACTAAACTAAACTAAAATTGCACATTATTGTTAAGACCCTTCCTACTTACTGAGGAAGCAGAATGGCTGGGATACTAAACAAAACTCACAAAACAATGACACTACCTAGCCAAAATGACACTTTCGCCATTCTTAATGCCAACTGCAAATAAAGCAAATAATTATACATTCTTGGATTGACTTTTTTAATAAACGTTAAATCTGAGCTGGGCACTACAGGCATACAATGTGCATAAAAAATGAAAGTCTGAGATAAAGATTTAGAGGGATATGAGCCATACGTGGACCAATGGGTCTAGATGGGACATCTTGGTCAGCATGGATGAGTTGGATCAAAGGGCCTGATTTCATTCTGTGTAACTCAATGACTCTGTGACTATGACTATAAATAATCCTGCCTCTCTTATCTCTCTACATAAAAGGTCTTTTTGACCAAGCTTTCAGTTCCCTAATCATATAGTCACATTATAATTCATACACTGGGAAACAGACCATTTGGTCCATCATATCCATGCCAGTCATTTCTGTATTAATTCCATTTTCCAGCATGCAGCCTCTAGCGTACCATGCCATGGCATTTCATGCATGTATCTAAATTATTCTTAAATGTTGGGAGAGTATCAACCTCCACCACTCCCTCAGGAAGTTCTTTACACATTTCAATCTTACATCTCCTCTAAATCCCCTATTCCATACATAAAGTAATGACTTCTAGTTATAGACACCCTGGCTAAGGAAATATCCCTTATACGCTCTTACTTTGCCAAAGCGACCAATTTGTTCCAATTGCTCACTTGAAGCAGACTGAAGTATTTATTTCTATAAAAAATAAAAATACCCCTATGAAAAACAGTTACAATATTCACAAATATAATTGAAATTCAACTTTTTCTGGTCACTACTGCAGTAAAAAAAAAGAAAGTCCTTCCAGTCTGAAGAAGGATCTTCACTCAATACGTCATCTGTCCATTTTTTCAACAGATGCTGCCTGACAGGCTGAGTTCCTTCAGTGCTTTGCATTTAGCTTAAGCCACAGTACTATTTTCGTATGCTATGAAATAACTTTTAGTAATGTTAACCATGAATGATAGGGAGGGATTTCTAGGCCTGTGTATCTAAAGAACTAATATTTTTCTACTCTAATGATCTTACCTTTATTATCTGTTCAAAGGATAAAGCAGAGTTTAGCATCATGGGTCTCTGGCTAGGAATCATCTGCTGATCAATAGTATTGTAAAAGTGAGCGACCTGAAACGGGAAATTGTAAGATTATTTAACAATGAAGCCTGGATTCTCACTCTAAATAGCAGTTTAAAAAATATAAATATAAGAAAAGAAGATACCATGAGGGCAAGTGCAAGAAGGGGAATCAAGCAAAGAAATACAGTACTGACTTGTTTGAGAATAACTGCTTGTCTGTAAAACTTCTGAGCTGTATTTGCCGTATGTTGGATTTTTGCAGGAATGGCAAACCCCAAAGCGGAGAGCTGACGCACTTCCCTCAACAAAGACACAAGGCGATCAGAGTAATGTATCTTCAACTTCCCATCGGAGTGATCCAATTCTATAACTCGACCATTGGCCTGTAAACTATTACAAAGTACACAAAAATGTCAAGTTAAATCGTTGTACATTTACTCAAATTTATATATGGCTTGGCATAGTAATAAAAGTGCACAAATGCAATATCTCACAAGGTATAGATTACGTACTATTTACTCAAATTATAAGAGATCAAAATTTGTATTTTCAAAACCATATACGACCAATACAAAAAAGAAACATTGTGCTCTTATAACTAATCTTTATCCAAATTCCCTTGGAGCCTAGAAGGATGAAGGGATGGGGGGGTGGCATGATGGAGGTATAGCAAATTAAGAGCAGCATTGATGGTGCTTAGAAAAGGGATAAGAGATTTAGATGCAATCTGAGCAAGGATTTTTTTTCATCGATAGGTGGTTGGAATCTGGAAAACATAATGTGTTGCAATCATTACTCAGTTCTGATGAAGGGTCCCAGACCTGAAACATTAACTGCTTTTCTTTTCACAGATGCTGCATGAACTACTACACTTTCAGATATTTTCTGTTTTTATTTCTGTTTTGTGTGGTGTATGACACACTATGACATCCTGGCTCTATAAAGTGCTATTGATGATTAATAATAGCAAATGTTGAAGCTGCAACATTAATCGACTCGTCCCATTGAGAAGTGGAATTCATTTTCATTTTTCTAATTTTTCACTAACTTCTGCCATTACACTATCAGCAGCTTAAACAGCAGCTATTTAACACCAGCATATTCCATATCCCTTGGAACTGCTAACCTTGCTAAAAATATATATAAATAACTATATGGATGAGGACTGCAAAACATCACCTGTCTACATTGGTGTTTATCCTCCATGTGAACTTTTACAATTTTATCAGAGAAACAAGTTTTTGTCTGTTTTATTTACACAGTTAAAAATGGAATGAAGACAACTTGCAAAAACAATCTTTGAATTTGAAATTAAACACAAATGCTGGAGAATCTAATGGCCCTGTCTCACGGTGCGTGTTGACCCACGAGGTACCCCGAGTGAAAGACTCGTGGTTGTGTACAAGACTTCAAGTTTATGATCAAGTGTGTAACCGAGTTCCCACGGGTATGTCATTTCTGCGATGCTCCAACTTCCTCTCCCGAGTTACCAAGTTCCTCTCCCGTTACTCTTGAGCCAACCGTGAATGAAGGTATGTTTTAATAAAGCAACAATGTTAAAGAAGACATCTCCATCCTGTGGCTTTGAGTTACAGCGCGGCCGCATCTATTGACATGACCTACAAAGGGAAAATGCGCACCCTCCAGTAACCAATAACGTGGTAAGTGCATTTCTTGGTGCTTTATGTTTTTAAATACTGTATTTCCCGAGGTGGGGGGAGAGCTTAGTTCACAGTATTTGGGGAGTCTGGCGTTGTGAAGGAGGGGATTGAGGTCAGTAACCCACTTGCCACGCTCCGGTCTGAGTGCAGGTAGATGGGACTAGGTGACAGTAAGTGGTCGGCACGGAGTAAAAGGGCAGAGATGGCCTGTTTCCATGCTGTCATTGCTGTATGGTTTTATTGTGGCCGGGGAGTGAATTAGTTTGGGTGGCTGCCGCAATGTTCCGGGCACGGACAGCAGAACTGGCCGCCACTTCCGAGGAAGGAAGCAGCTCGGGTGACTGACTTTGAGCGGCCGCCGGGACCCGACAGCAGATACACACACACTCACACACACACAGATACACACAGAGACACACAGACAGACAGACACACACACACACACACAGATACATACACATGTGGCGTTTCTACTCGGTACCCTTCTTTAGACAATCCAATGTCCCATAATATATTCTTTATATATTAAGGTTTATGTTGAAAGAGTGGTTGCGTGGTTACGGGTGGGTGGAAGGAAGATGATGAGATCTGGTACAAGTTTACTTTGTTTTCAGTAATCAGGCCTCCATGTTGGCCGATGCCTGGTTGATCGAGCATTCATAAAATTGCGAGCGAGCGAGGTCCATATATAGGAGCAAGGAACACGAAGCCTCTGAGGGTTCATTGTTCCCCTGGTTTGGATTGCTCCCAGGAGAGCGGGCGCAAAGACAAATTTAGGCAGTTTTCTGTGGAAGGGGGAGGGCAGAATAGAATCGAAAGCATTGTAACAGCAGCACTCTCCCCAACACGAAACACGGCACAGCGTAAACAATTAAACCGCTTCCCTTTTAAAAGCAAAGACACACATTAAATTACATGGCCCCAAGAAATCGCCTCTCAATTGCTTCGGGGTTGGAATTGCAATATATATAATATATATAATATGTATATACATATTATACATATTATACTACAAATACATATATATATATATATTATATATATTGCAATTTTAGAGTGGTGAATCTATGGAATTCTCTGCCACAGAGGCCAGTTCATTGGCTATATTTAATAGAGTTAGATGTGGCCCTTGTGGCTAAAGGGATCAGTGGGTATGGAGAGAAGGCACGTACAGGACACTGAGTTGGATGATCAGCCATGATCATATTGAATGGCGGTGCAGGCTCGAAGGGCCGAATGGCCTACCCCTGCAACTATTTTCTATGTTTCTATATATATACTCTCTCACGCTCACTCTCTCTCACTCTCTCTCACTCTCTCTCTCTCTCTCTCTCTCTCTCATTATATAAACACACACACACACACACACACACACACACACACACGTCCAGGTGCTGTATATACTTTGCGTGGTTCCTGGGTTGCCTACTGCTGGGTAACTCCGCGAAATATCATCCCCCTGCATTTCAAATCTAAATCTCTCGCCAATCCACAGCCTTCGACCGATTAACTAAAAATGTTGTTCTTTTTTAAGACCAAAACAAAATAGTTCTCGCGAATTCCAAGTTCCCGAGTTTGGGGAGGAGGGGGGGGGAGGGGGGGGGGAGTTGGCGAGTCGGTGAAAATACAGCTCCAGCTGGAATACAAGACGAGATAAAACAAAAACAAAAACACTAAAAGCAAATAGTAACTTAACAGCGGGAAGTAGGACATATGTGTGTGTGTGTTTGGTGTGCGCGCTACTGAATACTTTCTATCCAGTGTCTCCGCTGCAAATTGCAATGCATGCGCGTTTGATATTTAGACAAACTTAATTTTATTTCCAGGTTTGCATTTTTAGTTTGTTCCACACATTTAATTAGTTTTAATCCCTCCAGAAATAACCTGAAAGTGGAGATGGTTCTCATACATAAAGCCCAAGAGATGGCTTCTTGATTCTAACGAGTGTTTGGGAAAAATAGACACAAAAAGCTGGAGTAACTCAGCGGGACAGGCAGCATCTCTGGAGAGAAGGGATGGGTGACGTTTCAGGTTGAGACCCTTCTTCGGACTGGTGTTTGGGAAATGTGGATTAGGTTTGTTTTCGGGGGAGGAGGGGGGAATACATTCACCTTTTGCTCTGATTTCAGGAAATTGATGCATGTTGACACACATAACACAGAGAAGGGGGGATCACTGCGTTTAGATCTGAGGCGAAGGGAGCCAAGAAGTTCTCGATTTTCCCTGGCGATAGTTTCACTTTTTTTGCATGTTTCCTTCTCTCCAGAGATGCCGCCTGTCCCGCTGAGTTACTCCTGCTTTTCGTGTCAAAGTCGTCTTGTTCAATCTCATTTCATTGCAACTTTCAGCTCTGAATACCCCGCGGTGATCAGCGCGTATTTCGGCATTTATATTTCTCAAGCCTCTTTACCTCCCGGAGCCACATGTAACTTAAATACATGTAATTACTCCAGCATTTTGTGTCTATCTTTGGTTCAGTCTTTACTCGAGCGAACAGATTATAAGAAAGTTCCCACGGTAGACTCACGAGACACTAATGTAAGCGCACGGGCCACTATGTTATTGCAACGAGTTTAAATGTTTCCATTTTTAACTTGAACAGTTAATTTGACTCATGGAAAAAATCAAACATATTTGATTTTTTTCACGAGTTAACAAGTTTCCCGAGTACCTGCCGTTAGCGCCACGGGTCGATAAGTTGCTCGTGCAAGTTCCGACGTTCCCGCTACGGGATCACCACGAGTGAAAACTCTGGGACACTCGTGGCCAACTCGCACCGTGAGACAGGGGTTTAGGAGGGTGAAGCAGCATCAATGGAGAGAAGGAATAGGCGACGTTTCGGGTCGAGACCCTTCTTCAGACTGATGTCGGGGGTGGTGGGAAAAAGAAAGGAGGAGGCGGAGACAGTAGGTTTGTGGGAGAGCTGGGAAGGGGAGGGAGGGAGAAAGCAAGGACTACCTGAAATTGGAGGTCAATGTTCATACTGCTGTGGTGTAAGCTACCTAAGCGAAATATGAGGCGCTGTTCCTCCAATTTGCGCTGGGCCTCACTCTGGCAATGGCGGAGGCCCAGGACAGAAAGGTCGGATTCGGAATGGGAGGGGGAGTTGAAGTGGTGAGCCACCGGGAGATCAAGTTGGTTATTGCAAACTGAACGGAGGTGTTGGGTGAAGAGATCAGCAAGTCTGCGCTTGGTCTCACCGATGTAGAGAAGTTGACACCTGGAACAGCGGATGCAGTAGATGAGGTTGGAGAAGGTGCAGGTGAACCTCTGCCTCACCTGGAAAGACTGTTTGGGTCCTTGGATGGAGTCGAGGGGGGAGGTAAAGCGACAAGTGTAGCATTTCCTGCGGTTGCAAGGGAAAGTACCAGGAGAGGGGATGGTTTGGGTGGGAAGGGACGAATTGACCAGGGAGTTACAGAGGGAACAGTCTCTGCGTAAAGCAGAAAGGGGAGGAGATGGGAAGATGTGGCCAGTGGTGGGATCCCATTGGAGGTGGCAAAAATGTCAGAGGCGATGGCTGGTAGGGTGGAAGGTGAGGACAAGGGGGACTCTGTCCTTGTTACAAGTAGGGGGATGGAGAGTGAGATCGGAGCTGCGGGATATAGAGGATACACTGGTGAGAGCCTCATCTATAGTAGAAGAGCAGAAACCCCGTTCCCTAAAGAATGAGGACATCTCCGATGCCCTGGTCTGGAACACCTCATTCTGGGTGCAGGTGCGGCGTAGACAGAGGAATTGGGAGTAGGGAATATAGTCCTTACAGGAAGCAGGGTGGGAAGAAGTGTAGACCAGCTAGCCATGGGAGTCATTCGGTTTATAGTAGATGTCGGTCAGTAGTCTGTTATCTACGATGGCGATGGTGAGGTCTTGAAACGGTAGGGAGATGTCGGAAATAGTCCAGGTGAATTTGAGTGCCAGATGGAAGTTAGTGGTGAAATGGATGAAGTCAGTGAGTTCTGCATGGGTGCATGAGGTAGCACCAATGCAGTCATCAATGTAGCGGAGGTAGAGTTCGAGGATAGGGCCAAGGTACGCCTCGAACAAGGATTGTTCGATGTACCCTACAAAGAGGCAGGCATAGCTGGGGCCTATGTGTGTGCTCATAGCTCCGTCTTGGATTTGGAGGAAATGGGAGGAGTCAAAGGAAAAGTTGTTGACAGTAAGGACCAGCTTCGCCCAGGCAGAGAGTATTAGTAGACGGGGATTGGTTGGTTCTGCAGTCGAGTAAGAAATGGAGGGCTTTAAGACCCCCCTGGTGGGGAATGGAGGTGTAGAGTGACTGGACATCCATAGTGAAGATGAGGGAGTGGGGGTCTGGAAAACGGAAGTCATGAAGGAGACGAAGAGCATGTGAGATGTCTTGGACATAGGTGGGGGGAGATTTGAAATGGTTTGTTTAGTTTTTAGTTTAGAGTTTAGAGTTTCAGGGCGGACATAGGCCCTTTGGCCCACCAAGTCCATGCCGACCAGCCATCCCCGTACACAAGCACTATCCTACATGCTAGGGACAATTTACAACCAAAGCCAATTAACCTACAAACCAAAATGTCTTTGGAATGCGGGAGGAATCTGGAGCACCTGGGGAAAACCCACACAGGCACAGGGAGAACATACAATCTTGTACAGACAACACCCTAGGTCAGGATTCAACCTGGGTATCTAGTGCTGTGAGGCAGCAAATCTACTGCTGTAAGGCAGCAATTCTACCACTGTGCCACCGTGCCATTTGTATTTGCCAGCAAGGGAAAAAAATGCTTTAAAAAAAAAAATTAGTCTGTTGTTCCCAATTATCTTTATGCATAACACATTTAGATACCTGACACCAGCTTTTGGATCTGATACAGATGACTGGATTTCCCTTGACCAGTCATCAAACTGTTCTTGCTCATAGGTCCTCAACTGATCCAGAAGTTCATTACAATTTCGCCAAAATGATTGAAATCCTGACAAGTCGTGCAGCAAAGTCTCAGCAACCTTCATAGTATCTGCAGCCTGAAAGAAAGGCATACCATTAATGTTGATAATGTAACTTGCCTACTTATTCCCAGTTTACATTTTATCATCTTCCCTGTACAACTCTTCCACCAGATGCCATCCAGTGTGGCAGAATAAACAGTTGTTGCCTGCCGCTTGTTGAAAACTCATAATAAAGAAGATATCACCTGCTATGTAAAAGCAATTTTCAGGAAATCTATCACAACTGGATCACATATCTGAATCAAAAACTGGTTCTGTGTTCTTGCACCAATACTTGTATAAACTGGTTCCCTTTCATTGTTTGAAGGTAGTGATACATGGTGAAATAAAATCCCACCAAACAAAGCGCACAAAATTGCTTAAACTAAAGTTTGCATTGGTAGCATTTTGCAATGAATTCACTTGGTCGATAAATTCCCCCTTTAATTCTAATGTAAGGGACCATTATTTAGCCTATATTTTTCATTAAACAAACAAGAAATGAATTAGTTTCCAGTTTGGATCAATTGAAGCTTGGTACTTCTGGATGCAGCCTTACTGGACCAGATAGGCTGCATCCCAGAGTACTTAAGGAAGTAGTGGATGCATTAGTGATAATTTTTAAAAACTGTTTAGATTCTGGAGTACTTCCTGAGGATTGGAGGATAGCTAATGTAACCCCACTTTTTAAAAAGGGAGGGAGAGAGAAAACAGGAAATTACAGACCAGTTAGTCTAACATCGGTAGTGGGGAAACTGCTAGAGTCAGATATTAAAGATGGGATAGCAGCGGGTGTTTCGAGGATATAACTAGTAGAATGGATAAGGGAGAACAAGTGGATGTGTTATATCTGGACTTTCAGAAGGCTTTCGACAAGGTCCCACATAAGAGAAAGCACACGGTAATGGGGGTTCAGTATTGATATGGATAGAGAACTGGCTGGCAGACAGGAAGCAAAGAGCAGGAGTAAACGGGTCCTTTTCAGAATGGCAGGCAGTGACTAGTGGGGTACCGCAAGGCTCAGTGCTGGTACCCCAGCTATTTACAATATATATTAATGATTTGGATGAGGGAATTGAATGCAACATCTCCAAGTTTGCGGATGACACGAAGCTGGGGGGCAGTGTTAGCTGTGAGGAGGATGCTAGGAGGCTGCAGGGTGACTTGGATAGGCTGGGTGAGTGGGCAAATGCATGGCAGATGCAGTATAATGTGGATAAATGTGGGGTTATCCACTTTGGTGGCAAGAACAGGAATGTAGACTATCTGAATGGTGGCCGATTAGGAAAAGGGGAGATGCAACGAGACCTGGGTGTCATGGTACACCCGTCATTGAAAGTAGGCATGCAGGTGCAGCAGGCTGTGAAGAAAGCGAATGGTATGTTAGCATTCATAGCAAAATGATTAGGAGCAGGGAGGTTCTACTGCAGTTGTACGGGGTCTTGGTACACCTGGAGTATTGCGTACAGTTTTGGTCTCCAAATCTGAGGAAAGACATTCTTGCCATAGAGGGAGTACAGAGAAGGTTCACCAGACTGATTCCTGGGATGACAGGACTTTCATATGAAGAAAGACTGGATAGACTCGGCTTGTACTCACTAGAATTTAGAAGATTGAGGGGGGATCTTAGAGAAACTTACAAAATTCTTAAGGAGTTGGACAGACTAGATGCAGGAAGATTGTTCCCGATGTTGGGGAAGTCCAGAACAAGGGGTCACAGTTTAAGGATAAGGGGAAATCTTTTAGGACCGAGATGAGAAAAACATTTTTCACACAGAGAGTGTTGAGTGTTGGAATTCTCTGCCACAGAAGGTAGTTGAGGCCAGTTCATTGACTATATTTAAGAGGGAGTTAGATGTGGCCCTTGTGGCTAGAGGGATCAGGGGGTATGAAGAGAAGGCAGGTACGGGATACTGAGTTGGATGATCAACCATGATCATACTGAATGGCGCTGCAGGCTCGATGGGCCGAATGGCCTACTCCTGCACATATTTTCTATATTTCTATGTTTCTATGTTTCTCTAATTTATTCCATCACAGTAAAATCCAAAATCATCTTCAAAAATATTTCTATTTGACAATGAGAGCAAATAAAAAACAAAGCAACAAAAACATTGACTGAAGATTGATAGATTTTCTTTTAATATTATGTTCTTCACATCTCTTCAGAACATTACAAAGTGTTTTCATGAAACATTTTTGCCGCTCTAGTTGACAATTTGCACAAGAACTGTTTCCATACAGAGCATTGTAATAATGATCAAATAGTCCATTAAAAAATGTTAGACACAAAGTACTGGAGTAACTCAGCAGGTCAGGCAGGATCTCTAGAGAAAAAGGATGGGTGACATTTCGGGTCGGGACCCTTCTTCAGAAGGTCTGAAGATGGGTCCTGACCTGAAACAACATCCATCATTTTGTCTCCAGAGATGCTGCCTGACCCGCTGAGTTACTCTAACACATTGAGTCTATCTTTGGTTTAAACCAGCATCTGCAGTTCTTTGTTTCTACATTGTTTTTTTTGTAACAGTTCTATTGGAGTTATATTGCCAAGGTTGCACGACCCAAATACCAAAAGTAAATACCTATTCCTTTCCTCTTTCTTATTTCACAATTTCAAACACAGAATTTGGGGGGAAAAAAGAAGACATTTACTAAATAAATAATTACCTTTAATTCCAGTTGTCTAACCCAAACAATATTATTGACAACCTCAGGGAGATTCTTGCCTGAGAGGGGCCCAGATGGTTCTCCAGGAACTCCACATCGCCGATTCTCAAAATCAGTATGGATGCCTAATTCAAACAGTATCATCAATGAAGGCAACAATATTCTGTTTAATTATTAATTGATGTAAATTATTGTACTTTCAGAAATGCTTGTGCTTCCCTTACCTTTGATGTATTCCGCAAGTTTTGCCAACAACATTTCACGCTCTGAAAGTAGTTCCTTGCTGATACTTGGCCTTTTGACAAGTTCTTGGTATTTTTGAAATGCCTGCAGGAGCTTGAAAGAAAAATACATGTTCTAAAAAGATACATGAAAGTACAACCTAATGATAGGTTTTGCAGTTAGCTAGGTGTGTGTATACGTGTGTGTGAGTCCGTCTGCCAGTCTGTTAGTGAATCAGTCAGTGAGAGAGAGAAAGAGAGAATTAGGAAAGAAGGAGGAAAGCTAAGTTTGTTGAAGACATGCTTAAGAGTTTGATATTGACAAGGAAAGTGCTGAGAGTCCAAAATATTTATTTTTAGATAGTTTCTTGCTTTATATGGTATCTTACAAAGCTCCAAACGGTAGGGGGAAAAATGATCATGAAAAATGAGCATGAAATCAATAATTCCATGCCAACAATTCCACATCACAGCAATATTTGCCCAAAATAGTCTCACCAAGTTTCAGATTTCTCTGCATAAGTGGATGAGTTAGTCCCAGACGTGCCAACAATTTCCCAACTGTTGTGGCAATTTCTCACCCTTTACAGTGAGGAATCCCATTGAAGAATAAATTCGAACAGTCAGACAGACGGTGAGTAATTATAAAACCATGTTTAATATCCAACTAGATAGGGGATGAAATAGGTTAGATACTAACTGGATTCTACGAACATAGTTGATTAGAAAATAGCAAAATAAAAATTAATTTGAAAGGGAAATAAAAGAAGAAAACAAATTAACAACTGAGCTGAAAGAATCTAAGAGGGAGATTTAAAGCCCTGTCTCACGGTGCGAGTTGACCCACGAGGTACCCCGAGTGAAAGACTCGTGGTTGTGTACGAGATTCCAAGTGTATGATCAAGAGTTTAACCGAGTTCCCACGGGTATGAATAAGTTTGCCGTTTACTTGTCATTTCTGCGATGTTCCAAGTTCGTCTCCCGCGTTACCAAGTTCCTCTCCCGAGTTACTCTTGTGTCATGCTGTTTTTTTTGCACTATAAAAAGCTTCCCTTGTTTAAATCGGCTCATTTGGAAACATGGCTGCAAGCAGTCAACTGGAGTCCAGGATGGTGATGTTTTTTATTCGAGTGCTGTAAGCAGCAGCCCTTTATGTCATGCAAGGGCGTTTGTGCAATGAAGGCAGAAGGAGAAGAGTACTCCCCACTGACCTGTTCAGTGATTCCAGCCCTTTCTGTTTTCACTTCAGATTTCCAGCAGCTGCAGTTCTTTTCAGATTTAACCCGTGACCCGTGTCTGTGTGTGTGTGTCTCACTCTCTGTGCAGCCTCAGTTGTGAAGCATTTTCTACTCTTTTCTCTATCTTTTTCTGATTTTCAGTATCTGCTGTAACTTGCCTTTGACTCTTATTATTAATGTGTGAAGTGTTGATTTTAGCCAAGAACCATTTTACTGGCGTATCTTCCTGAGCAGAAATAGTCTACAAATAAATAAACCTCAAATATTTCTGTATAAATATGTCTCATTTTCAAATGATTGCTGCTTTTCTTCTGAGATATTTGTACTGACCAGAGGCGCAGCACGTTTTAACAATTTATTTCGTAATGGTACAACACTAGCGCCCAGTGATTGGGTTAAACATAATCCTTTACTGTATTGTAACCTATGATGTTTAAAATGGTTTTAAAATGTTGACTTAAACCTTGTGCTATTTGTGGGAATTCAAAAAGCAGATGCTTCTAACCGCAGTTGATGCAAAGCCTCTTGGTCACTAACTCCACACGGACAGCAGCTGAGCTCAGGATCGAACCTGAGACCACGAGGCAGCAGCATTAACTGCTGTACCACCATGCAGCGGAGATGGTCCAGGTCTAATCCAATGCGATTCCTGATGTCTGAGGGTCAGGGGAAAATGATCTCTCATCTCCCTTTCCCCTGACTCACTGTCTGAAGAAGGGTCTCGATCCGAAACGTCACCTGTTCCTTTTCTCCAGGGATGCTGCCAGCACGCTGAGTTAAAGAGTGCCCACGGTAGACTCACGAGTCACTAAGGTAAACGCACAGTCCACTACGTTATTATGACGAGTTTAAATATTTCAATTTTTAACTTGAACAGTAAATTTGACTCGTGGTAAACCTCAAACATGTTTGAATTTTTTCAAGAGTTAACAAGTTTCAACTCGGTTTATACTCTCTGGAATTTAGGAGATTTGAGAGGGGATCTTATAGAAACTTATGACAGGCTAGATGCAGGAAGATTGTTTCCCGATGTTGGGGAAGTCCAGGACAAGGGGTCACAGCTTAAGGATAAGGGGGTTGACTGAGATGAGAAAGACTTTTTTCACACAGAGAAGTCTCTGGAAAGTTCATTCAGGTGGCTAAGGGGATCAGAGAGTTGAATGGCGGTGCAGGCTCATGGCTACTCCTGCACCTAATTTCTATGGATGTTTCACGGGTACCTGCCGTTAGCGCCACGAGTCGCTATGTTGTGCGCGCGAGTTCCGACATTCCTGCTACGTTAATTGTACGTGATTACCGTGAGTGAAAACTCGGGGTCACTCGCCGGTCGACTCGCACCGTGAGACAGGGGTTTTAGGAAATCATTATATTACTGCTCAATATTTCAGAATCTGCAGTTTCTTATGTCTCCAGAGAGAAAACAAGTCAGCTTTCAGTAGCAGGCAAGGTGAGGGAGGGATGGATCTCTGATTGGGTGAGGCCAAATGGATTAACATGGTAATTGAATAACAGATTGTGCTTCTTTGCCTGCATGTATTGCTAATTGGACATGGGTCAATGGGACTGGGCAAGCAGGCCAGACTTTACAAACAAAGAAGAGAAAAATTGGCAGAAATGGACCATTGTAATACAGCCAGAAATAATTATCTACAGTTGTTGGCTGTAAGATTGAGTCCTGAAAATTCTGTTATGCCCAGGTGGAAGAGGAGGTGATATTCTTCAAACACGCACAGTGATCTCATATCAACAGTGCAGGAGACTACAGACGGAAAGGTCAGATACTGCAAAACTTCTTAACATGCACAATTATGAAAATTAGGATAAGATTTTGGACTCTCGGGTGAACAATAAATTGGATAGGTAAATAAATGTAAAAGGTTGAAGTGAAGTCACCTGTTATAAGAACAATGTTGTTAAACTGGAAAGGGTGCACAGAAGATTTATGAGGATGTTGCCTGGACTCGGGGGCTTTGGCTATAGGGAGAGGGTGAGCAGGCTAGGATGGTATTCCTTGCAACGCGGGAGGATGAGGAGTGATCTTATTGAGATGTAGAAGATCATGAGAGGAATAGATAGAGCAAATGCACAGTCCTTTACCCAGGGTAGGAGAATCAAGAACCATAGGACCTAGGTTTAAGGCGAGGGGGGAAAGATTTAATTGGAATGTGAGGAACAATTTTTTACACAAACGGCGGTAGGTATATGGAGCGAGCTGCCGGAGGAAGTAGTTGAGGCAGATACTATCACAATGTTTAAAATACATTTGGGCAGGTACATGGATAGGGCAGGTTTAGAGGGTTACGGGCCAAATGCAGGTAGGTGGGACTAGTGTAGATTGGGCATGTTGGTCGGTGTGGGCAAGTTGGGCCGGAGGGCCTGTTTCGACACTGTATGACTATGACTCTAGATACAATTAGGACCACGCATCACTATTTTACCTGTTGGGGATTATCTTGAACTTCCACAATGGAAACCTTCAGTTTACTTGCAATCTTCTGTTCCGAAGGAGACATTAAGCGTTCAAATTGGGCTACGGCAGCTCTCCAGAGTGGCTGGAAAATTGAGAAATTCATATTTATTTGGGTAATTATCAAGTATTAAGCTTGCACAAATCAAAAGGTAAAGTACAACAAACCTCAGTGTAAGGATTATATTGAACGGGATTCAGTCCAGCAAAGGGCTCAAAAACATGGGCGTTGTGAAGCAATTGCTGATCTCCAGCAGGTAACAGCCGCATGAGCTTCTCGTGAACTGTTCTACTATTTTGAATCTGCAAAACAATTGAAGTAAATTGTTTACAGTGAAGTAAATTTTCTTTTGATTCAGCAATTTACTTTTTTATAAGTCAGGCAGAGAATTAGTTTGCATCCAACCCAGAATACATAGAACTACAAGTTTTAATCAGCAACCAAACTCAATTACATGTATCCTCTATGTCGCAAAACTATTAGAGGTATTTTTCCACACCAGACTTTGAAACTTTCCTTTCATTCATTCTAACACTGAATGGTCAAATATTATTTTGCTTCAACTACACAATTAAAGTGTGATAATATTAGCGACTAAATAGAAAAATAAGAACAATATTATAATGTTGAACAATAAGGGTTTGACCAAGATAGGATAGTTGATGAAGGAAAAGTGGATAAAGGGATCTTTGAACAATGCAAGTAAATTTCATTAGGTCCATTTGCTTTTACACTGACACTTTTACACTGACTGGGTCAATAGCCAGTAACAAAAATTTCAAATTCTGTGTATTTTATTGATTGATGGAACATTTAGGATAAATCCACATAAAAATATTACAATAAACAGCCTTCTATATTGAAAGGTTGAATTAATATACACTGTTATTACACAAACTTTAATACATCTACGATGCTAAAGGCAATCCCAACATGCTAAATTTGTTTGTTATTCATTTTTCCTTTGGCTAGCAGATCCAACAAGTAGGTTTAACAACAATGCAACCAATATTCTATTTTCCAAACAAGTTTACTCTTTTTTGTAGCCATTCCCAACGATAAATCTCAAGAAATTCTGCACTGAAATCCCTTCTAGATAACAAAGCGTTCAGCTTCTCTTCCAGCAAAGTATATTGGCTTAGAAGCTGTGAACGTCCATTGGAACAATAGAACACACTGTGGTGAAAGTGCACAGCTTTGCACAATGTTACACAGTTATCTGTTATAAAGCAATTTCTAGGCCTACATTTACAGTATCACATTGCTATAATATTATGTATAGTGGTTTCCTCCAATAGCAATACACAATTATACAATTTTCAAAAGCAATGAAGAAAATTAAAAAAAATTATGACAGTACCTCCTCAAGTCGTTTGGCAAGTTTACCCAACAATTCTGGATAATATTTCTCACTTTTCCATTGATGAGGAGTATATCTTCGCCAGAGCTGTGCAGTCAGGTGATCACACGCTGACACCCATTGTTCACAAATGGTTATGCCAGACCTGAGGCTTTCCTTCACAATGTGGAACGGATCTCCCCACAAGTTTAACTGCATTAGAGTTTTCTGCACAAATCTACCCAAGGCATTTCCTGGAGAAAAGAAAACATGGAATATTTATATTATCCCAAATCCATGACCACTGTCAGCAAGTGCATGGAAACCTCACCGCTTACATGTTTCCTGCCGATCCACATGCCATCGCAACTTGGACATATAATGGTCCTTCATGATCACTGAGTCTAAATCCTGGAGCTCCCTAACTAACAAAGGCTCAATAATGGCTCACCACTATCTCCACAAGGGCAATAGATGCTGGCTTTGCCAAAGATGTCAACATTCTAATAAATTAATAAATAAATAAACAGAACGTATATTTCGCAGTTTTGTCATTTTTAAATGGTGAAAAAAGTTACATTCCCCAGAAACATCCAAGTGTTCAAGTATGGGCAACACCCACGTTACAGAGGTGGGGGGGGTTGTGTCCCTTAACCATAATCTGATTTTCCATAATGCCAATCTGCAACGTCAGCTCATGCATTAAGAAAAGCCAGTTGAGAAATAAATTAATTGTGTGCTTATTTATTCACTTATGGTAGTGATTTGTGAATTTAGCAAAGGCGAAATACCATTATTTGATTGACCATAGCACAATGTTGCCAATATTTAGCATATTTCAACATGAACTAGTAAGTTGTTTGTTTACAGAATATGCACAGCACTAGACTGAAGAATTTCTCATAATTGAATCGTACTAGCCCTTTCAGCTAAGCTCATCCATGTCGACCATGCTGCCTATCTACACTAACCCCATTTGCTTGTTTTAGGCATGCTTTGCTTTCCTATCTACGTATCTGCCCAAATACTTATTAAGATATTGTGACTGTATCTGCGTCTACCATATCCTCTGTCTGTTCCTTCCACTACCTTCTGTGTGGAATAAACCTACCCCTCAGAATTCTTTTAAATTTCTCTCCTCTCACCTAAATCCCATGCCCTCTAGGTCTGACTCCCCTGCCCTGGGAAAAGTACTCTTACTCTCTATCCGATCAATGACCATCATAATTTTATAAACCTCTATTAGGTCATCTCTCAGCTTTATATGTTTCAGTGAGGATAAAGCTATCTGTTATAACTACAGTCCTCCACTCCAAACAAGAACCTAGTGAATCTCTTCTGCACGTTCTATATTGATACCACATCCTTCCTATAGTGTGATGACCAGGACTGTACACAACCCTCCTAATGTGATCTAAGCAATACAGCAAGACGACACCCAACAGTTCCTTTTCGATTTGCGCGTAGTGCTGCTCCGTGTCGGTCATGGTGCGAGAGGCACTACCTCGTTCTGGTCGACTCCTTTTCTAATTGGTTTGAACTAGACCAACTGACCTCCCTCACATCGGAGATGGTCATCCAGAAGCTGAAAAGACACTTCTCTACCTTTGGCGCTCCCGTCAGCCTGAGAACTGACAACGGTCGGCAGTTCACCAGCCACATGTTCAAGCTTTTCGCAGACCGATGGAACTTCCAGCACGTCACAAGCAGTCCCGAGTATCCACAGAGTAATAGACTCGCTGAACGCGCTGTCAGAAGCGCCAAACACTTACTGGAGCGAGCACAGATTTCAAAGTCAGACGTTTATCTCGATCTCCTGAATCTCAGAAATATTGCCAGGGACGGAATCTTGGGATCGCCAGCACAGCGACTGATGTCGAGATTGACGAGGCCGCCGGTACCCATCGCACAACAGCAACTGGTTCCTCAGGTGCTGAAGCCCGCCACTATCCAGAAACGTCTACAAGAGAAGCACGATATCCAGAAACGGTCATACAACGGTTCCAGCAGACCACTCAAGCCTCTACTTCCGGGTCAGGTCGTCCGCCTACAAACTTCAACTGGACATTCCCGTCTGGGCACTGTTATCAACCCGACTGACGAGCCACGGTCGTATCTGGTTGACTGTGAGGGAGCGGTATACCGGAGAAGTCGACAACACCTGCTTGCTGTGAGGGTGCCGCGACCACCACCTGCTGGTCCCTATGCTCCACCGCTCCAGTTCCAGCCGCCTTTGCAATGTCTCCCACCCGTCCCCGCATGCCTTGCACCCCTCCACATCCCGCGGTCTCCACTAACCACGGGGCCTCACCCACCACATGTTTCCCCTTTCGGTCACCACAAGCCTCCATCACGTCATTCTCGCCTCTCCGTCTCATATTTCAGGCGGGGGGGGGGATTGGTCCGTACCCGCTCGGGGCATGTTAGTAAACTACCAGACAGATATGGCGAGTATGTTTAACTCCATGTTTAACCCCATGGCATGAGTGCCCTTTCACACTTAACCTTTGGGGGGGAAGGATGTAGATTGATGTTGCATGTTAACCAATCACACACCAGCCAGCATCTCTAACTCCACCCCACCGTAATACTTATACTAATATTATTTCCCAGCACGGACGGTCAGAGCAGCCAGGATGTGTTAACAACTAATCATCCTTCATGCTGTTAAGTTTCAGTGCTGATTAAAGATGTGTTTGAATCATGTACTGAATCTGGAAGTCATTTACACAGCTATAACATGGAAGTCCTGTTCCTTATACTCTATGTCTCAGCCTATGAAGACAAGCATTCTACACAACAATCCATCCATGTCTCCACTCTAAGCAAAATATGGACTTGCACCATTTGGAGGAATGGCAAAAGTGACGGTGATGCAAGCTATAAGAGGATGGTAAAGCCTCATGAATAACAAAAGGCATGTTTGGGTGGCGTAAACAGGAACAGACAAGTGAACTGGTAAACAAAGGAACTTTCCAAGCTACTCTTAAGCAAGTATTACATCCTTTACAGTTTTTAACCTGATTAAGCATCAGATGTTAGAGAATGTGATTGCTATTGGAACTGGAAATACGGATTCAATGGGTAGTTGTACAGGAACTTAAATCTCTTGTACACACAACAATGATGGGACACTGTTATTTCAGTTTACGATATTAAGTATCAGAATAATATGTACAAATGCTCAATATTTAACATTTAATTCAGGACTCTAATCATGCCCATCTTAACCCACCTTAACCCCATTCTTACTAAACTAGGCAGCAGTTTCATAACAAAATGATAATGTTGCAGATACAGGTCCATTTTTGGCACCCTTGGTTCCAGAGCCTTTCTGGATTATCCGTTTCGTCGGACCAACAGAGGTCACAAGCCTTGAGGGGGCGAGATACCGGCCCGCAGAGTCAGTTACGGGTGAGTTATGGGAACGGATCTGCCGGCACAGGCCGGGCCGGAGTTCCAGAGCCCGGGCCGTAATTGGCAAGTGTGATCTTATCCACAGCTACTTCCCCACAGCCATCAGGCTATTAAACTTGGCTCAGACAAAACTCTGAACATTAATACCCCTCCATCTGTTATTTGAACTTTATTAATTTATTAATTCATGTGTGTATTTACGTATATAATTGTAGTCAATGCCTACTATGTTCTGTTGTGCTATGCAAATAAAGAATGTCATTGTCCTGTCAGGGACACATGACAATAAACTCTTTTGACTCTTTTGACTCCATGACTTTTGACCCAGCGATTGGCCACGGAGATCGGATATGGGAACAGTTCCGCCAGTTCCGGCCTATTGACGGGGCAAATTCCACATTTGCCTCATCCGGCCTAGGCGTGGACTTCTGAGGAGGGTATTTTGTCCAAATTAAAGAGGGGCTGGACCACCAGTTGCAGGAAATTCGGCGGTGGACTTGTATTCATAATCATATTTTAGCATCCAACAAGCTTGTGAAATTTGAAAGCTGATAGCCATGCCACATCTAAACTGTATTTCATCAATCTACATTCATACTGTATTTGCAATGCAAAGCCTATCATGGAAGGAAATAAGGGCAATTTGAAACATTTCTTCAATGTTGAAATTAATATAAATAGGAATATTTATCAAAATCTAGATCTTAGATAGAATCTTAGATAGCATTTTTAAATAATTCTACATTACAAATAAAAAACTAACATCCAGATATCAATACAGTTCTATAAACAGTTGCTTGAGCAAACTGCTATTTACTTTATCCAAGGACAGTACCTATGACATCTAATAGATGGCGCATGCGTGACTCTGGATAAAAATCATGGTCAGTTTGCCTCCATACATCATCCACAGTATCACGAGTAGTCTCAACCAAATCCACCACATCAGCCAAAGACAGAGCATCCAAATTGTTGTACTAGCAAGGAAAAAAAGTGAAAATGTTAAATAAAATGATTAAAATAGTTTGAAATTTTAAATGCCGCCTCCACTGTGTACCAAATCAGAAGCAAGGGAGGTGCACAGCTAATGGAAGGAAATATTCATGTTGTCCAGGAGATATCCCATTAACTCAGGATGATTTGGATCTGAAACTAGCCTGGTGATGGGAAGTAATGAATGATGGATGATAATTGCCTTTGCATTTGGAAGCCTTTGACAAGCGGTATACCACAGGGATCAGTACTGAGACCCTTGCTGTTTCTTTGCATTAATGAGTTGAAAGCAAATGGATGAGGTGTGATTAATAAGCTCGCAGATATTGCCAATATCTATGATGTTGTTGATAAGGAAGAGAGTAGTCTTTGGCTAAAAATAATGTTGATGAGTTGGTAAGATGGAAAGAACAGCGGCAGATTAAATTTAAACCTAAAAAATGTGAGATTAATGCACTTTAGGAGAACCAATAAGGGTAGGATATACACAGTGAATGGTAGGAGACTGAGAAATAGAGTGGCCTTGATGTACATGCACAAGGATCCCTAAAAGCAGCAGCAAAGGAGGTTAGAAGGTAGAACATAAAACATTACAGTAAAAGAACAGGCCCTTCGATCCACAATATTTGTATCGAATATGGTACCAAGACCATCTCTTCTCAACCACATAATCCATAAACCTCCATTTCCTGCATATCCATATGCCCATCCAAAAGATTTTAAATGCCACTATTGTATCTGCCTCACCCTGGGCATCACATTCCAGGCACTCACCACCTTCTGTATAAAAAACTTGCCCCGCATATCTCATATAAACTGTGCCATTCTCACCTTAATACTATGCCCTCGTGTTTTTTTTAAACAAATGATTTGATGGATTTCATTAGTTTAGGCTTAAAATATAAGAGTATGAAGGATATGGTACGATTATACAAATTATTAATAATGCCAGAGCTGGAGCATGGGGTGCAGTTATGATTGCCACAGTATAAAAAGAATGGGATCGCACTGGAGAAGTTGCAAAGAAGATTCACCAGGATATTGCCTCAATTGTAAAGTTTCAACTATGAGGTAAAAACTAGAGAAGCTGGGTTTGTTTTCTTTACAGCAGAGAAAGCTGATAAGGACCTGACTGAGGTATACAAAGTTACGAAGGACATTGATAGGGTGGATAGTAAGAAGCATTTCCCCTTGGCAGATGTGTCTACAAACATGAAGCACAAGTTTAAGGTTAGGGGTAGGAGAGCTAAAGGGAATCTAGAGGAGAGGAATAGATTGGGTAAACGCACAGTCTCCTGCCCAGAGTAGGGGAATCGAGAACCAGAGGACATTGGTTTAAGGTGAAGGGGGATAGAATTAATAGGAACCTAAGGGGTAACTTTTATTTACGCAAAGGGAGGTGGGTGTATGGAGTGAGCTACCAGAGGACGTAGATGAGGCTGGTACTATCGTACCATTTATGAAACATTTGGATAGGTACATGGATAGGATAGCTTTTGAGCAAAATGGCCAAAACACAGGCAGATGGGACTAGTGTAGATGGGACATGTTGGTCAGTGTGGGCAAGTAGGGCTGAAGGGCCTGTTTCCACGCTTTCTGGCTCTATGACTACAAGAATTATTTCAGCCAGAGCATGGTAGAAAACTGGAATATACTACATGAGGGGGTGCTGGGGACTTTTAAGTAGATGAACACTAGAAAATGGGCTTAGTGTAGTTAAAATGGGAAGTACAATGGTTGGAATGCACATGGTCGGCTGAAGAACCTGTTTATTCAGTTTGACACTATGTCTATAAATACCAAGCCTGGTCCAAACTTCACATTCAGATAAAGAATTTCAACATACCAGGTAAAATAAAAAGGAATCCAACATTATACAACTTATCTAGCATTTTGCCAAACTGTGTGTGATATAGAAGATGGCCGGACACGAGGAAGAAGGGTCAGGAGTTTCATTAGAATTAAATCAAAGTAGAAAAAATAGACAACTTTTTAACTGATAACTCAGCCCGTGTTCGTAAACAAACCTGTGAAATTGTTTTAAACAGTTCTTCAAAATGCTGGGCTCTTTCCCTTTTATCTGTTTTACTGTTGGTTGCAGCAACTTCTGCCCAGAACTGAAATTCATCGCTAGGTTCCAGAATTCCTTTCAAAACAGAAATAAAATGTTTGCATAGTACTGATGGTTACATTACATGTGCTTTAAATAGTACAGAAATTAACACAAAGCTAGAGATATGGCAGAATAGTTGATTCAGAAATAGGAACGGTCTTTCTCAATTCAGAGCTTTAAAAAGGGTTCAAAGAATAAACCTAGCAATTATAGACCTATTAGTTTGACGTCAGTGGTGGGCAAATTAATGGAAAGGATACTTAGAGATAATATATATAAGCATCTGGATAAACAGGGTCTGATCAGGAACAGTCAACATGGATTTGTGCCTGGAAGGTCATGTTTGACAAACCTTGAATTTTTTGAAGCGGTAACTAGGGAAATTGATGAGGGTAAAGCAGTGGATGTTGTCTATATGGATTTCAGTAAGGCCTTTGACAAGGTTCCCCATGGAAGGTTGGTTAAGAAGGTTCAATCTTTGGGTGTTAATGGCGGAGTAGCAAGATGGATTCAACAGTGGCTGAATGGGAGATGTCAGAGAGTAATGGTGGATGGCTGTTTGTCAGGTTCGAAGCCGGTGACCAGTGGGGTGCCTCAGGGATCTGTGTTGGGTCCACTGTTGTTTGTCATGTACATCAATGATCTGGATGATGGGGTGGAAAATTGGATAAGTAAGTATGCAGATGATACTAAGATAGGTGGTGTTGTGCATAATGAAGTAGATTTTCAAAGTCTACAGAGAGATTTGGGCCATTTGGAAAAGTGGGCTGAAAGATGGCAGATGGAGTTTAATGCTGTTAAGTGTGAAGTGCTACATCTTGGGAGGACAAATCAAAATAGGAAGTACATGGTAAATGGTAGGGAATTGAGGAATGCTGTGGAACAGAGGGGAATAGTTCCCTGAAGGTGGAATCGCATGTAGATAGGGTGGTAAAGAAAGCCTTTGGTGTGCTGGCCTTTATAAATCAGAGCATTGAATATAGGAGTAGGGAAGTAATGTTAAAATTGTACAAGGCATTGGTAAGACCAATTCTGGAGTATGGTGTACAATTTTGGTCGCCTAGTTATAGGAAGGATGTCAACAAAATAGAGAGAGTACAGAGGAGATTTACTAGAATGTTGCCAGGGTTCCAGCAACTATGTTACAGAGAAAGGTTGAACAAGTTAGGTCTTTATTCTTTGGAGCGCAGAAGGTTAAGGGGGGACTTGATTGAGGTCTTTAAAAATGATGAAAGGGATAGACAGAGTTGACGTGGATACGTTTTTCCCATTGAGGGTAGGGAAGATTCAAACAAGAGGGCATGACATGGGAATTAAGGGACAGAGGTTTCGGGGTAACGTGAGGGGGAACTTCTTTACTCAGAGGGTGGTGGCTGTGTGGAATGAGCTTCCAGCAGAAGTGGTGGAGGCAGCATCGATTTTAACATTTAAGAGTAAAGTGGATAGGTATATGGACGTGAAGGGAATGGAGGGGTATGGTCTGAGTGCAGGTAGATGGGACTAGGGGAAAACAAATGGTCGGCACGGACTGGAAGGGCCGAGAGGGCCTGTTTCCGTGCTGTAATTGTTATATGGTTATATGGTTATTAGAGCTGTTTCTTCATGTAAACATCCAGTAAACAAGAAAAACATAAAACACCAATCTAAAAATAATAATCATGAGACTTATGTGAGACGTTGGAGCAAATCTTTCTCAGTGTCAGCTCAGCAAACACCAACCAAATCTCCATATTTGCTATAAACCCAGCCTCTCCAGTCCTTTTGTCTGGGGTTTGTAAATCTTGTATATTTCTTTGCACTGGTGCTAGCTACCAAAGATCCTATAGCGGAGAAAGATGGGCTACTCCCACGAAAAACGCGTAGTACGGTCATGGGCAGATTCATGGATAATTATAGGACCCATTTCAGCAACCAGCCTCCGCCATCTTGCAACCGCCATCTTGCTTCTGCCCAAAGATATTATCTTTGCTTCCGCCTCCGTCTTTGGGGTTGAGGCCAAAGATCCTATAATGGTTCCGCTTCCTCCACTGTTGCTGCTGCTTCATGGCCGCTGCCTCTCACTCGCTCTCCCTTTCCCGCCTCTCCCACCGCTTCGCTGCAAAGCTCCTTTTTTTTGGGGGGGGGGGGGTTCAGGCCAAAGAATATCCGGTTTTATTTTTAAAAGGCGAGGAGAGGTGGCGGCGGCAGCCAAGACCTCACTGGCGCTACGAGGAGCGGGTGGGCAGATGGACGCTACTTCACCAGGCGGGTGGGCGGGCTTTGCGCTGCTGTGCAGTTCGGGCACCCCTTCAACCGTGCGGTATGTGCTGAGCTGAGCTGTGCGGCCGCTCCTGGGCTGTGCTATACTGTGCGGGCGGGGGCTGCAGATCCCAGGGTTCCTAGGCAAAAATCCTATAGCTCCGCTATAGGATCTTTGGTTTCTCCGGAGCTCCCGCGGCAACAGCTTCGTCCACTGGACTGGAGGGCGGCAGCTTCGGCAGCTTCGACTGTACCGGGTTTGAACCGGCCCGTGGCAATATTGGTGCTATATGCTGCTGATGTGTCGTTATCAGATATTCAAGAAAATTACCACAATCAAAATTGATAAACATTTTATTCTTTAACAAGAATGAACAGAATTATGAATCTAACCCTACATCAAACACACAAACTGTTCCCCCACAACGTTGATTACACTGCGAGTCGGGTCGGGTCGGTTACTATAAAATCAACTCAAACGCAGCTTATGAGCCATTAAAAAAAAGATTTTAAAAAGAAAATTACCAGAGTCAAATTTTATTCTTTAACAAGAATTCACAGAATTATGAACTAACAGAATTATGAATCTATCCCTATATCACACACACAAACTGTCCCCCCCGCAATGTTGATTACACTGCGAGTCGGGTCGGGTAGGTTCCGGTTACTGAAATGGATGAAAAAAATGCCCATGTTCCGCTCCGCTGCGTACTACACGTCAGCCCATTGCATTTCGCAGGAGTGGCCTATCTTGCTCAGCTATAGCATCTTTGCTAGCTACTGCTCTACCCTGGAAGGTGTTTTTAGATTATGTACATTTCTCTTTTGCATTATACATAAAAAAGAATACAAGTTTCCAGCAGATATTGTGTGGGAAGGAACTGCAGATGCTCATTTACACCAAAGATAAATGTTTTGTCACCCATTCTTTCTATTTTATCTTTTTATCCATTTTATCTTTGTATCCATTTTATCCTTCTGTTTATTATCGTGTTGCACCGGGAGCCAAATGCAATGGAATTTCGTTTGGAATTGCATATATCGATGTATTTCTAAATGACAATAAAATTTGTTTGATTGATTGGTTATTCTCTCCAGAGACGCTGCCTGTCCCGCTGAGTTACTTCAGCATTTTGTGTCTATCTTCTAGCAGATACTAACTAGAATCTTTTGTGAATATGATAGGGGACATTATACAATTTAGTCATAAAATCTATCAACATGATATCTACATCGTCTTCACCTCCTGCTCATCCTAGCCATCTGATTGCCTTCAGAACTGTTTGAACGTTGCCAAAGAAATGTTATTTGTTTGAACATTGAATCCTCCAATTTTAGGTAACTTATCACCCCACCCTCCCTTCTCCCCCAACTACCCCCACCTCCCCACTTCTCTCCCTTCCCCTGTGCCCCAGTGAAGAACCTGACTTCTCTCTTTGCGTTTATTATTTCTCCCCTCCACTCCCTCTCCCCTCCTGCCCCACCCCCACTAGTTTCTCCCTCTGGCTTCACAATCTGCAACTCTTCAAAGTAGGCATATTTTGAAGAAGGGTCTCGACCCGAAACGTCGCCTATCTCCTTCGCTCCTTAGATGCTGCTGCACCCGCTGAGTTTCTCCAGCTTTTTGTGTACCCAGCAACTCTTCAAACCTGTCTCACACCTTCCTTCCTTTCTTATCTTTGTCCTTTGTTCCAACTATCTGCTTATCATACACCTCTTCACCTATTACCTGCCACACTTTGTCCTTCTGTCCCCTATTCCAGCTTTCTTCTCCCTCTGACAATCAGTCTGAGAAAGGTCTCGACCCAAAACGTCATCTATCCACGTTTTCCAATTATGTTGCCTGACCCGCTGAGTTACTCCAGCACTTTGTGAAATTTTGTGTATTGACCAGTAGCTGAGTTTTTTGTTTCAAAACAAAACCTTGACTCTTAATATCTTTGACATTTTTTGAATGATTTTCTTTAAAAAACATAGTCGATGTTAAAATACATAAACCGATGATTTTTCTTGTGCATAAACTAAGATGGTTTTGGCCAATTTGAGCAATGATAAATCTGAAAAACATACCTACAATTCTCCGAACAGCAACTCCCTGTATTTATCCGGTGATTTTTTGTTAATGTGATTATGCATTATAAATAATACTCCCTGCCAATAAAAGTACCAGTCGGGTCTGTCCTATCCGAGAACCTGACTTCACTCTTTGTGTTTACAATTTTCACCCATTCAATTCATATCCAGCCAATCTAGCCAAACAAAATCATACAAATCCTTTTTCTTTCATTAAATCAACAAGAAAAATGGAAAGAACATTACATTTTCTCCCAAGGTTTGATCACCCTCACCTAAGAAACGAATATATGATTTGATATTCACTAACAAAGTTTACAAAAGACTAAAATTATATCACCAGGACATTAATCTAAATAGTTTAGTTTAGTTTAGTTTAGAGATACAGCATAGAAACAAGCCCATCGGCCCACCGAGCCCATGCCGACCAGTAATCCCCGCTCACTAACACAATCCTACACACACTAGGGACAATTTACAATTTTACCGAAGCCAATTAACCTACAAACCTGTATGTCTTTGGAGTGTGGGAGGATAACGAAGCACCTGGAGAAAACCCACGGGCTCACAGGGAGAAGGTACAAACTCCTCACAGACAGCACCCATAGTCAGGCTCAAACCCGGGTCTCTGGCTTTGTAAGGTATCAACTCTACCGCTGCACCACGATGCCACCCTCAATCGTGGGAGAAATAATTATTTCTACTTCAGCTTCCGATGTTGATGGGATAAAGTTTATAGATGGAAAGATTTCTTCCTGCACTTGTTTCCTACTTAAATCAAAAATTGAAATGTCTAGACAATATTGACAACATTCATGCAGATGTCTGTCTTAGTTCATGACACCATGAAAATGGTGAATGGGAAGAGGAACTGGAAGGGAAAATAAAACTATAGACTCTTTAAATTTATTATATTCCAGCATTAAGTTCCAAACCTGAAGTGTCCTCTTCCCCTCCAAATGTTGTTCCACCATGAGAAGGATCCGAGTGCCTGACAATAGCGCCTAGACCTGCTTCAAGCTGAGTCAATAAATGTTGAAGCTTAGGGTCAAAACTCTTACTCCATTTCTCATCCTAAAAATAAAATCAGAAAACATATTAACCATAAAAGCTCTGCCTGTAATTTGAACTTTAAAATAAATCCAACATCCTGGGATTTTCCAATGTTTTTTGCATTTCAAGATCATGTACAATTTTAAATTCACAAAAAAGTTTTTTTTTAGACTTTAATCATTATCTGCTTTCAAAATGCTTAACTAAGTAGCACTATGTTTTTGCAATTATCTGATTATTGTAGATTTTAAGGGATTGTTAATACTTTGGAAAATTCAGCAGGAAGTCAGAATCCAGATAATTTTAACCTAGTCTCGCAATGTAGCTTTAGGCTGACAACGGGCAGTACAATGAAAATCCCTATAAAAACAACAGATTTTAGTGAAAATGAGGGCACGTAACATAAAACAATGAATGCTAGAGAAAGAGGAGGGAGGAAGCGGGGAGAGAGAGGAGGGGAGAGGAGGGGAGATGAGAGAGGTGGGGGTGAGAGAGGAGGGGGAGAGAGTGAAGAGAGAGAGAGGGGGAAGAGAGAGAGAGAGAGGAGAGAGGGGGAGAGAGAGAGGTGAGAGAGAGAGAGAGAGAGAGAGAGAGAGAGAGAGAGAGAGAGAGAGAGAGAGAGAGAGAGAGAGAGAGAGAGAGGAGATGGGAGAGAGAGAGAGAGAGAGAGAGGAGGGGGAGAGAGGGAGAGGAGGGGAGAGGGGTGGCAGCTTGTGGGGGGCGGTAGCGTCCCCACCAGGTGCCGGGCCCGAGCGAGGATGACTTGAGCACGTGTTTTAGTGGCTTCAATCCAGAGCCCTGGGGGGGGGGGGCTGGGCCGCGTAACTCGAAGCTCATGGAAAACAGTGGCCAGCAAGCTGCACGTTGAAAACTCTTCACAGCTGGCCACGAGGAGCGGAGCCATTTTGACATCATCAGCTCGCTTCAGCTCGTTAGATTTTAAAAAGATCTCAGATTGATGAACAATTTTAGTAAAAAACTGGGGAAATAATGAATCAAATTTTCAGATGCGATTTTCGAGATCATGAGGTAAATCTCATGAGGAATATGTAAAAATTTCACCATTAGCGTGTCGGGTGTTCAAGGAGATGTGAATCAAAGAAAAAGAGAATCAAACACACAACGCACAAACAAGTACACAAATATCCAAGATCAGAGTTTTATAATAATACTCGTTCCCCCAACGTTCAGTTGGGGGGGGTGGGGGGCGGCATGCGGTGTCACACACATTAACCGCCCCCACACACATGCTAACTACCCCCCCTTGTTATTATATTAATATTATTAATTTGTTCCTTTTACCCCATAACTGCCCTATCTACTGACTACTCTACTTGTAGTGGGCGAGCGGGCATGGGAGTCCAGCTGCGGGAGGCGTGGTGTGAGTGTACTTGGGCTGGGCGCGGGGAGGGGTGTGACTTCACAAAAGAAACCAGGTGTCCTTGGGATCTGAAGAACCTGCTCATTCTTTCTGCGCCTATTAAAGAACGGGGGGGAGGGGGGTGGGGGTGACCTAACTTGTGCAAAACAGCAGATATTTAATCCAGAGCCGAGTCGGGCCGGGGGGTGGGGGGGGGAGGGACACGGAGAGGGACACGGAGAGGGACACGGAGAGGGACACGGATAGGGACACAGACACAAAGAAACAATAAAATTCAATGCTATGAAAAAAAAAATAAACAATGCTTTAGTCCACAGCGGGGGGGGGGGGGCAGGAGGCAGGTGGGCCTCGATTGGTGGGCACGTGGGCATTGTGACATCAGCAGCTGGCAAGCGGCGATTGTTTTTTAAACAGTGAGTTTTGTGAACAATTTTATTCAAAATCTGGGGAGATAATTGACCAAGGAGTGGATTTCTGAACTTATAAGGTAAATCCCTACCGAAATATGTAAAAATCTCCCCGTTTTTGCCACTGGTTTTCGAGGAGATACGTTTCAAAGGCAAAATGACACACACCCACACCCACACACACACACACACACACACACACACACACACACACACACACACACACACACACACACACACACACACACACACATACACACAGAGTTTTTAAAGTATATAAATAGATATTAAGAGAAATTTAAATGGTAAACAAAGTGGTGCATTATCAGGTGAATCTGTAATATTCACACAACAATGCTACAGCAGATTATAAGATGCAGGAAAACTAATAACATCTGCTTAAAAGTTAAACTAATATGGCCCAATATACCAACTGTAAGTGATCTGTAAACACACTTTTAAAAAATACGAATCTTGCTACAAATTATATTTTTATGATAAAGCAATTACAGAGTGCATTTTATGGGCAGAGATGCACACGGAATTTATCTTCTGAAATTCAGGAACAGATATCAGATAAGTAGTTTCCACTTGTTCGAAAACTTACCTTCAACAGAAGATAGACACAAAGTGCTGGAGTAACTCAGTGGGTCAGTCAGCATCTCTGGAGGAAAGAAGACGGGTGACATTTCGGGTTGACCAGAAACATCACCCATCCTTTCTCTCCAGAGGTGCTGTCTGACCCGCTGAGTTACTCCAGCACTTTGTGTCCATCTTGGGTATAAACCAGCATCTACAGTTCCTTTCTACACATTACCTTCAAGAGTACTGGTGCAAATATTTGACGTATTGCTTGATAAAAAGCAGTTATGGGTGAATCCAGCATTGATGACACAAGTATATTGGTATGCAAATTTTCCTCAGTAATGATATCTGGGCGCATCTTAAAGAACACCAGAATTTTGTCCTTGGCGTCTCCTGGTTCAACCTATCATTAAACCAAACAAAAATCATTAAAAACCACGTTCAGTAATATTAGAACATAGAACATAGAAAAGTACAGCACAAGAACACACCTTTCAGCCCAGAATGTCTCTGAACATGCCAAGACCATCACTTATCTACCTGCACATAATCCATATCCATCCATTCCCTTCATATCCATATGCCTATTTAAAAGTATCTTAAATGTAGGGCTGCCAACTCTCACACATTGAGCGTAAGAATCACGCATTTCAACAAATTCCACTGTCTCACGCTGATCACAATTTTCTCATACTCTGTCGTGAGAAATTCTGTGATCAATGAACATTTCAAAACTCATGTCAACTGCATGGGCCACGGGTCTTGAAGAGCCGGGGCTGAGGGAGGGATGGAAGCAGAAGCAGCAGCGGGGACAGATGCGGACGGAGAGCCGGGGCTGGCGAGTCTTTGCTGGGCTGGCGTCGGAAGCATTGCCCACTGCCGTGTGAGTCTCTGTGCCAAATTCGTCCAGGTGACTGCTGGAAGTAAGTAGCAAGCACCGAGTAGAAACGGTGGAAGATAATGTCCTTCAAATGGGGGTGGTTGGAGAAAGCATCCTGCTTGCCTGCTAGATTTTCACTTACTGTAACTGCAGGAAAAATGTTCCCGATGTTGGGGGAGTTCAGAACCAGGGGTCACAGTTTAAGAATAAAGGGTAGGCCAATTAGGGCTGAGATGAGGACAAACTTTCTTCACGCAGAGAGTTGTGAATCTGTGGAATTCTCTGCCACAGAATGCAGTGGAGGCCAATTCACTGGATGTTTTCAAGAGAGAGTTACATTTAGCTCTTGGGGCCAGCGAAATCAAAGGATATGGGTAAAAAACAGGAAAGAGGTACTGATTTTAGATGAACAACCATGATCATATTGAATGGCAGTGCTGGCTTGATGGGCTGAATGGCCTATTCCTGCACCTACCTCGCCGGGTACAGCCAAGGCCAGTGATCAGTGATTGTTCAGCCTCCCCGCCTTAAAAAACAATCCGTGGCCCCTGGTTCAGATAGAGAGCACTGCCAGATGTGAGCGGGGAACTGAGGCCACTTGTCTGTGATGTCTGGATCGCAATGCTCAGCGCTTCGTGTTTCGGAGTTGGCTAATGTTATTGATTTGCAATTAGCCTGATTTGTAATTAGTTGACAAAACCTTAATTTATTCATCCGGAATATCCAGGGGGGATGGGATAAGTGTAATATTAAAATGACATGCAAGGTGTCAGGCTGTCTGTCACAACATACAGCCCCGATAACCCATTATTTCCTTCAGTTAAATATTGGGAAGGTACCACAATTATCATTTGCCACTCAACTATTATGTTTGTTTACCTCATTGACTATTTCTAACCCCCCCCCCCCAAATTCCTTTGACAGGTTGAATAGAAATGTCCACAATCTCATTGTTTTATTAATTGAACACGTAGATGAACATCCTGAAAGAGTGTAATCAGATGGAAACTGATTCAGATGCGATGTTTAACAGCTTGTTTAAAGAAGGGGCATATTTTAAAGGAGTGACAGAGATACTCGCAGGGGAATGTGTGAGGAGGTTATTATTTGTCTTTAGTTTTAGCTTGAACCAGGACATCTGAAGATTCAAAATTTAATATAGTAATTGTGCTGATACTGACTCCAACCAAACACGTAATGAATATCATCCATTCCGGAGGTTTTATTTTTCTGATGCCATTTAGACTTCACTTGGATTTCAATCACTTCAATGTAAAAGTAATTGGGAATGGGGAGCATTGGAACAAAAATTTGCCCTCGATACATATTAACTGTAATATAATAATGTATGCATGTTGGTAGGTGCAAACAAAACAAAGATCTTTTTATCATTGTTGTGTTATGAATATCATAGAAAATATTATGTACTCTCAAGATCACATTTAATAGTAAGATTAAATGAGAACGTACCAGTTTGAAGTTTGATCCTTATTTTATGAGGAGTTACGATGAGGGATTTCGTGAAGACCCCGCCAGCACGCATGCGCGACATTCTTCAAAGCAGCGGTGTGAAATCACAGATAGTAACACTGACTGGAGATAGTAATATTAAGAGAAACTAATATACCAGTTGACCTTATAAGAGGGTTGGGAGCGGAGGGCACGAAATCCCTCATTGTAACTCCTCATAAAATAAGGATCAAACTTCAAACTGGTAAGTTCTCGTTTAATCTTACTATTTTACTTCGGAGTCACGGGCGTGACTTCGTGAAGAGTTCAAAGCTCCGTGATTTCATGCCCTGGACCACATCCATGCTCACACACTGCCATAATAACTGATGGAGGAAGTATGTTAACGTATTTCAGACTTGAAACAAAGCTGAAAAACAATAATGTATTTGTTAATACAAAACAAAAACCCCTGATTTCGGGGAACGTTTAGGGAAGAGTACTTAAAACAGTATCCACAAACGTTGCGGGAGCGGTCACAGGTTTATTATAGAAACATTGAAATGTTCCTTCATTGGCCCAGCCCGCTGTTGCGAGGACATGATCCATGGGTACCTCCATGGTCCTCGCCGCTGATGTGAATGCAGTCCTGGTAGAATGAGATTTGAAAATATCAGTCTACCCTTGCTGCACCCAACACCACCCTGAGCCACCTGGAAATAGTCTACACCGTTACCCGGTGATGTGGGCTTTTATAACTAATGAACAGACCTGTTTCCATTCTCCTGATGTTTTGGGTGACATTAATGTAATGTCGGAGATGGGTGGTTATACAGAGGCGTACATCAACGGGATATGCATGGAATTCCAATTTAAAGCGTGTTGTTCCAGGCCTATGGTGTTTACGTAACTCATCTATAAAAAGGGTTACCTTGGTGGGGGCCGAGACCATCCTGTCTAGTTTTAGTTTGTGGAGGGCCTGGACCCATTGAGCTGTGATGGGTGCCATTAACATCACCACTTTGTAGGTGTGTTGAGCCAGCGGTAGTTCTGAAACTGGTGACCAACTCCTGAGTAGGGACAACATAACCCCAATATCCCATATTATAGCATGGTCTAGGAGGGTTAGAATTAAAAATACCCCTCATGAGTTTCGATACCAGCTGGTGGGATCCTACTCCGATATTGAGGTAGGACGACAATGCGTTTCTGGTACTGTTGATGGCACTATAGCTCAGGCCCTCATAGTGAAGGTCCGCGAGGAATTCCAGCACATCTGTGATGGTGGCAGAGTTGTAGGTGGTATTAGTCCTGGAACAGAAGGCTTCCCATTTAACTTATGTGGGTAAGGTACTGCTTCCTCGTGGACTCTCTGCACGACGCCGTGATGATATCCATAGTCCTTGTTGACAGCCCGAATTCCAGTAAAGGTCTCTTCAGAACCTGCAAGCCAACAGGTTCAGATGACCATGGCACGGATGGCTTTCCCCTGATATGGGATGTGTCAGTAGGTTTGGGCATTTAGGAACCTGCACCCATGGTTCCTTCACCATGTCAAGGATCACCGGGTTACATGGCTGTGTGGGCCAGTCGGGTATTATCAGAATCCCTGATGCAGAATCTAGCTGGATTTTCTGCAATACCCGACTGATGAGGCAGAAAGGGGGAAATGCATAGAAGAACAATTTCCCCCAATGTAGCGAGAACGCGTCCATCGCTGCTGCCCCAGGATCTAGTTCCCAAGAGACATATGTTGGTATCTGATGGGTCAACCTGGACACAAAGAGGTCGATATCCGGTGTTCCATATTTAGCTATAATGTTAGCAAATATTTGAGTGTTCAACATCCACTCGGTGTTGTCATTGAATGCCCGTGACCTGGTGTCCGCCACTGTATTGAGCTTACCTGGAAGGTATGTAGCTGAGATCCAAATATTTCTTTCAATACATCAGTGCCAAATTATGTTTGCCAATTCATCGCAAGATATCGACTTGATACCACCCATATGGTTTAAATATGCCACCACTGTGGTATTGTCTATCTGTAGACGGCCATGCGTATGATGCATAATTGTGCAGTAAGCCCGCAGTCCGTGAAATGCTCCCAGCATTTCCAAATAATTTATACCTCGTGATTGGAGTAATGTAGATTCGTGCAAATCCCATCTGCCACCACAACTAGAAGTGGTGTCGGTAGCTCCCCAGCCCTGGGCGCTTGCATCGGTTTGTAACACGACTGACGAGTTTGTAACTATGATGGGATAGAAGCAATCTCGAATGTTGCTAATCCACCATCGTAGCTCATCTTTTGGCTTTGTTTGGTGGCTGCATAGGTCTGTCAAAATGCCCAGCATTGGTTTTGAGTGCTGAGATTTTTGCTCTTTGCAAATTTTGATAATGTAATGGTCCAAATCGTGCAGCTGGAAATGTAGCTACAAGTTTTCCAATCACCTTGGCAGCATGTCAAATAGTCGGTTTCCTGGCGCAAGCAAGGCTATTACATGCCTCTATTATGTCTGTTGCTTTGTTCTCTGGATGTCTGATTTGTCTGGATGGATGACAAACCCCAGCTTTTCGAATAGTGACTTGGTGGCTGTCACAGCTAATTTAACTAATTCCACCGTTTTCCCCACAATCAGAATGTAATCAAGGTAGGCCATGACTATGTGGTTTTGTCTTCGTAGACACGCCAATACTGGTTTTAATATTTTGGTAAATAACCTGGGGGCTGTTGTAAGTCCATTAGGCAATGATTTATATTGCCATAGATGCTCCATTCAGACAAATTTTAAGTATTCACGGTGATGTTTACGTATAGGTACTGAATAGTATGCATCTTTTAGATCGATGTAGGCCTTGAAGTACCCTATGGAAAGCAGTTGCTTGGCAGTTTGAAATGTTTCCATTTTGAAATGGGTATATTGTACAAAAGTATTCAATTGAGTTCAATCAATTATGATGCGACATCCACCATCTTTTTTAGTTTTGGTAAAGATGTTAGATACAAACTCAAGAGGTTCATGTATCGTTTTTTTCTATGATCCCCTTGGTATACAATCTTAACAGTTCTGCATGTCCTTCCACTTTCTCTTTGTGAGAAAGTACAAATTTCCGGCTAGGTACATGTTGAGCTGGGGAAAGTTGTCTGTTTACGAATTCAATTTCGTAACCTTGAATACTTTGCAGTATAAAATTGTCAGAAGTTATAGAATCCATGCATCCCCAAACTGACGCAATCTACCTCCCACTAGTGAGGCTATGCATGCAGCATTCCCAAGGGAACCAGACCCCCTTACCTCCATGTGTTAAAGAAGGAACTGCAGATGCTGGAGAATCGAGGGTTACACAAAAATCTGGAGAAACTCAGCGGGTGTAGCAGCATCTAGGGAGCGAAGGAGATAGGCGACGTTTCGGGTCGAGACCCTTCTTCAGACTGGTCAGGGATCAGGGAAACGAGAGATGTAGACGGTGATATGGAGAGATAAAGAACAATGAATGAAAGATATGCAAAAAAGTATCGATGATAAAGGGAACAAGCCATTGTAAGCTGTTTGTGGTGTGTAACAAGCCATTGTAAGCTGTTATTGTAATCATTGAATTTTCTCAATTCTGTTAACCCTTGCTGTCTCCTCCCCTTCCCACCTCTCCCTCAGCCCTCGGGCCCTGGCATTCCCTCTATCTCTATCTCCCTCCCCCACCCTAGTCGCACTAGCTTCTCATTTTCACACCACAAACAGCTTACAATGGCTTGGTCCCTTTATCATCGATACTTTTTTGCATATCTTTCATTCATTGTTCTTTATCTCTCCACATCACCGTCTATATCTCTCGTTTCCCTGATCCCTGACCAGTCTGAAGAAGGGTCTCGATCCGAAACGTCACCTATCTCCTTCGCTCCTTAGATGCTGCTGCACCCGCTGAGTTTCTCCAGCTTTTTGTGTAACCCCCTTACCTCCATGGTTACCGGTGGGGCTTGTTCTTCTGTCCTTTGTTCTTGGGTTGCTGTGGTGCTGGGGTGGGGGGTTGGCGCGTTTTCCATGCTGGTCGCTGTGGGCCTTGGCCTAAAAAAGGCCTCTGATGATAAGGCGCGACCTTAGGGTTTGCTCCTGTCACTCTGTCGGGTTGAACCCAGGCCCTGTTCGCTGTTACGTATGGATGCTGCCGTCGGTATGCCAGTGGTTTGCCAGAAGAAGGCGGTTTTATCAACTCAACCGCTTTGGCTTCCACATCCACGTCTTTTACCTGTTTGGGCAGGTTATCACCAAACAACTGTCTTGGTGGTGGAGTAGCGTTAGCCTTACACAAACCCGCAAATTTGGGGTTAAGTGTAGGACGGATAGAGCTTTTCCGAAAACAATTGATTTCATATTGGGTATTGCATAGCAGAGCTAATGCATCCTGTTGCTCTTCCATCATGTCCGTACCATCGACTGACCTGGCAAATGCGGTGATGCCTGAGGTCAGTAGTTTCAGGATTCTTTGGATTTTTAATTCCTGTGCCCTTATCCCAGGGCTGATGTTTCCCCATATGGGTGCGTTTACAGTAGGGACATTCAATGACACACAATTTTCCGGAGCCATGTATTTACTTGTTGTCTCCGAAATTACCTGCTCCTGTAGCTGGTCAGTTGTCAGATAATTTATGCTTGCCGCTAGCCTCGGCTGAAGAGGTTGCCCTTTCTGGGATGGTTGAGCGAACTTGGATACCATCCCCAGAAGTTGCTCTTCTTGCATCTCTTGCAACTGTGGGTCTTCAACCAACCCCTCTTCGAAGTCAGATAATCCCTGACCTCTTGCGCTCCCTACTGAGGAGGGAGAGATGTTGGGCAGTCCTGGTAAAGGGCCTGCCGTGGACCTGCGTGATCCTTGGGATGCCTGCTCCTGCTGGAGTAGGTCCCTGTGGAGCAGCTGCTCCATCATTCGCTCCATGCGAGCTATGCGACCGCCGCCGTTATCTGCGAATAGCAAGTCGTCTTCCCCAGATTCTGATGAACCTATGGGGCCTCAACCACCAGTCCGCACCTCTTCGAGGTGATGTCTATGGGACTGAGGTAGGTAGTCGGTGCCAGCCGCTCCTGCAGGGCTACACGAATCCTGCGCGGATCTGCCGCTTGTCCATGGTCTTCCGGACTGAAGTGGTGGATAGTCGGTGCCTGCCGCTCCTGCGGGGCTACACGACTTCCTGGTAGATCTGCCGCCTGTCTGTTTCGACTGCGGCGGTGAGGAGTCGGCGCCAGCCGCTCCAGCGGGGCTACACGACATCCGCGCGGGCTTGCCGCCAGTCCGGGGTCTCCGGGACTGATGCGACATAAAGTCGGTGCCAGCCGCTCCTACGGGGCTACACGACTTGTGTGTTGTTTTGCCACCGGTCCGCAATCTAGCGAACTGAAGTGGTGGAGAGTCGGTGCCAGCCGGTCCTACGGGGCTACACGACCTTTGTGTTATTTTGCCACCAGTCCGCAATCTAGCAGACTGATGCGGTGTAGAGTCGGTACCAGCCGTTCCAACGGGGCTACGCGACATTAGTGCGGTTTTCCCACAGGTCCACCCTCTTGCGGAGTTATGCGGTGGAGAGTCGGGGTGTGCCATTAAACCGTGCCCTGTCTTCCGCACCTTTTTACCACTGGTCTGTACAGACTGAGGCGGTAGGGAGTCGGGGTCTTGGCTACCCTGCTCCCGCGTGGTCCTACCGCCAGTATGCAGCTCCTTGGACTGCTGCGGTGGAGAGTCGGGTCCTGCCGACTGAGCGGGGCTCCCCGACTTCCTCGCTGTTTTCCCGGCCCGTGCTACGGGTGCTGCCGGTTCTGTGGTCAGCTCCGGGGATGTTGGCCGCTGACTTTGCTGAGGCAGTTGACACGGGACACAAGTCTTGTGGCCGAACACCCAGTGATGATCCTGATGATGTGTCCTGTGCCCAGGCATGCTTGCCCCCCCCCCCCCCCCCCCCGATGTTGAGCGTCCACCACTCTCAGCAATCAATGAATGTCGTGAAATGTTTTAGTAGTCGTGTATTTGATTCTTCTCCATAGTTTTCCTGTACGAATAATCAAGTACAGAAAAACAAACCAGCTCAAGGTTAGTGAAAACTTACCTGAGGGCCTTTTTAAAGCTGCCGGCAGAGGAGTGCACTCCCCCCCCCCCCCCCCCCAGTTTGTCGACTGCAAATGCGAGCAACGATATGTCGCGCATGCGTGCTGGCGGGGTCTTCACGAAATCACTCACGTGACTCCGAAGTAAAATAGAATAATAATGCTTAAATATATAGTTATTGGACTTTGCATTTCAGAAAACTCCCAGCTGAGAGGAAGACAGCAAAATACTGAAAATATTGGGGGTGAAAATGATTTCAGGAAAGTTTGTTAGGAAAATGAAGGAAATGGTAACAGAATACTTATACAGCTGATTGAGTATAATTTTATGATGAGAAATTGTGTTCAACCAATTGATGACTTCTTTGACAAAGTAACTAGCATGTTAGATAACAAGGAAGTCAATGGATGTAGCATATTTTGATATAACAACTTTGGTCCGTGAAGTGCCCCATAAAAGATTACCGCATTAGATAAGCACCTGTGGACTTGAACGTAATAGGTTAAGTCCAGGGGGTCAGGTATGGGGCTTTATGTGTGGGCCAGATATATTGTCAGTGCAGAGGGGCTAGGAGCAAGGCCAAGTGTGCATTCAGAGTCAAGGTCTGGAATAGTACTAGGTGTGCAGTCAAAGCTGGGATAATGGGAGTGTTCAGCACTGGGAACCCAAGCAGGTAAGCAGTTATGATCAGGGTAGAATAGGGGGCCAGGTGTAAGGCTGGACTCAGGGTCAGGAATGAGAGAAGGTATGCAACTAGAATCAGGAGTAGTACCAGGTGTGCAGTGAGACCCAGGTTGGTCAACATGGGCCAAGTGTTTGATTAAAATCTGATTTCCATACATGAATATACTAAGATCATTCATGTGCTGCACCTGTTGTTCAGAGCCTGCCTCTACTGTGTAATGGAATTGGGAATTTAGCCTAACCTTATTCATAGCTAATCCAATTTAAAGCATAAATATTGCATTCAAGTGTAAATTGAAAGACTCGCTACAGTATGTACCAGATTGCACAATTTCAAGCTGAAAAATGCAAAAGCTCCATACCAATGGGAAGAGGGACTTAATTTTGTTCTTACAATTAAGTCCCTTTTAATCTTTCCATATCTAGATGTACAATAAACACAACAGAAAATGCTTTCCTTCATTGATCACATATTACAAGGAATCAGTTCTATGTCCCGAGTGAGCAATCTGGGATTTTTTTTACCTTCCCCACATAAGAAATATAGCTTTTACAAGTTCAGCCAAACGCAGACAGCAGAATGCTGCTCAGACAGCAGAATGCTGCTCAGACAGCATTTTCGATATAATAATCTTTCCAGTAAAAATTAGATGTTGTTCAATTACTATGTCGAAGAATTTTACGTGAAAGAAATTAACAAAGAAAATTATGTTTGATATATAATTCCTGCAAAACCAGGTTCTCTTTGGTGGTAATATTCATATCAAATTATAATTTCTCTCCCTTAGACAGTTCTCCATGGTCATAGGCAACTTATTCTCACTCAGGTTCTTTGGATTCTAAGGTGGCAGGGACCAAAGTATCATTCACAGGTTTTGCCACCTGGGAAGAAAGAGGTGCTGGCTAGGCCAGGCAGGTGGAGTGTTAAAGAGGTGGTGAAGTCATAGATCAGGTATTCTCACAAATAGTTGGAAATGTTACAAGTTTACAAGAACATTTTGAGAACATCCTTCATCTGTTCCTTCTGTCCATCTGGTGAGCAAAGCAGATGGATAGTTGTGACCAAAGATACTAGAGCAAGGTAGACAAAAGTGCTGGAGAAACTCAGCAGGTGCAGCAGCATCTATGGAAATAGGCAACGTTTCGGGCCAAAACCCTTCTTCAGACTGATGTAGGGTGGGGGGGTGGGAGAAGGTTGGAGTAAGGTTGGTTGTAACAAAGCTCACAGAGCAGACTGTGTGTCTCAGATGTCTGGAGTCACTTGCAACTTGTTTTGCTTATCAGAGCTGACCGAGTGTGTCTGGAAACTCAGTGCTAGGGTGTTGGCCCATTAGAGGAAGTTAGTTTATTTATCCTGCTTGTGGATCTGGAAGATTTGGTGCTTTGCAGTGCTTTACGGTGTATGCTGTGGTAGCTCGTGACTTGAAAATGCAATAGTGGGGCATATCTGTCTTTTTTTTTGTCTCTCACTTCTTTGGCAGTTCAGGGGTCTTTTCTTCTCTCTTTTTTGTATTTTTCTTCTTTCTCTTCATTCTTTCCTTTTTACTTTTTTTTCCCTGATTCACGTATCAGTTTATAAAATGTTAAAAATGAAGCTGTACTAAAATTGTATAATTGTTATGCCGATTGATTTACTCTTGTACAATTGCTTCTAATAAAATAAACATATTAAAAAAAAAAGAAAATGCAAGAGGATGGAGATTAGTGCAGCTCAGTAGACCATGAGCTCTCTATTGGGTTTGAAAACTTGACCATCAAATATCTTTGTGACGGCTTAATGAAAATAATGAATTTCATCAACAACATCTTCATTCATTGAGAGTTGTTTTATTTAGTTTATTATTGACACGTGTAAGGTACAGTAAAACGCTTTTTTGTTGCGTGCTATCCAGTCAGCGAAAAGACGATACAAAATTATAATCAAGTTGTCCATAGTGTACCGATAAGGGATAAAGGGTATATCATTTATTGCAACATAAGGTTCGCTAAAGTCCGATTAAAGATAGTTCAAAGGACTCCAAGAGATGGATGGGAGATCAGGAGCACACTCGAGCTGGTGAGAGGACAGTTCAGTTGCCTGATGGGGTGGAAGATTGCAACCTTCACGTGGTCCGCCCTGTTCCGACTAATGCAATCAACTCGACGTGCACCAACGGAAGATCAAATAGAACAAGTTGTCCAACAACTTTAGGCTGTGCTCACCACACGAAAGAAGAAGTTGCCTGATAACAGCCGGGGGGGGGGGGGGGGGGGGGGGGGGGGGGGGGGGGGGGGGGGGGGGCGGGACTGTGCCTGAATCTGGTAAGCATTTTCAAATTTCTGTACCTCTTGCCTCTTGGGTGAGGGAAAAAGAGGGCGTGCCCGGAATGAGTGGCCTTTGATTATACTGGTGGCCTTACCAAGGCAACGTGGTGTAGATGCAAGGGAGGTTAGTTTTCATGATGGTTTGGGGCATATCCACAACTGTCTGCAATTTTCTGCGGTCCTGGATAGAAACATAGAAACATAGAAAATAGGTGCAGGAGTAGGCCATTCGGCCCTTCGAGCCTGCACCGCCATTCAATATGATCATGGCTGATCATCCAACTCAGTATCCTATACCTGCCTTCTCTCCATACCCCCTGATCCCTTTAGCCACAAGGGCCACATCTAACTCCCTCTTAAATATAGCTAATGAACTGGCCTTAACTACATTCTGTGGCAGAGAATTCCAGAGACTCACCACTCTCTGTGTGAAAAATGTTTTCCTCATCTCGGTCCTAAAGGAATTCCCCCTTATCTTTAGACTGTGACCCCTTGTTCTGGACCTCCCCAACATCGGGAACAATCTTCCTGCACCTAGCGTATCCATCCCCTTAAGAATTTTGTACGTTTCTATAAGATCCCCCCTCAGTCTTCTAAATTCTAGCGAGTACAAGCCAAGTCTATCCAGTCTTTCCTCATATGAAAGTCCTGACATCCCAGGAATCAGCCTGGTGAACCTTCTCTGTACCCCCTCTATGGCAAGAATGTCTTTTTTTTCAGATTTGGAGACCAAAACTGTACGCAATACGCTATGAATGCTAACATACCATTTGCTTTCTTCACTGCCTGCTGCACCTGCATGCCTACTTTCAATGATTGGTGTACCATGACACCCAGGTCTCGTTGCATCTCCCTTTTTCCTAATTTGCCACCATTCAGATAATAGTCTACCCTCCTGTTTTTACCATCAAGGTGGATAACCTCACATTTATTCACATTATACAGCATCTGCCATGCATTTGCCCACTCACCCAGCCTATCCAAGTCACCTTGCAGCCTCCTAGCATCCTCCTCGCACCTAACACTACCCCCCAGCTTAGTGTCATCCGCAAACTTGGAGATGTTGCATTCAATTCCCTCGTCCAAATCATTAATATATATTGTGGAAATCATTATAATATATATGGATGGAGCTGTTCCGATACCATGCTGTGATGCATCCCAAAAATATGCTTAAATGGTGCACCTGTGAAAGTTGGAGAGTTGTTGTGGACATGACAAACTTCCTAAGCCTTGTAAGGAAGTAGAAGTGTTGGTGTGCTTTCATGGCTTTTAATTGTTTGGCTGCATGGTAACTCAACTATCACTGTACCTTAATTGGTGCACAATAAATGTGAATCTGAATCTGAATCTATTGCTTCAATGGATCCAGGACAAATTGCTGGTGATACGTATTCCTCAGAACTTGAAGCTTTTGGCTGTCTCTATTTCCGCCCCATCAATGTATACTGGGGTGTGTGTACTGCTTCATTTCCTGAGGTCAATCACATTCTCCTTTGTCTTGCTGATATTGAGGGAGAGGTCAGTGTTTTGGCACCAGATTACGAGGTTCTCAATCTCCTCTCTGTACTCCGTCTCATCATTATTTGATATGCGGCCCACTACTGTGGTGTCACCTGCAAACCTGTAAATTGAGTTGGATTGGCATTTGGCTGCACAATCATGAGTGTATAAGGAATATAGAAGGGAGCTGAGAACACATCCCTCCGGTGCACCAGCATTGAGGATGATTTGTCACCTAGCCTCACTGATTGTGGCCATAGACTACATCTCTGCTTTCAATACCATTATCCCAATCAAGCTCATTTCCAAACTCGTGAAACTTGGAGTCAGCTCTCCCGTCTGTAACTGGATCCTTGAATTCCTGACAAACAGACCATAATCAGTGAGATAGACTGGGAAGATCAGTGAGAAGGGTCTTGACCCGAAACGTCACTCCAAAGATGCTGCCTGTGCTGCTGAGTTACTCCAACATTTTGTGTCTATCTTTAGTTTAAACCAGCATCTCCAGTTCCTTCCTAACCATAATCAGTGAGGGCAGGTGACAAATTACCAATTCTCAGCACTGGTGCCCTGCAAGGATGTATGTGGCTACACTAGTGGCTCCTGGTATATAGGAAGCACACCACGATTTCCTGAGCAACCTCTGAGGAGGAGGACCTGAAGAGATGTTGCATATCCATTCCCTCCACAAATGCTGCCTGACTTGCTGAGTTACTCCACCACATTTGCTCAAGATTCCCGCATTTGCAGATCCTTGTGTTTCCATGTTATGATTTCCAGAATCTCATTGGGGAACTTTATTGCTTAAAGACAGTATTCTACAGCGGGAACAGGTTGGTCAAGGAGAACAGTTTGGAGAACATTATTTTGCAGATGTTCAGTGTGAGACCCATTTTCTCATATGCTTCAGTGCACAAGTTGAAATGACTTGGAGCTTAATCTCTGAACATGTTAATATAGTGAGGCTGCATTTAGAGTTCAGTTGGGCACCACGTTATAAGAAATATGCTGTCAAGCTGGAAAGGGTACAGAGAAGATTTATGAGGATGTTGCCAGGATTAGAGAGCTATAGGGAGAGGTTGAGTAGGCTGGGACTCTATTCCTTGAAGCACAGGAGGATGAGGGGTGATCTTATAGAAGTGTATAAAATCATGAGAGGAAACAAATCAGGTAGATACACAGAATCTCTTGCCTAGAGTGGATGAATCGAGATCAGAGGACATAGGTTTAAGGTGAAGGGAAAAAGATTTAAAAGGAATCTGAGAGGTAACTTTTTCAAACAAAGGGTGGTGGGTGTATGGAACAAGCTGCCAGAGGAGGTAGTTGAGGCTGGGACTATCCCAATGTTTAAGAAAGTACATGGATAGGACAGGTTTGGAGGGATGTGGACCAAACACTTGTAGGTGGGACTAGTGTAGCTGGGACATGTTGGGCGGTGTGACCAAGTATCACCAAGATATTAAACTGAGGAACTGTCCATCCCTACAGACCGACATAATAAATGCCATGCACTAAATGTGAAGGGCCGATACTTTCTTTGAGTATACCAACAACATTAAACCTTCAACCAGCACCATTAAAAAGATGAAAATCAAAACCCAACTGCTGATGCTGGAAATCTGAAATAAAAATAAAAAGTGCTGGAAACCGCAGGTTAGGTGGAAACTTAGGAAAATCCTATATCTGTAGCATTAATTGTTTCTCTTTCCTCCGCTGCTACCTGATCTGATGAATGTTGCCTACATTTTATGCTTTTATTTTCACCAAAAATAGATTTGCTATTTATTCATCTTGTTTCTACATATTGTTGTGTGTGGTTTTAAAAAGTAACTTTGACAATACTTAATGAGTATCTGTCAAGCACATTGACATCACAGGCATGTTACAGATACCACAAAAGCAAATTCACTATTCCTACTTTAAAAAGTCTATGGCAATGCTGCAATGCTGAATACCTATCACCAGAGGGGGCCAGTGAATTAATACCACAGTTACAACCAATAGTTCGATGGTTCTCTATTGTCATATATGTACTACACAGTGAAATTCTTGTACCCGTTGCCATATTTTGGCGGCATTTACAAAACAAACCAACCACGCAGAAACTAACCGAGGTTCAAAAAATGCAGCATATTATATGTAGGTCTTCCCTGGATTACCATTGGGTTCATTTCCTGAGAATTGTTTGCAATTCGGAAATGTGGCTGCTAACCAAGTTCCCACATGGCAGAAAATGCCTATAGAGCTAGGTTGTTCCATAAGAATAAATACTCTGGAGGAGCATTTTAAATCTGCTTTTGCCTTTCGCAAAAATTAAAGGTCACATTAACAAATTTAGCATGAACCTACCTCCGGCTAATAATGACATTTATTTGCAGATGCTGGAATCTTGGGCAAATATCTAACTGCAGGAGGAACTCAGCGGGTCATTCTTTTAAAAGATTTGTTTACAGACGAGGTTTTAGACGGTATTGACAATTTTTAAAAGGACACTGCTGTTGGCCCAGCTGACATGTCTTTAAGCTTGGAGTCGCAAAATGGATGTTAACTAAAATGTATTCTTCCTGGGTTTGATATGGCAAAATTCCTGCTTAGGTCAAGAACAGTCACCAGTCAACAACCGGCCCTGCAGCTGCTGGCTAATCCATTCCAGTGGTCTCCCAAATGCTTATTTTCATTCATACGCCATACGCAAGTCAGGCATTCTTAAACTGGGTACAACTTGTAGATAATTATATTAACCTACACCTTAAATCCTTCCATAGTTTTGATTTGCTTTACTTACAAGACCACAATCTTGCATAACAAGATTCCTCCACTGCCTTCTGTGGCAGAGAATTCCAGATTCACAACTCTCTGGGTGAAGAAGCTTTTACGTATCTCAGATCTAAATGGCCTTCCCTTTGTTCTTAAACTGTGACCCCTGGTTCTGAACTCCCCCAACATCAGAATTTTTTTCCTGCATCTAGCCTGTCCAATCCTTTAAGAATTTTATATGTTTCTATAAAATCCCCTCTCATCCTAAATTCCAGTGAATACAAGCCCAGTCGACCCATTCTTTCATCGTATGTCAGTCCCGCAATCCCAGGAATTAATCTGGAGAACATACGCTGCACACCCCCAATAGCAATAATGTTCTTCCACAAATTTGGAGACCAAAATTGCACACATACTCCAGGTGCGATCTCACCAGGGCCCTGTACAACGGCAGTAGGACCTCCTTGCTCCTAAACTCAAATCCTCTCACAATGAAGGCTAACATGCCATTAAGCTTTCTTCACTGCCTTCTGTACCTACATGCTTATTTTCAGTGACTGGTGTACAAGCACACCCAGTACTTTGCACCTCCCCGTTTACTAATCTGACATAATTCAGATAATCTGCCTTCCTGTTCTTGCCACCAAAGTGGATAACCTCATACTTATCCACATTATACTGCATCTGCCCACTCACCCAACCTATCAAAGTCACCCTGCAGCCTCAAAGTATCCTCATCGCAGCTCACACTGCCACCCAGCTTTGTGTTATCCGTAAACTTGGAAATGTCACATTTAATTCCCTCGTCTAAATCGTTAATATATATTGTAAATAACTGTGATCCCAGCACTGAGCCTTGCGGCACTCCACGTCATTCTGAAAAGGACCCGTTAATTCCTACTCTTTGCTTCCTGTCTGCCAACCAGTTCTCTATCCCTGTCAATACCCTACCCCCAATACCATGTGCTCTAATTTTGCACACTAATCTCGTGTGGAACCTTGTCAAAGGCTTTTTGAAAGTCCAGATACACTACAACATCCACTGGCTCTCCTTTATCCATTCTACTTTTTACATCCTCAAAAAAGTCCAGAAGATTAGTCAAGCATGATTTCCCCTTCATAAATCAATGCTGACTTTGGCTGATCCTGTCTGCTTTCCAAATGCGCTGCTATAACATCTTTAACAATCGACTCAAAGCAATTTCCCCCCTACCGATGTAATGGGCCTGTCCCACTTAGGTGATTTATTTTGGCGACTGCGGCGACTGTCATAGTCGTAGCAGGCTGCCGAAAAAACGTCAACAGGACCCCCCAACGACAATGTCTACGACAATGTCTACAACAACCTACCTCCTAGTCAACGTCAAGCTACTGACAACCAGCGACCCATTGGGACGTCCACCTACGACAACCTACATCCACCCGCAACAAGCTACGACAAGGAAAGACAATTCAGTCGCCGGTTGACGTAGGTAGTCGCCAATGGAATTCACCGAAGTCAGCACCGGCAACAATCTATGTCATCCTGGCGACAAACTACGTCAGGCTACGATCGTTGGCGTCAAGCCCACGGGCACTGACTGTTACCGAAAAGTTTTGAACATTTCAAAATCCAGCAGCGACCAGAAAAATGGTACTACTCTTTGGGCTACTGAGGAGACCATACAGGCGACACCCCAGCGACCATGTGGCGACAACCTAGTCGCCTGTAGTTGCCTAAATAATCGCCTAAGTGGGACAGGCCCATTAGGCTAACTGGTCTATAATTCCCCGTTTTTTCCCTCCCTCCTTTCTTAAAAATTGGAGTTACATTGACTACCCTCCAATCCACAGTAACTGATCCAGAGTAAAGAGAACATTGTAAAATGATCACCAATGCATCCACGTTTTCTAGGGCCACCTCCTTGAATACTCTGGGATGCAGACCATCAGCCCCTGGGGATTTATCTGCCTTCAGTCTCAACAGTTTACCTAACACCATTTCCTGACTTGTGTGGATTCCCTTCAGTTCCTCCCTCCCACTAGACCCTCAGTCCCCTAGTATTTCTGGGAGATTGTTTGTGTCTTCCTTATGGCCCTGTCTCACGGTACGAGTCCACCCACGAGTGACCCCGAGTGAAAGAAAAAAACAGACTCGTGGTTGTGTACGAGATTGCAAGTTTATGTTCAAGAGTTTAACCGAGTTCCCACAAGTATGTCATTTCCGCGATGTTCCAAGTCCCACTCCTGAGTTACCAAGTTCCTCTCCCAAGTTACTCTTGAGCCAACCGTGAATGAAGGTCTGTTTTAATAAGCAACAGTGTTAAAGAAGACATCTCCATCCTGCGGCTTTGAGTTAAAGATAGAATTCAGCGCGGCCGCATCTATTGATATGACCTACAAAGGGAAAATGCGCACCGTCCAGTGCCAGAGCAGTTATACTTATGATTTGTTTGAAACACACATCACGTAGTTAGATGACCAGCGGGCGGAGGTTTGCTATATGTTAATTGAATTTACTGCCAGGTCTACACACTGCGGGGAGACGGGAGATGAAATCTTTGAATGTGGACGGATGTCTCCGCTCCTGCTCGTTCTAAGCGTAATATATTTTTAGTTGCCTTTCAATTCAATTCAATTCAATTCAATCTTTAATGGTCATTGTGCAGCGTGCAGTACAGAGACAACGAAATGCAGTTAGCATCTCACCCAGAAGAGCGAACATAGAATAATGAACAGTAAAATATATATATGTACAACAGTATCAGTAGTGCAATTTTACTGGGGGAAGGAGTGTCCGGGGGGGGGGGAATGACTGGCAATCACCAAGGTGCAGAGTTAAGTAGTGTAACAGCCGCAGGGAAGAAGCTGTTCCTGAACCTGCTGGTCTGGCAACGGAGGGACCTATAGCGCCTCCCGGATGGGAGAAGGGTAAACAGTCTGTGGCTGGGGTGAGACCAGTCCTTGACGATGCTGCGCGCCCTTCGCAGACATCGCTTGCTTTGGACAGACTCAATGGAGGGGCGTGAGGAACCGGTGATACGTTGGGCAGTTTTCACCACCCTCTGCAGTTGCCATACCATACTGTGATCCAGTTGGTAAGGATGCTCTCGATGGTGCAGCGGTAGAAGTTCACCAGAATCTGAGGAGACGGATGAACCTTCTTTAATCTCCTCAATTCAAGCCGGGCTTTGGTTTTATTCCTTGTTTTTGTTTATTCGCACACACTTTTCGTGTGTGAGGGTGTGAGGGTGTGAGAAGTCCATGCTGGGTGCCGGCCGGCCGCAGCCGCTGTTCTTTCACATCAGTTGCACATCAGATTGTTGGGAGACGGAGCTCAGGGTTCGTCTCCTGAGCTGCTTTGGTGCCCCGGCGCGAGTTGAGGTGGAGGGAGGTTGGGGGGGGGGGGGGATGCGCAGGCGTCATTAATCTATCTGGGGTGACAAGGTTCTTGGGTTAGGCTGGGATCATTCTCCGCGGGATGATTTTAGTGCGGGTGACAAGTGTAGGAGAGGTGTACTGATTGTGTGGGCAAACACTTTGGTAGTGATTGCCCACCAGTCTCAAAAGCCGCTGTGTCTCCCTGTCCCTGGGATAGCAGGGGGCTATCAAACAGCACAATACCCGCCTCCCCCTCCACGCCAACATGAAGGGCAATGATCCCAAGGCTTTAGCGTCAGAAACAGCGGGCAGGCAACAATCACCGGCCATAACGCGAGAGAGAGCATACACTATTGTAGGTCTCCTTTGCATGTCGGTGTTTCTGTCTTTCTCCATCTCACTGTTGCTCCTGTCTGTCACCACCCCCACCCCTCTGCTTCCCGGCCATGTGTGAGACCCCTTCCCTCCCCTCTCCAGCTCCCCGCCCATTGCACCGGGCGTGGGGGCTTCGCACCGTCTTCACGTCGGCGACACCAGCAGGTCAGTGCCAGGCGGCCCAGGGCAGGTGCTCGGAGTGGCCCGGGACCGGGGGGTGGGATGGGAGTCAGCAGGGAGTCATGCCGGCTCTGCCACACCATGGGCCGCCGCAAACCAAGCCACCCGTCCACGTCCACACGCTCGGTAGAAAAGAAGCTGAGACTGGGAACTGTACCGCCCTTGCCCCCTCCCTCTGCAACTGCAAACAACCCCACTCTCCTGCTCACCTAACCCGCCAATCCCTTCTCTCTGGGTATTGAAGGCGCTTCTGGTCTGCAGTGTGCAATAGTCACCAAAATACATTGCATCTTTAGAAAGGAAAAATACAAAATATGTCAATCCCACTGGATCGGCCTTAGTCATAGTGCTGTATAACACGGAAACAGGTCCTTCGGCCCAGCTTGGCCGTGCCGTCCAAGTTGGCGTCTTGGGGTCATCCTATTTGCCTGCATGTGGCCCATAGCCCTCTAAACCCGTCCCATCCATTTATCTGTCATTAATAAGCTCAAGAAAATTCCTGCTTCAGTTTCCTGAGTCCAACTCAGAGAGAAATCTCTCCCCTTTCCAGGGTTAATCGCTCCACTGTTTATAATGCTCTCTGCATTATGAAGTCCTCGAGACTGAACCCCCTGGGCAATCTCTACCAAAGTGTCTGCTCACACAGTCAGTACACTTGTCTCCCAACCCCCCCCTCCCTCCTTCCTCCCCTCCTTCCTCCCCTCCCCTTCTTCCTCCCCCCCCCCCACCTTTCCCTCCCAACTCCAGTCCCGTCCCGACCCCCTGGGAAACTGAAGGGAGCGACTATCAACTGCCACGGATACAAATCATGTCATACACAAGAAAGGGCAGATATTGGTTGACAAAAAGTGAACACACGGTGCTGGAGTTACACAAAGACACAGCAGAAATTTGGAAACGTCATCCCGTCACCCATTCCTTCTCTCCAGAGATGCTGCCTGCCCGCTGAGTTAAAGAGTGCCCACGGTAGACTCACGAGTCACTAAGGTAAACCCACGGGCCACGAGTTTAAATGTTTCAATTTTTAACTTCAACAGTAAATCGAAGGGGTCACTCATGGGTCAACTCGCACCGTGAGGCAGGGGTTTAAGTGAAAACAGAATCAAAGTACTCGTTTAATTATTCTGCCATTTCCTTGTTTCCCATTATAAATTCACCTGTCTCTGGTTGTAAGGGACCTACTAATCTTTTCCTTTTTATATATCTAAAGAAGCTTTTAGTCAATTTTTATATTCCCTGCAAGCTTTCTTTCACGCTCTTTTTTCCCCCACTTAATTATCCCCTTTGTCCTCCTCTGTTGAGTTCTAAAATTATCCCAGTCCTCCTGTTTGCTGCTTCCTCTAGCCAATGTATGTGCTTCTTCCTTGGATTTAACACTATCCTTGATTTCCCTCGTTAGGCACAGTTGAGCCGCCTTCTCCGTTTTATTTATTCGCCAGACAGGGATGAACAATTTTTGGAGTTCGTCCATGCGGTCTTTAAATCTTTGCCATTGCATCTCCACTGTCAAACTTTTGAGTGTAATTTGCCAGTCTATCCGAGCCAATTCCCGTCTCATACCTTCAAAGTCTTCTTTCTTTAAATTCAGGGCCTAAATCTTTGAATTAACCATGTCACTCTCCATCCTAATGCAGAATTCCACCATATTATCGTCACTGTTGCCTATTGAGCTTTTCACAATAAGAGAGTTAATTAATCCTTCCTAATCCCAGTGTAGGATGGCCTGCCCTCTAATCGGTTCTTCTACGTATTGGTTTAAAAAACCATCACGTATGCATTCAAGGAAATCCTCCTCCTCAGCGCTGCTACAAATTTGGTTGGTCCAATCTATATGTAGATTAAAGTCACCCATGATAACTGCTGAACCTTTGCTACATGCATCCCTAATTTTCTGCTTGCTGCTATCCCCAACCACGCTACTGCTGTTTGGTGGTCTGTATACAACTTCAACAAGCATTTTCTGCCCTTGGCTACTTCGCAGCATCTCTAGATAGAAGGAATGGGTAACGTTTCGGGTTGAAACCCTTCTTCGGGGTCATTGGTCTTGATTTGTTCAAAGAAGGGCTTTGGTTCCAGAAATAAAAGACACAAAGTGCTGGAGTAACAGCGGGTCAGGCAGCATTACTGGAGAACAAGGGCAGATTTTGGGCTGAGACCCTTTTTCAGACTGAATGATTAGGGGAAGAAAACTGGAAAAGAGCAGGAGCAGGACAAAGCCTGGTTGGTCGATTGATGTCAAGGAACATCTCCGGATAAGTGATGTTTTAGGGCCCTTCTTCAACCTGATAAATTAATTGTTCATATATTTGGGTTGTAACCTGCCAAAGTAGAATGTGAGGTGTTACGCCTCCAATTTGTGTGTGACCTTAGTCTGGCAATGGAGGAGACCCAGGCCAAAAAGGGCAGAATTTGAATGGTAAGTTAAGTTGTAATGGTTATCAATGGGGAGCACAGTGGCGTAGCTAGCAGAGCTGCTGTCTCATGGCACCAATTTGATCCAGAGCTCGGACATTGTTTGTGTGGAGTTTGCGTGTCCCCCCTGTGACCATACGAGTTTCCTCAATGTGGTTCTGTTTACTCCACATGCCAAAGACATGCAGGGTTTGTAGGTTAATTGGCCTCTGTAAATGGTAATTGAGTGGACTCAGTGGCCAAATGGCCGGTTTCAATGCTATATCTGTAGATCAACAAACTATACCAAAAAGCAAGCCTCGGTAGATCGAACACAATTGTTTGGCAAGTCGCCTAGTCTACACTTGGTCTCGCCGATGTAAAGGAGGCCACATTAAGAGCACTTGACTTTGACGATTTATGTATAATATGATCTGTGTATAGTATTATCTGTACTGATTAGATAAAATGCAAAACAAAGCTTTTCACTGTACCTTAGTACACATGACAATAATAAACCTAAACCAAATGATGTGTGGGGGTTGTAAAGAGCTCAAACGTACATAGGTTGAAACACAAGCATCTTTATTGTTCAGGTCATAATCTACTAAGCAGGTCATTACACGTTCACACTATAACCATATAACCATATAACAATTACAGCACGGAAACAGGCCCTCTCGGCCCTTCCAGTCCGTGCCGACCATTTGTTTTCCCCTAGTCCCATCTACCTGCACTCAGACCATACCCCTCCATTCCCTTCACGTCCATATACCTATCCACTTTACTCTTAAATGTTAAAATCGATCCTGCCTCCACCACTTCTGCTGGAAGCTCATTCCACACAGCCACCACCCTCTGAGTAAAGAAGTTCCCCTTCACGTTACCCCAAAACTTCTGTCCCTTAATTCTCATGTCATGCCCTCTTGTTTGAATCTTCCCTACCCTCAATGGGAAAAACGTATCCACGTCAACTCTGTCTATCCCTTTCATCATTTTAAAGACCTCAATCAAGTCCCCCTTAACCTTCTGCGCTCCAAAGAATAAAACACTAACTTGTTCAACCTTTCTCTGTAACATAGTTGCTGGAACCCTGGCAACATTCTAGTAAATCTCCTCTGTACTCTCTCAATTTTGTTGACATCCTTCCTATAATTAGGCGACCAAAATTGTACACCATACTCCAGAATTGGTCTTACCAATGCCTTGTACAATTTTAACATTACTTCCCTACTCCTATATTCAATGCTCTGATTTATAAAGGCCAGCACACCAAAGGCTTTCTTTACCACCCTATCTACATGCGATTCCACCTTCAGGGAACTATGCACAGTTATTCCTAGATCCCCCTGTTCCACAGCATTCCTCAATTCCCTACCATTTACCATGTACGTCCTATTTTGATTTGTCCTGCCAAGATGTAGCACTTCACACTTAACAGCATTAAACTCCATCTGCCATCTTTCAGCCCACTTTTCCAAATGGCCCAAATCTCTCTGTAGACTTTGAAAATCGACTTCATTATCCACAACACCACCTATCTTAGTATTATTTGCATACTTACTTATCCAATTTTCCACCCCATAATCCAGATCATTGATGTACATGACAAACAACAGTGGACCCAACACAGATCCCTGAGGCACCCCACTGGTCACCGGCTTCCAACCTGACAAACAGCCATCCACCATTACTCTCTGACATCTCCCATTCAGCCACTGTTGAATCCATCTTGCTACTCCGCCATTAACACCCAAAAAATTGAACCTTCTTAACCAACCTTCCATGGGGAACCTTGTCAAAGGCCTTACTGAAATCCATATAGACAACATCCACTGCTTTACCCTCATCAATTTCCCTAGTTACCGCTTCAAAAAATTCAAGAAGGTTTGTCAAACATGACCTTCCAGGCACAAATCCATGTTGACTGTTCCTGATCAGACCCTGTTTATCCAGATGCTTATATATTATCTCTAAGTATCCTTTCCATTAATTTGCCCACCACTGACGTCAAACTAATAGGTCTATAATTGCGAGGTTTATTCTTTGAACCCTTTTTAAACAATGGAACAACATGCGCAGTACGCCAATCCTCCGGCACTATTCCCGTTTCTAATGACATTTGAAATATTTCTGTCATAGCTCCTGCTATTTCTACACTAACTTCCCTCAATGTCCTAGGGAATATCCTGTCAGAACCTGGAGACTTATCCACTTTTATATTTTTCAAAAGTGTCAGTACTTCCTCCTCTTTGAATCACACTGCTACGGCTACTGCCAGGCAGTGGGCAAGTTCTTACACTATGAATGTTATAATTAGGCGGAGTGATAATTACTAAGCATTCTAATTGGCTAACATGCAATTGCCAATCTACAGCTCTTCTTGTATAAATGAAAAGCAAATAAGGCATTACAACTACAACGAGTAAATAAAATGTTAAATGCAAACCGCCACATCGACTTAATAATGGGGTTAAACATATCGCCATATCTAACAGGTGGCTTGCTAACCCGCCCGGCCCTCGTACGGTATGGAGCTGCCTCGTCAACTGTTTCCTCCGAAAAGTTGAGGGCACGGTTCAGTGAGCCCGACGGGCTGTGGGGAGACACCGTAGGGGAACCCAAGCAACACCGTCTCGAGAGCCTGTCACAAAAGGGGGGGCAGACCGACGCGGGGAGTGGACGGGACTAGCGGCAGCAAGTGCCGGAACAGCTGGAACAGATGGCATCAGGACCCTGGAGCGCCGGACGCCGTTCCACCACAGGAAGGGGGTGTTGATGGTTGCGTCTATAGATGCCGACATCGACCAGGTAGGATCGTGGTTCTTTTGAGGGGCCGTAAATGTACCCCAGTTTGGTATGTCCTTTATCTGTCTGTATTCGGTCCACTTGGCCTTGAATGAGTGGCTTAAGTGGTTTGCTGGTCTTATCGTAACTTTGTTTCTGCGCATCTCGATTGGACTGTACGTGCTTTTGTACTACAGCTGGGGTGAAGACTTTAGGTTTTTGATGATCCTGGGTGACGGGCAACGGAGGTAGCGTACGGCGGGACATCAGACTTTGGGCTGGAGCACCTAGAACGTTATCTCTTGCAATATTTCGCAGGTTCAACAGGTCCAGGTAGACATCGGATTTTGCTAAGTAGGAGCGCTCCATGAGTTGTTTAGCGCTCCGAACAGCACGCTCGGCAAGTCCATTGGACTGTGGGTATTCTGGGCTGCTGGTGACATGTCGAAAGTTCCACCATTTTGCAAAGTCTTTAAACTTTTGGCTGGTGAAGTGGGTACCGTTGTCAGTCTGAAGACGAGCTGGAAGTCCATGTACAGAGAAATGGATCTTGAGCTATTGGACGACTATCTCTGAAGAGATGGTTGGCAGAAAGTCAATTTCAAACCAGTTAGAGTACGAGTCTACTAGCACGAGGTAGTGCTTCCCATGCCAGTCAAAGATATCGGCAGCCACTGTTGACCATGGTGGAGAGGGAGCTGGTTGAGGCAGCAGGGGGTGTTTTTGTTGGTGCGGTGCCTGTCTGTTACGGATCGCGCATGATTCTGTTTTCTCCCGAATGTACTTGGTCATTCCGGGCCAGTAGATCATTTATTTTGCACGCTGTAAGGTAGCCTCCATGCCCGAGTGACCACCGTGGATTTCCTCATAGTAGTCGTTTCTCAGGGATGAGGGAATGACCGTCTTGTGACCCTTGACAATCACTCCATCCTGTAGTACTAGTTCGTCACGTACCAACAAGTAGGGTCGTAATTCAAAAGAGGTATTAGACTGTTTGTTGGGCCACCCGCCTTTGATGATGGAAGTTAGCAGTTGGGAGGTTTTATCTGCAGCGGTGTGTTCGGCAAGGCGGCGCAAACGGTCGGTGGGAACAAACAAGACTTTCAGGACGGAAAATTTGTCCTGTTCAAATGGGTGTTGGTCGCTGGTGATGCGTGGAGCTCTAGATAGAGTGTTTGCGATGTGCATGTCTTTACCTTTTTTGTAGACGATGCAAAAATCAAACCGTTGTAGCTGCATCATCATGCGTTGAAGTCTGGCTGGGGCAACATGGATCGGTTTGCTCAGGTTAGTGACTAGTGGTTGATGGTTAGTCTCAACCATGAAGGTCTTGCCAAAAAAAAAAGTATTTGAATTTCAAACAGGCAAAAACCACAGCAAGCATTTCCTTGTCTATCTGTGAGTAGCGTTGTTCAGTATCAGTTAGGGTGTGCGATGCGTAGGATACTGGCATCACGTCGCCGTTGAAGAAAGTTTGCCGGCATGCTGCGCCTAACCCGTTCTGGGATGCATCGCAGGTGATTGTGACGGGCAGATTGATGTTGAAGTATGCCAGGGTTGGTGCTCTAGCGAGCTGTAACTTTAAAGTCTCGAAAGCTCATTGATGCTGTGGGTATCAGGTCCAGGTGTTGTCCTTGTGGGTTAATTGTCGCAGTGGGGCTGATAATTCGCTGAGATTGGGGATGAATTTGCCCAAGTAGTTGACCACACCTAAAAATCATTGTAAGCTGGTGACGTCGGTTGGCACTGGCAGCTCGTTAATAGCTGCAGTTGTCAGCGAGTCAGGTAACTTCTGGAACTCTGAACTTCCACTTCAGAGGGTTCACCTTTAAATAAATGTCTCTGGCACGGTTCAACACCCTTGGTAGGTTGGCATCATGTTTGGTTGCATCTCGGCCGTATACTAGGATGTCGTCAACAATGATGGCACAAGGGTATTCTGCGAACAGCTGTTCCATTGCGTGATGAAAGACTTCACTAGCAGAGTTGATACTGAAAGGCATTCTGAGAAATCGGTAGCGGCCGAACGGAGTAGCAAACATTGTTAGCGCAGATGACGCACGGTCTAACGGGATTTGCCAAAAGGAGCTTTTGGCATCTAGGACTGAGAATACCGTTGTGTTACCAATCTGTGCCGCTACATCCTCAGCGGTTTTCATCGGGTAGTGTTGCCGTTTGATTGCTGTGTTTAAATCTTTAGGATTGAAGCAGATGCGTAATTCCTTCTTGTCTTTCTTGCTGGTGACGACCATGGTGGAGACCCAGTCTGAGGGTTCACTGACCTCGGCAATAACTCCGATAGGGACCATGCGTTTGAGATCACCATGTATTTTATTCTCGCATGCTGTGAGGGACGCGGTGAGGTGCACGTACAATCGGGGTGACCGTATGGTCAATAGTGATCTTATATATTGTCGGTAACTTGCCGAGTTTGTCGTCAACCAAGTCCTTATAGTTGGATAGCATCTGTTGTGTGGCTCCTCTGTCAGACAGAGTTTGTGGACAGCACGCCCAAAATAAACCAGATGCCAAACAGGGTTTTAGAACTTGGTTGGACAATGTAAAAGAGTAAGTTCTTTGTCTGTTCGTTGATGGTACATTTTAGATCAGCTTTACCCAGTGGGTGTATAATTTCCCCTCCGTAAGCATGTAGAGTGGAGGAGTCTTTTTTGAGAGTGACATGGCGTTTACTCTGGCGCCAGTATCGACTTTGGCGATCAGAGGTTTGTTATTGATTTTACTTCGGAGTCATGTGAGTGACTACGTGAAGAACCCCGCCTGGCGCTGGAACGGCATTACGTCGACGCTGACGGCAGAAGGAAGAGCTGCAGAGGCTAGCTCGTCGACAGCGGTAGGTACGGAACCGGCAGGTAAGTGCAGTTGAAAAACTTTTAGGGTCTGGAAAACTCCGTGCCTGGTGTATTGAACCAGGATTTGAAATGAATTTAAAAACAAAAATAAAATAAAAGAGTAAAATAGAACAAAAATACTCTGTATAATACAACAGAGTTTAAAAAAGAACGTCCCGGGGGAATACCCAGCGATCGGGACGGGAGATAAATTACGGAGCCGGTTCCGATACTGGTGACCGTTAAAAATACGTTAGGCAGGTTTAGATGCTCCACAAACCTTTGGCAGGGGGGGGAAATTTTAAATGTCAGAAAGGCCATAATTTAAAAAGTTAATAAAGGCCTTCAGACGGAAAATAATGGAAATATTCCCTAACCTACCCTAAGGGGGTTTCACATATAAAAAGGAAAAAATATGATGAAATATGGTGGGAATATCTACCTCAGATATTTCTGAAGGTAGTCTCCTTGAGGGGGAAAAAACTCAGGAGAAACAAGGGCAGTGAAAAATAAAATGGAAAAACTGACCCTAAAAATGCACTGATAGTGGTGGCTGGTCATGAAGTACCCACCACAGCACCAATATATATATATATATATAACACCTGAATAAGAAGTGAGGCCATGGAAAATTACCATGGAAACCAAAATTAGTTGGTCTCTCACTAAAAGCTGTTATGGTTAAAACAGCAGAACTAATGATGAGTGAGGCCATGAAAAGTAAACATGGAAACTAAAAACTCACCAAAGCTGTAATGATTGAAACAGCAGAATATGATAAAACTTTTGTTTTGTAAAGATATCAACGGTGAATCCGTTTATGATATCCATGTCTCAAATTATATGAGATATAAAGAAATACAATTTCAAAGTATTTCAAACTGGTGCATGGCATTACTATTCAAAAAGAAAAAGAAAATAAAATAAAACGTTGTGCAAATAACTAATACTTTTAAAATAAAATAAATTGCCATCAGTTTGTGGAGCTCAATGGGAAGAAATATATATAATTTACCAAATCTGCACTCTAGATTCGCAGATCAATATAAATCAGGTTATGTTAAACTCCTGATTATTATGGAATAAACCTGCCTTATGATAAATCAAAGATATTGATTACAAAAGAACAGACTACTGATCTTTAAACTTTGGGGGGAAAAACTATGATCCAATGAAAGATTTGATAATGGATCAAAACAAAGGCAAAGATCTTTAAACTTGGGGGGAAAAACTATGATCCAATGAAAGATTTGATAATGGATCAAAACAAAGGCAGAAGTGGTATAATCCAACATAGCCTTATCCAAACCCATATAATTGGGAAAAGAAGGCTTGAAGTACGTTGAAGAGGTGCAAACATCTTGTTACAAAATAAGTTCATGAAATCTCCAATTGTGGGGCATTACAGGTGTATTATGATCGTTAATTTAATATAACTAAGGAAGGATTGGTTCACCTGTATAAGAAAACCTTAAAAATTGATTTTATGTTTGCACTCAAAAGTAACTCCAATAAAGAAGGGGTACGTACATATATATTATAAAATTACCTCAGTGTAAAGTTTTGATGGTATAAACCATACAAAACATCATTTTATATACACTTTTACAGTGTAAGAACATTTATTAAAATGGAAACATCTAGAACATGGAAATACAGTTGCTATTAACAAATTGTTAATCAATATTACAGGTGCTTGGAATTAATTAAAATGGGTCAAGCTGTGCAAGTTAAAACATTGTCCAAAGGATTAAACCAGTTCAAGGCTGTTAAACAGAATACTGGAGGAACAATTATGCTGATAAAAGATCAGCACTTGCACTAATGAGGTCATGGTCATGGGTTATCTTGATTACATTTAAATTGGAAGGTTATAAGAGTCGGCTGCATATTAGTGCTGCAATTACAAACCTGGTGGTAGGCAAGGACCTGACCCATTATATAAAGCGTATGCTTAGGCATTAATAAAATATTCATAAATTACTATTCTGAATTTAGAAGTAATTCAGCACCATAAGAGGGGGAAAATTGTTCCATGATACAAATATGTCTCATTGTTGTTGACATACTTTGTCCCTCCATTAGGTTAGGTAAAGGGTAAATAAAGCTCCAAAAGAAGGAATACAGAAGCTTATAAGAAATCTTTGTGAGAGGCTTATGCAAATATCAAATGATACGTTATCATTATTAAAGTAATGTAAAAAAGGTTCACAAGCTGCTTCAAGTATAAGCTTAACAGCTGTTGCAAACTGAAGCAAGTGTTACAGATGATGTACAGCTTCTGTGAATGTTTGGGTAAAGATAAGAATATTATCTATTCTTATAAGAATAATTGATACGTCTCTTGTTGGGACTGCGGACAATAATACCAGGTGAGCATTAATGGATTGTCCTAAGAAATTTTCCAAACATTTGTATTAATTATTGAAGTATAAGGAGTTATGGATTAAATATCGATTGTTTTATTATGGAAGTGTCCATGTCATATCAAGGTGAACAATACCACGGCTGTGGCATATGTTAAAACACACAAGATAAGTCAAATAACAATCATGGGATTATCTGAGTAAACAGATGTGGCATATTCTAAAAAATTTAGTCCAGCTGTTTATCTCTAAGGAAGAGACAATGGTATCGGAGACAACAAATTTGGGAGGAAAAACACATTGTCATTAATATGGATTACTTACGATTAATCTGGTTGCATACAGATTAAATCACCAATCTTTCAAATGTTTCTTGTGGGTAAACCAAGAACAGGAAAGGTGGATGCTTTTTCTCTCAATTACATGAGGAAAAGATGTTCTTTTGTGTTCCTCATTTTGTTTGATAGGGCAGTGTCTGATGAAAATGTAGCAGGACACTGCCAGAGGCATTTTGGTGGCCCAATACGGATCCTTCATGGTTTCATAAATATTGAGTGATGTTGAACCACTTGTGATGATTCATAGTTGCAGTAATTTATTGAAATCTGAGGAAGGGTCTCGACCCGAGGCGTTGCCTATCTCCTTTCGCTCTTTGGATGCTGCTGCACCCGCTGGGTTCTCCAGTTTTGTGTAACCCTGCAGTAATTTATTGTTGTACAAAGGCATCCATGACATGAAAATATGAATTTGACTATCTGCAGGTTGACCAGACCATTACAACAGCTGATCGTCAAAGAAGTCTATGAATGTTTAACTAATATAACAACATAACAATAAAATAATTATGTATAAAAGAAGTGTTATACCTGCAATTTGCAGAAATAAGTTTAAAAAACAATATTTTGTTATAAGAAAATTGGAAGTCTGTGTATACAGTAAAGTTATTTTATCATATTAGATATATGGAGTTCCTTGTGGATTGCATTTTTCTGAGCATCTAATTGATAGAGCCAATAATAGGGCTCAGAGTGTTACCGTCCTATTAACGGACAATATACTAACCAAGAAGTTATCAGGTGCATTCATAATATCCCGATATGGAAAGGGATATATATGTGGATACTAATATAAATATAAATATATATAAATATATATATATATATATATATAAATATATAAATATATATATATATAAATAATCTGTCCATAATAAGTCGGGAGATAAATAATCCTGAATTGCCTTAGGCAATGGACTCTAACTCTATCAATGATTCAAAAAAGTTAACATTGAAAATAATAATGCTGATGACTTTAGTATCAATATAAGAGTGCAAACATTGCAAATGTTACGTTATAATTGCATGTGGATACAGATTACATTATCATATATGTTTATGAATTTACCAAACAAAGCACACCAAGAGGAGCTGAAACCAAGGTAAACCTATAAGCATATCCTGTCGGCCTTAAGTGTGTGTGTGTGTGTGTGTGTGTGTGTGTGTGTGTGTGTGTGTGTGTGTGTGTGTGTGTGTGTGTGTGTGTGTGTGTGTGTGTGTGTGTGTGAACATTGATGAAATATGTTGAAGTAATTAAGAGTCTCTGTGGTAATGAGACAGCACTACTTATTACACACAAAAACCACATTAGGTTCAGTAAAAAACTGATGGTTCTAGAGGAATGTATTCTAGATGGTTAGAAATTGGATACACTCAGTGGAACTAGACACTGAAAGGTGGAAAATCACTCTGTTAATGAGGTAGATACATTCACAGGAATGGCACGGGATGAGCCGCTCGAGCCAAGATGCAAGGCCGCAGGAGGGTGTAAATTAATGTTGAAAGTAAAAAGGAACCAGTCATGGTGTCAGGTTTGGACACGGAGTGTTGGGTTCTCTATAATTGTTGCTTTGTCATACCATCAAAATATATATATCAATTGATATTTTGTGATAAACTTGCCTTTCAATGGAAAGGGCATTACTTTTATTCTTTATAATGTGAAATAATTTATCACATAACTTGAGGCAATGTTTGGGGAAAAATGTGTTATTCGCTCGTCACTGTGTTGAATGAGCCGGACTGTCGTATGGAATAAATTCTACGACATGAAAAACACAGAAAGCTTCAAAATCTTCACGTAGTCACTCACGTGACTCCGAAGTAAAATAGTAAGATTAAACGAGAACTTACCAGTTTGAAGTTTGATCTTTATTTTATGAGGAGTAAAGATGAGGGATTACGTGCCCTCCACTCCCCACCCTCATAAACTAAATGATCATCTGGTAGTTCTAAATCTATGAGAAGCCTTAGTATCTTACTCCGGCTATTATGTTCTGTGTTTTTCATGCCGCTGCTTTGAAGTATGCCGTTCCAGCGCCAGGCGGGGTTCTTCACGTAATCCCTCATCGTTACTCCTCATAAAATAAAGATCAAACTTCAAACTGGTAAGTTCTCGTTTAATCTTACTATTATCATGATCACCGTAGGATCAGTCACTTTGCCTGGGGCCACAGGTTTAGGGAAAGTAAGGTAGACTCAATGTCTGTGTTATCAGAGTCGTTCCCGTGGGAAGATTCGTCTTGTTCATGAGAATCAGAATCGGACGGGTCTTGTTGAATCAGGTGCAACTTGAAGCTGTACTCCCACTAGACCGACAACAATTAGCAAAGTGGTTGAGTTTCTTGCAATTATTACGCATAATTGGCGCCCCTTGGGGTGGAAATAGTTACATTTGGAGCATCTAGTTGCAGGCACATTCTGATCTTTGTGGAGAATACCTAGCCAGATTCACATTAATTTGTTGATAAGGGTTAACGCTATCAAAGTCAGCAAGTGGTGCTACAGTCTCAACCATCCGACAAGCATGAATCGCTTGCTCCAAAGTCAGTTCAGCGTTCCGTAGCAGTTCGGCTCTTAACTTGCGGTCGCTCATTCCTCCAACAATTTTATCACGTACTAGCTGAAAGAGGTCTATAAGGTCGTGAGATGAATAGATTGGGTAAATGCAACAAATCTTTTATCTTGATTAGGGGTATTAAGCACCAGAAGACGCAGGTTTAAGGTGAATGGAGTAAACATTTAATAGGAACCCAATGAGCAACTTTTTTTACACAAAGGGTGGTGGATATATGGGACAAGATGCGAGAGGACATTTGCGGCAGGTACTATGATGACGTTTAAAAAATATTTGGACAGGTACATGGATAGGATAGGGTTAGAAGCATATGGGCCAAATGCAGACAGGTGGGACTAGTATAGATGGGGTATGTTGGTCAGCGGGGAAAGTTGGGCCAGAGGGCGTGTTTGCACACTTTATGACTTTATTTACATTTCACTCCTGTACTCCCCATATCTGACACCTTTGTCCCCATTTATCCCATTTTTGTCATTAGCCTTTATCCACCCTTCTGCCAATTAAAAACACCTCATCTATATCCACCCATCACTTGCCAGGCTTTGTCCTGGCACCACCTCTTCTACAGCTTTTTTTCCCCTACTGTAATCAGTCTGAAGAAGGGACCTGACCCAAAGCATGTCCTAAAGAGATGCTGCCTGACCCGCAGAGTTACTCCAGCACATTGGGTTCTAAATAGGGGGGAAGCCATGTTTACGAAAGAGAGATGATTTCAGATGTCCTAGAGTGGAGAGCCTCATCTTGGGTGCAGATGCAGTGGAAATCGAGAAATTGAGTGCAGGACATGCCACCCTTTCAAGAGTTTGGTGGGAGGGGGTGTAAGTCAGATAACTGTGGAAGTCAGTGGGTTTATAGTTGTCACTGCTCACAACATTGAATAAATAATTAAAAACATACTCATTGCAGTAATGATAACCACATGAAAAAAATTACTATTTAACAGTGTGTTAATCGCCCAATTTACTCAAGCATGAGACATGATGCATTCCTATCCTAAATTCATCCATTGAGAACATTTTCTTTAATCGAATGGAGTTAAAAATTGTGATACATTTTTTATCAGATGATTTCCCAAAGCTAACTTTCCTGTTTTTCACTAGCAGTACGGCTACAGACAAAAATCGAGATTTATTTTTAGATTGTTTAAAATGTTTTTTCATTATTTGTTAGTTAAGAAATTTGAGTAAACTGTTCCATCCTATAGGCATAATACCAGTTGCAATACACTTAGTGATCAATCGATAAGTAGAAAGGGTCAATTGATTTTAAAAAACAGACTAGGTAAACGCGTTACAGTCAAATTATGCAGTAATTTTGACAATATCAATATTTTTATTACAATCAAATCATCCTTTATTGTCATTCAGACCTTTTTGCAGTCATACATACAATAAAAAACAAAACACACAATAAACACATATTTAATATCCACCACAGTGAATTCACCAGGCACCTCCTCACTGTGATGGAAGGCAAAAGTCTTAAAGTCTTTGTCTTCTTCTCTCCTTGTTCTCCCTCTGCACTGAGGCGATCCAGGCCTCCAATGTTGTCGTCCACTGGACCCGCGGCCGAGCCATCGAAGCTGGGCCGCCGGAATGCTGGAACACCGTAACAGCTCTGAAGCCAGGCTGCAGCCGTCGCCGGAATGCTGGAACACCGCCACAGCTCCGAAGCCAGGCCGCCGCCGGAACGCTGGAACACCGCCACTGCTCTGAAGCCGGGTCGACAGCCGGAGCGCTGGAACGCCGCCACAGCTGCGATGTTGGGCCGCCGCCGGAACGCTGGAACGCCTCCACATCTCCGAGGCCGCCAGCTCCGCCATTAGGCCTGAGCACAGATGGATACGGAGACGGAGGACACAACAAGGAAAAGTCACATCCCCCCGAAGGGAGAGACTAAAGCCTTGTTTCTCCCACCCCCCCCCCCCCCCCCCCCCCACATACAAAGCCTAATAAACTAAATTTAACTAAAACAGACACAAGGAAACAAATAAAAAAAGAAAAAACAGACGGACTGCAGGCAGCGCCGCCACTTCCAGAATTTGTAATGTATGCATCAGTACAACAATGAAATATAAAATCATTAACATTTTTCACGAGTTGAAAGGTAATTAAAAATGCTGAATGATTGGCAAAATAGTTGCAATTAATCAGCATTTTTAAACCATAAGTTTTGTCCAACATTCCAATGTCAGGAAAACAGCTCTGGATAAGGATAAACTGCAGAGCCAAAATATGACTTATTTTGTTGATGGCTCTTCTGCTGCTAATGTTAGCATAAACTGCAATATGAACATGCAGTAGTTCAACTAGTATAGTATCATCCAATTCAAATCGGAAACAATATTTACTCCCATTTTAAAAATGGCTGAAATAATTGATAAGCTCTAAAAGAAAAAGGTTAATTTTTAACTTTAATGGTTAATGATGCTGCTTTTAAAGAAATGAATTGCGATTTCTGATAAAGATTTATGTTTGACAAGCTAAGGAATGCCAGTGCACAGGATAGGGCATTCTATCCTGTGTAATCCAACATAACCATGAATCACTCCCTAGATGAATGGAATAGTTAACCTCCTGACCTTATAATGTTTATCATTCAACCTTAATAGAGCACTACCCTCAGAATTTCCCACAGAAGAGACAGGCGAAAATATGCAGGAAAATTAGGAAGTTCTGCATGTACCCAACAATTCCAACCAACTTCTATAGATCCGCTGTATAAAGCATTTTATCAGGATGCTGCACAGCATGGTTTGGAAACAGCTCCATCCACCACCGCAGGAAATTACAGGGAATTATGGACACAGCCATCCTACAAACCAACCACCCTTCCATTGACTCCATTTACACTACACGCTGCCTCAGCAAGGCCACCAGCATAATCAAGGACGAGTCTCACCCTGGTCACTCCCCACTCCCAACAGGCAAGAAGTTCAGAAGTGTGAAAACGGACACCTCCAGATTCAGGAACAGCTTCTTCCCAACTGCTTCTTCCCAACTGTTATCAGGCAACTGAACCATTTTATCAACAACTAGAGAAGGGTCCTGAGCCACATCTACCTCATTGGAGACCCACGGACTATCTTTAATTGACTTTACTGGACTGTATCTGGCACTGAACATTTTTCCCTTTATAATGTAACTATACACTGTGAATGGCTTGATTGTAATTTCGCTTTCCACTGACTGGTTAGCACACAACAAAAGCGTTTCACTATACCTCGGTACACGTGACAATAAACTAAATTAACATTTTTGAAATTATATGAAAAATGTGTTATGTAGGCATAGAAAATTAAACTCTACAAACTGCCATTAAGTATACAAGTAAAGTAAAATGATACCTTATTACACACAACCAGCTGGTCACCCGATTTCTGTAATGAGATAACAAACACACTGCCATCATCCAGAAAATTGTTCAATTCTCTTCTGTCTCCAAGTGAAGAAATTAAGGAATCTGAAGGTGAAATGCCAAAATAATTTCCTGCTGTTCGGAGGATGAAACTTTTTCTCGTATCATCTAGACTTGCAGGCATGTTGTTTTCCCCTAAACAGAATTTAAAAACAATTTTTAAGTTCTAGAGTCCACATTTTCTCACATAAAAGAATAAAATGAGACAGAAGATAAAAGATCAACTAGAATGCATTGCAAATTTTTACTCAGAATGAGACAAAGAGTATAAAGAGTAGGGATTAACAGGTCCCTTTCAGAATTGCAGGCAGTGACTAGTGGGTTACCGCAAGGCTCGGTGCTGGGACTGCACCTATTTACAATATACATCAATGATTTGGATGAAGGGATTAGCAAGTAAGTAAAGGGCCTGTCCCACCAGCATGCGACTGCATGCGGCGAGCGCGACCAAACGTGGTGGCTTGAGCCGTACGGCCTCGCGGGGCCGGTTCCACTTCGAACCGCGGAGGCGTATGGAGTTGCCTCATAAAGTGCAGTGAAATGAATTTGCCAGGAGCGGTACAATAACAAAAGAACACACAATACACAATAAAAATTTAACACAAACATCCACCACAGCATTCATCACTGTGGTGGAAGGAACAATGTTTGGTCAGTCCTCCTCCATTTTCCCCCATGGTCGGGACCACAACCCTCCAGTCGCCACGGCGTGCGTCCAGATGTGCAGACAAGGTAAGTCCAGGTAAGTCCTGAATTGGTGCTTCCCCACCGGAGACCGCAGCTTCAAGATGGTGAAGGCCGCAGGCCGGCGGTCAAAGATCTAAAGTCCCCGCCACGCCGCAGCCAGAAGCACCGCAGACCGCAGGGCCGGCGGTCGGAGCTCCTCTCCAGGGATCACCGGCGAGGGATCCCGCTCCGGATGGTAAGTCCCTGCCGCACCCACAGTAGAAGTAGGCTGCTGGCCGGCAGTCGGAGCTCTTCTCCTCCGGGGTCTCCAACGAGGGATCCCAGGCTCCAGACGCCACACCAGCCGGAAGCACCGCAGTCCGCGCTTTAGGATGATGTAGGCTGCGGGCCGGCAGTCGGAGCTCCTCTCCAGGGATCCCCGACGAGGGATCCCGCTCCAGATGGTATGTCCCCACCGCGCCTGTGGTAGAAGTAGGCCGCGGAGCGGCGGTCAGAGCTCTTCTCCTCTGGGGTCCCCAACAAGGGATTCCCAGGCTCCGGACGCCGCGCCAGCTGAAGCTCCGCAGACAGCGGCTTTGGGCTGCCGTGGGCCAGCTAACGGAGCGCTCCCCACCGGCGATCGCTCGCCGGCTCCGCGACGAAAGTGTCCTCACTGCCCCCACTGTTGAAGCCCTGGGCGTGTCTCCGGGAAAGTCCACACTGATCCTCTATGTTAGGCCACGAGGGAGGCAACATGGAAAAAGTCGCCTCTCCATAGAGGAGACCAAAGCGGTTTCCCCCTTACCCCCCCCCCCCCCCCCCCCACACAAGACACAAAGAGAAACATTAAAAGCACACACTGGGACACACTACAAAAACAAAAATAAGTTGAAAAAACAAACATGCTGCTGGCAGGGCTGCCGGCTCGCAGCACCCACATCGACCCAGAGAGAAGGAATAGGCGATGTTTCAGGTCGAGACCCTTCTTCAGTCTGATGTTGGGGGGGGAAAAGAAGCGCAGGCTCGGCGATTGCTTCACCGAACACCTCCGCTCAGTTCGTATTAACCAACCTGATCACCCGGTTGCTCAGCATTTAAACTCCCCCTCCCATTCTCAATCTGACCTTTCTGTCCTGGGCCTCCTCCATTGCCAGAGAGAGGCCCAGCGCAAATTGGAGGAAAAACACCTCATATTTCGCTTAGGTAGTTTGCACCCCAGCGGTATGAACATTGAATTCTCTAATTTTAGATAACCCTTGCTTTCACCCTGTTCCCCTCCCCCTTCCCAGCTCTCCCACAAATCATACTGTCTCCGCCTCTTCCTTTGTTTTCCCCACCTCCCCCCCACCAGTCCTTGACTCCATCGCCTAACCTGCTGATTTCTCCAGCCTAATCAGATAAATAGTTTTAATAATACCTCAGCTGAATAATTCCTGCACATCGAACCTTATATCTAGCTACGATTTCCTCAGTAAATCACTGCAGCATCAGCATTTCTGTGCTCAAGCTCTTGATATAATCAAAGGCGAGAGTGCTAGCCATTCAGTAGGAAAAACTGCTTACAGTAAGAACTATTTCTTCGCCATCAATGTAAAATGATCACCAAAAATGTAAAGATATAAGAACAAAAATAGTCCCATTGCATATCGTGATAAGATGAACCACAGTTGGACATACCTTAGCAACCTGTAAAGGGAAATTAATAAAAAAATAAACTGGAAGAACATACAAGAAGCAATATTAGGATTTCTGGATTTCTCGGACATTACAGACCAGATAAGTTGTAAACATGGTTTTATGCTACTAATGGGGGCAAGAATTTTCGGTGCGACAGACCGAATCTCCGCGATATTCAAAGGAAATATAGGGATTGATGGGCTTTCTTTGTGATTGCATCAATGTACTGGGCTTCAGACCATCAGACATACCAAAGTCATGCAGCTTTGTAAGTTACTTGACTTGGTATAAATTGTCCCTAGAGTGTGTAGGATAGTGTTAAAATGCAGACTCAGTGGCAAAGGGACTGTTTCCATCTGCTAAACTAAAGATGTGCAGCCTAGGAACAGTTGTTGAGATAAAGAACGGTTTGTGGCTCCTCGGTTTTCCACTTCTAATGTTAAAAATCAGATTGTTGGTCTTGCTGATGTCAAAAACAAGATCATTCAATCAGCTCATCATGACCCGTTATTCATCCAGGGATGGTGGTATTGACAGCATATTTAAAGATGGCATTGGAACTGTGTCTGACTACACAGTGATGGATATTGAAGAAGTAGAGCAGGGGACTGAGCACAGAATCATGAGGTACTCCTATGCTGTAGGTTACCAAAGAGGAAGAGTTGTCCATTTGAACTGAATGTGGTACGCCAATGAGACAGTTGAGGATCCAGTTGCAAAAGGATGAGCAGAGACTCAGTTCCCTCAGTCTGAAAACAACGTTGATGGGGACGATAGTGTTGAATGCTAAACTGTAGATGTAGTCAATGAACAACAGCCTGATGTATGTCTTTATTTCTGTTGGGAACCTTGGACCTAAGAAATAAGAGGTTGAAGATATCTTATATATTTTTAAGTGTTTCCCTACATTTTTAATATTCTTGACAGACCTCCCTGACTTTTGTTCCCTATACCAACTTATAGACCACTGGGATCTCTTCTGGAGTAGGGTGACCTGTATAAAAAGGAATGGGTTACACCTTAACTGGAGGGGGACCAATGTTCTGGCAGGCAGGTTTGCTAGGGCTACACGTGTGGGTTTAAACTAAATAGTGGGGGGAGGGATTGACAAAGTGGGAGTATAAAGATGGACTTGAAGGGGAAGTGAGTACAGGAAAAGTTACAAAAGACTCCCGAATTAATGGGAAGGAAAGTTCGAGAAGAGATAAGAGAGTAAGGTCAGGGCCACTTGCGAGGGGGGAGGTGAACACCGACGTCAATGTGTTGTATATAAATGCGCAAAGTATAAGAAATAAAGTGGACGAGCTTGAGGCTCAGTTAGAAATTGGCAAGTATGATGTTGTGGGAATTACAGAGACATGGCTGCAAGAGGGCCATTGAACTGAATCTTCAAGGCAATACTTCCTATCGAAAAGGCAGACAGGTGGGCAGAGGGGGTGGGGTAGCTCTGTCACTTGGGGTGACATTGAAACAGAAGATGTGGAGTTAGTATGGATATAACCAAGGAAAATAAGGGTAAAAATACTCTAATGGGACATATGCAGGCCCCCACACAGTAGTCTGGATATAGGGTGCAAGTTGAATCGTGAGTTAAAATTGGCATGTAGTAAAGGTAATGCTACGGTTGTTATGGGAGATTTCTACATGCAGGTAGACTGGGAAAATCAGTTTGGTACTGGACCCCTAGAAAGGGAGTTTGTGGAATGCCTCCGTGATGGATTCTTAGAGCAGCTTGAATTGGAGCCTACCAAGGAGTAGGCAATTCTGGATTTAGTGTTATGTAATGAACCGGATTTGATATAGCAACTTGAGGTTAAGGAGCCATTAGGAGGTAGTGACCATAATATGATCAAATTTAATCTACAATTGGTGAGGGAGAAGGATAAATCGGAGGTGTCAGTGTTACAGTCGAATAAAGGGGACTATGGAGCCATGAGGGAGGAGCTGGCCAAAGTTGACTGGAAAGATACCCTAGCAGGGATGACAGTGGAACAACAATGGCAGGTATTTCTGGGAATAATAGAGAAGGTGCAGGATCAGTTCATTCCAAAGAGGAAGAAATATTCCAAGGGGAGTAAGGGGCGACTGTGGCTGACAAGGGGCATCAGGGACAGTATAAAAATAAAAGAGCAAAGATGAGCAGGAAGCCAGAGGAATGGATAATGTTTAAGGTGCAACAGAAGATAACTAAAAAGGCAATACGAGGATAAAAGATGAGGTACGAAGGCAAGCTAGCCAAGAATATAAAGGAGGATAGTAAAAGCTTCTTTATGTATGTGAAGAGAAAAAAATTAGTTAAGACTAAAGTTGGACCCTTGAAGACTGAAAATGGTGACTTTATTATGGGGACAAAGAAATGGCAGAAGAGTTGAACAGGTACTTTGGATTAGTCTTCACTAAGGAGGACACAAACAGTTCCTGTGGATTGGAGGGTAGCTAATGTTATTCCACTTTTTAAGAAAGGTGGGAGAGAGAAAACGGGGAATTATAGACCAGTTAGCCTGATGTTGGTGGTGGGGAAGATGCTGAAGTCAAGTATAAAAGATGAAATAGCAGCACATTTGGTTAGCAGCAACAGGATCAGTCAGAGTCAGCATGAATTTACGAAGGGGAAATCATGCTCGACTAATCTTCGGGAATTTTTTGAGGATGTAACTAGGAAAATGGACAAGGGTGAGCCAGTGCATCCATGTAGTGTACCTGGACTTTCAGAAAGCATTTGATAAGGTCCCACATAGGAGATTAGTGGGCAAAATTAGGGCACATGGTATTGGGGGTAGAGTGCTGACATGGATAGAACATTGGTTGGCAGACAGGAAACAAAGCGTAGGGATTAACGGGTCCCTTTCAGAATGGCAGGCAGTGACTAGTGGGGTACCGCAAGGCTCACTGCTGGGACTGCAGCTATTTACAATATTCATCAATATTTTTTATTAAAATAATAAATCATTTATTATGAACAGACTAAAAAATAAAAGCAAGTATGAAACAGCATACAAAAAACAAAACAAAAAAAAAGAATATTTATAAAGTGTCATAAACAATATTTATAAATAAATGAATTTGAGATTAGTAATAAAGCACATGGTAGTTAGTAATTAGTAATTAGCACATGGTAAATGGTAGGGAATTGAGGAATGCTGTGGAACAGAGGGATCTAGGAATAACTGTGCATAGTTCCCTGAAGGTGGAATTGCATGTAGATAGGGTGGTAAAGAAAGCCTTTGGTGGGCTGGCCTTTATAAATCAGAGCATTGAATATAGGAGTAGGGAAGTAATGTTAAAATTGTACAAGGCATTGGTAAGACCAATTCTGGAGTATGGTGTACAATTTTGGTCGCCTAATTATAGGAAGGATGTCAACAAAATAGAGAGAGTACAGAGGAGATTTACTAGAATGTTGCCAGGGTTCCAGAAACTATGTTACAGAGAAAGGTTGAACAAGTTAGGTCTTTATTCTTTGGTGCGCAGAAGGTTAAGGGGGGACTTGATTGAGATCTTTAAAATGATGAAAGGGATAGACAGAGTTGACGTGGATACGTTTTTCCCATTGAGGGTAGGGAAGATTCAAACAAGAGGGCATGACATGAGAATTAAGGGACAAAAGTTTAGGGGTAACGTGAGGGGGAACTTCTTTACTCAGAGGGTGATGGCTGTGTGGAATCAGCTTCCAGCAGAAGTGGTGGAGGCAGGATCGATTTTAACATTTAAAAGTAAAGTGGATAGGTATATGGACGTGAAGGGAATGGAGGAGTATGGTCTGAGTGCAGGTAGATGGGACTAGGGGAAAACAAATGGTCGGCACGGACTGGAAGGGCCGAGAGGGCCTGTTTCCGTGCTGTAATTGTTATATGGTTATATGGTTAATAGGGGGGAAAAAAAAAATCACATGCGGTTAAAGTGCAATGCTCAATTGGGTTCAGATCGGGTGATTGACTTGGCCACTCAAGAATTGATCATTTTTTAGCTTTGAAAAGCGACTTTGTTGCTTTAGCAGTATGTTTGGGATCATTGTCTTGCTGTAGAATGAATCACCAGTCAATGCGTTTTCAGGCATTTGTTTGAACGAGCAGATAGGATGTGTCTATACACTTCATTATGCTACTCTCCATCAGCAGTTGTATCATCAATGAAGATAAGTGAGCCAGTACCTTCAGCAGCCATACATGCCCAGGCTACAACACCACCACCACAGATGGGTGGTATGCTTTGGATCTTGGCCAGTTCCTTCTCTCCTCCATACTTTGCTCTTGCCATCACTCAGATATGTTAATCTTTGTCTCATCTGTACACAAGACCTTTTTCCAGAACTGGGATTGCTCCTTTAAGTACTTCTTGGCAAACAGTAACCTGGCCATCGTATTTTTGCAGCAAACCAGTGGCTTGCATCTTGCAGTGTAGCCTCTGTATTTCTGTTCATGAAGTCTTCTGCAGACAGTGGTCATTGACAAATCCCACCTGACTCCTGAAGAGTGTGTCTGATCTGTCGGACAGGTGTTTGGGGATTTTTCTTTATGACAGAGAATTCTTCTGTCATCAGCTGTGGAGGTCTTCCTTGGCCTGCCAGTCCCTTTGCGATTAGTAAGTGCTCTCTTTCTTCTTAAAGATGTTCCAAACAGTTGATTTTGGTAAGCCTAGGGTTTGGCTGATTTCTCTAACAGTTTTATTCTTGTTTTTCAGTCTCATAATGGCTTCTTTGATTTTCATTGGTACAACTGGTCCTCATGTTGAGAAACAGCAATAAAAGTTTCCAAAGGCGATGAAAAGACTGGAGGAAAAACTAGCTGTTGAGAGCTCTCTTATACCTGTATGCAGGCAATTAAACACACCTGAGCAATTACAAACACATATTAAGCAATGTGACCCAAACATTGTAGTGCCCTGAAATTGGGGGGGGGGGGGGGGGAACAATGTATAAACTTAGCTGTAATTTCTACATGGTGAAACCAAAATGTATAAAATGGCCTTTTATAAAATCTGATGTGCACTTTAACCACATGTGTTTTTTTCTATTACAAATCTCCAATTGTGGAGTACAGAGGCAAATAAATAAATAATGGGTCTTTGTCCCAAACATTGTGGAGGGCGCTGGATACACCTAAAAAAAAGTCCACCTCTATGAGCCTTTTACGCTAAGGCAATCCCAGTCAATAGTTGGGAAATTAAAATCCCCTGAAAATATAATATTTATATCACATCTCCCTGCCAGTTGCCCCAGGTAACCATGGCCGTCCGAAAGGGGGGGGGGGGGCGTTGGGTGCGTTGGGTGCGACCGCCCCCTCCTTTTTCCCCCCTGAGTAAGAAAAATCCTGAGGGAAAAAAAAAAAAAAATCGAGGAAAAAAAAAAAAGAAAAAAAAAAATCGGGGAAGAAAATCCAAAAAAATAAATTAAAAATCAGCGTTTCCACTTTGTCGGAAAAGCGCCCAAAATTCTGGTTCCGGCCATTGGATGATATGGGAGAAAAAAATGTGACCATCTGCGCCTGCGCAGTTGGGGAAGCAACGCAAAATGACACCGTCTCTTCCCCACGGCCCACGCCACCCCCACTGACGCCCGCTGTGCCCACGCCAACCCCGCTGGGCCCCCGATGACCGCCGCTGGGCCCAGGCCACCCCCGCTGGGCCCAGGCCACCCCCGCTGGGCCCAGGCCACCCCCGCTGGGCCCACGCCACCCCCGCTGGGCCCACGCCACCCCCGCTGGGCCCCCGATGACCCCCGCTGGGCCCACGCCACCTTCATCTTCACCCCCCGCCAGAAAGAGGGGGGGGGGATGTGGGAGGGGGGAGAGAGAGAGAGAGAGAGAGAGAGAGGAACGGAGCGGAGAGAGAGATGGGGGAGGGAAGAGGGAAAGGGGGATTATATTTAGTGATTGCAAAATTAAGGTAGGTTTTAGAGCTATTATATTTTCTCCACCATATGAATAATTTTAAACAATATCAAATAATTTCAAACAATTGGAACTGCTTTCTTTTCCTTGATAACAATACTGAAAAATATGAATTCCATAGTTTGTGACATAAATATACATTTTAATGGGATCATTCTATACAGATGTAACATTTCCATTTCGAGATCGGGTGGGAGGGGGGGCAAATATGCGTCAAGCCGATAGCCTAAAGAGTTAAAAGATAGCCTAATCGATAAAGAGCTGAGAAGAGGAATCAGAGCTGCCAAGGAAAGGTATTCTGAGAAGTTGAGGAGCAAGTTCTCAGCTAGTGACTCTTCTCAGTTTGGAAGGGCATGCAAGAAATCACCAGCTATAAGAGGAAAGCCCCCCGTTCTTTGGACAATCGTCAGCTGACGAACAACCTGAATGAGTTTTACTGCAGGTTTGAAAATCAGAAACGTAACCCTGGTACCCCCTCGCCAACAAACACAGCCAGACCCCAGTCTGCAAAGAATGGACCCTACACCCACTCCTCCCCATTCACCACTTCACACCTACTTAAGGCAAGACTCCAGTATGAAAAGTGTGGACCCTTTCCCACCCCAACCAACACTTCACACCCAATTACTCATTTTTAACCAGAATGCAAAGATGCACTGTCCCTGCCTGCTTCAAAGTCTCCACTATTGTCCCTGTACCCAAAAAAGTAAGGATTACTGGTCTTAATGACCAGGCTTGTCGCACTGACCTCTGTAGTCATGAAGACCGTTGAAAGGCTTGTGCTGGCCAAGCTGAAAAATATCACAATCCCTCTGCATTTTGCATATTGGGCCAATAGATCTGTGGATGTCGCAGTCAATCTGGGTCTGCACTTCATCCTCCAGCACCTAGACCGCCAGGGGACCTATGCGAGGATTTTGTTTGTTGATTTTAGTTCTGCATTCAACACCATTGTGCCAGAGCTACTACGCTCCAAACTTTCTGAGTTGACTGTGCCTGAACCCCTCTGTCGGTGGATCACCAGCTTTCTGACAGACAGGAAGCAGCATGTGAGACGGGAAAGCATATCTCGGACCCGCAAACGCTCAGCATAGGAGCACCGCAAGAGGCGTACTCTCCCCTCTCCTCTACTCTCACCACATCAATGACTGCAGCACCACAGACACCTCTGTCAAGCTTCTCAAGTTTGCGGACGACACAACCCTGATTGGACTGATCCAGGATGGGGATCGCTGTACTCTTTTCAGTTTGACATCTTTCCTATAACATGGTGCCCAGAACTGAACACAATATTCTAAATGCGGTCTCACCAACGTCTTATACAACTGCAACATGAGCTCCCAACTTCTATACTCAATACTCTGACTGATGAAGGCCAAAGTGCCAAAATACTTTTTGACCACCTGATATACCTGTGACACGACCTTCAAGGAACCATGCAAACATCAACCATTCCTCTGCCCACCTGGCTAATTGATCCAGATCCTGCTGCAATCTTTCACAACCATCTTCACTATATGCAAAACCACTCACTTCTGTATCAGCAGCAAACTTGCTAATCTTGCTCTGTTCTGTGACGTTTCACAGAGTGCTGGAGTAACTGAGCGGGTCAAGCTGAGTATAGAGGTAGGGAGGTCATGTTGCAGTTGCATAAGAGGATGGTGGGCCGCATTCAGAGTATTGTATTCAGTTCTAGGCACCATGTTATAAGAAAGATGTCACCAAACTGGAAAGGGTAGAGTGAAGATTTACGAGGATGTTGCCAGGACTAGAGGGCCAGAGCCATAGGGAGAGGTTAAGTAGGCTGGGACTCTATTTCATGGAGCACAGGAGGATGAGGGATGATCTAATAGAGGTGTATAAAATCATGATTTGAATAGATATAGTTGAGTCTTTTGCCCAGAGTAGGTGAATCAAGGAGCAGAGGACATAAGTTTAAGGTGAAGGGCAAAAGATTTAATAGGAATCTGAGGGGTATGTTTTTCACACAAAGGGTGGTAGGTGTATGGAACAAGCTGCCAGAGGAGGTAGTTGAGATGGGGATTATCACAACATTTAAGAAACAGTTAGACAGGTACATGGATAGGACAGGTTCGGAGGAATATGGGTCAAACGTGGGCAGGTGGGTCTAGTGCAGATGGAACATGCTGGGCTGAAGGGCCTGTTTCCACAATGTATCACTCTATGACTCTATCTATCTTTCCCTCTCAAACCCATTCTCCTGCCTTCTCCCCATTACCTCTGACACCCGTATCAATCAAGAATCTATCAATCTCCTCCTGAAAAATGTCCATTGACTTGACCTCCACAGCTGTCTGTGGCAATGAATTCCACAGTTCACCACCCTCTGACTTAAGAAATTCATGCTCATCTCCTTCCTAAAGGAATGTCTTTTAATTCCGAGGCTGTGGCCACTGGTCCTAGACTCTCCCACTAGTGGAAACATCCTCTCCACATCCATTCCATCCAGGTTTTTACCAGGCTGAGACAGACGGCAACAGCTTCACACCGTGTCCCAAAGCTTGTGTCCTGTCCTACATCACCCAAGGCAGCAGAGACATTATAGGAGAGAGCAAGCACCGTAACAAAATAGCTCATGATGGTTTGGGTAACATTTAGGAATGTCTATGCATGTCACATGATGAATATTACTGAAGAACGGTCTTGACCCGAAATATAATCTATACCTTTTCTCCAGAGATGCTGCCTGACACCTTTCATGCCACCAGCCGGCAAATACAACACATAGTCCTCCGCCAGTTTAGCCACCTCCAACGTGACCCCTCCACTCGCCAGATCTTCCCATCTCCCCCCCCCCCCCCTTCCGCAAAGACCGCTCCCTCCGCAACTCCATTGTCAATTCTTCCCTTCCCTCCCGCTCTACCCCTTCCCCGGGCACTTTCCCTTGCATCCGCAAGAAATACTACACTTGTCCCTTCACCTCCCCCCTCCACTCCTTTCAGGGACCCAAGCAGTCCTTCCAGGTCCGACAGAGGTTCACCTGCACCTCCTCCAACCTCATCTACTGCATCCGCTGCTCCAGATGCCAGATGATCTATATCGGTGAGACCAAGCGGAGGCTTGGCGATCGTTTCGCCGAACACCTCCGCTCAATCAGCAATAACCAACCCGACCTCCCGGTGGCTCAGCACTTCAACTCCCCCTCCCATTCCGTATCCGACCTCTCGGTCCTGGGCCTCCTCCACGGCCAGAGTGAGCAAGTTGGAGGAACAGCACCTCATATTCCGCTTGGGGAGTCTGCATCCTTTGGGCTTGAACATTGAATTTTCTCAATTCTGTTAACCCTTGCTGTCTCCTCCCCTTCCCACCTCTCCCTCAGCCCCTCGGGCCCTGGCATTCCCTCTCTCTCTCTCTCCTATCTCCCTCCCCCACCCTAGTCGCACCAGCTTCTCATTTTCACACCACAAACAGCTTACAATGGCTTGTTCCCTTTATTATCGATATTTTTTTGCATATCTTTCATTCATTGTTCTTTATCTCTCCACATCACCGTCTATATCTCTCGTTTCCCTGATCCCTGACCAGTCTGAAGAAGGGTCTCGACCCGAAACGTCGCCTATCTCCTTTGCTCCTTAGATGCTGCTGCACCTGCTGAGTTTCTCCAGCCTTTTGTGTACCCTGCTGCCTGACCCGCTAAGTTACTCCAGCACGCTGTGAAACATCGCCTATTCACATTCTCCGCAGATGCTGCCTGACCCACTGAGTTACTCCAGCACTTTGTGTCTATTTTCCCTTCACCCATCTGCCCAAGCCCATTCTTTCCACTCATAAACCTATCTCTGCCTTTACATTTCACTCCTCTTTCAAATCTGCTCTACTTATCTATATGCTTTTTCTTCTTAACTTTTTAGTCATAGAATGATGCAGTGTGGAAACAGGCCCTTCAGCCCAACTTGCCCACATCTACCAACGTCCCATCTAAACTCGTCCCACTCACACGCATGTGGCCCATATCCATCTAAATCTGTCCTATCCATGGACGTGTCCAAATGTCTCTTAAACATTAGGATAGTCCCAGCTTTAACCACCTCCTCTGGCAGCTCGTTCCATACATCCAGCACCCTTTGTGTGAAAAAGCTACCTCAGATTCCTGTTAATTTCTGAAATATTGGTCATAAATTTGGTGCAAAAATGCTCCAAAATAAGGCTCAAAATACACCAGAGAGAATCTAAAACCCCAGAGCTTCCAGGGACCTTAAGCGGGCCCTGGACCCCGGCATCGAGGGAATTCACGCTTCGCGCTCGTGATATGCGCAGCGCGCACGTTATTTCACATTAAATTTTTTGTAATCCTGTCTTGCCACCCCCCTTTTTGGACGGCTTCGTACGGGCCTGGTAACGTCCTCGTAAATCTATTTTTGCTCCATTGATTGGGCGGAGGAAAACAATTATTTCGTTACAGAGAACCGGTGTGGAATCCTTCCCCAGATTTTTCTGTAATTCAACATTAAACTATCCGATTTACATAAAAACTGCAGACGCTGGAATCTCAAGTAAACACGAAGTGTTGGCGGAACTCAGCCGGTCAACAGCATCTGTGGGGGGAAATGGACAATCGATGTTTGGGGTCGGGACACTTATTCCACCTTTTTAATCCGAAATGAAGTGAAGAAGGATCCCGACCGGAGACGTGGTATGTCTGTTCCCTCCGCAGATGCTGCCTGATCCGCTGAGTTCCTCTGGCACTTTGTGTTGGGATTACAGGAAATTGGAGTGAAATCCCAGCCTCGGCCCACTGGGGTTCACGATGTGCGTTGAATGAATTGTTTCACCTCCACAGACGCCGCCAGCAGAGGGGCGGGCGCAGTTGGCTCCGTTTCACCGGCCGCCCGCCCGCCGTCTCCGCTCTGGTCCGCGACTCCACCGCCGGGGACGGCTGCGAATAACCCGAGTGGGGAGGGGGCGAGGCCCGTCGAGTGGAGCCGAGGGCCAGGCCGGGACCAGCGCTGTTGGCAACGCAGCGCGTCCCCGGTTACGCGGCCGCAGCAACCGCCCGTCACAGCGGAAGTGACGCCTGTCCGGCTGTCCGCCGGCCGGCAGCTTCAAGCGGCCGCGCCACAGTGGGCCCCACTCCTCGCTGGGCGAAGCGGCACCGGCGGGACCAGAAGGGCGCGGCCCCTTTTAGGGGATCCGGGCGCCAAGGGCTCCGCCTTCCCCTTGTGGGCGACAGCAAGGCAGGGGACCAGGGGGGTGGGGATGCCATTCATCCAGATTAATTAGACTTTAAATTACTTTTGTGACTGCATCTCCGACCAGAGTCTCAATAAGATGTAAATGAACCAGCGAGGCGTGGTGCGAAAGTGTTGGGGCGGATTCGAGGGATAATTCCGCACTCGTGCCGCCGGCAGCACCCTGGCTTGTGCAGTGGGTGGGTGATGCCGGGCCGGGAGACCCTCGTCCCCGGCTCATTCATCAGCGCTGTGCTCAGCAGAGTAGCAGTGATCGGGCCGGCGCTCGCTCCCACTGTGGGTTGCTGCACGGCGGCACAGCGCCAAGCCCCTTCCTCTCCCCGCCAGCCCCCACTCTCCGCGACCCATCCCCTCCTCACTGCAGCCCCTCCTCGCTCCTCCTCTGGCAGTGGGCGAGCCGACCCCTGTCCTCAGCCCCGGAAGTGATCGCGGTGTGCCGGTGTTTTGAGTCGGCGGCAGCGGCGGCGGCGGCTCGGCAGCCCCGGGGGCAGCGGACGCTCCGGCTCCGGCTCACTGAGGCGGCCGCAGGTGCACACCGCGCTCTGATCGCCCGAGGGTCCGGCATCAAACCACTCCCGACCTGCGAGGGGGAGTTCGAGCCTCGGTACCTCGGCCATCGCCTCAGCGCCGACCCTGCCCTGTCCCTCCCGTTCCGCCGGCAGAGCCGCTTCACGTCCACCTCCTCCCCTCCGGGAGCCTCTCCGGCGCTGGTAATGGGGGAGGGGTTGTTCGGGGAGGGAGGGGGTGGGATCACGTAGCGAAGGGGCGATCTCTTTGTCAGGGGGTTGGGGACAGACCCAGTCCCAGACGCCTGAGAGTGACCCAGTTTCTTTGCACAACGTTGCAGTCCGCTGGCTGCTCGGAAGTTAGTTTCGGGTGATGGTGAATTTTATGCACAGCGCGGTGATCGGTGGAGCATTGAGCCTCCGTTTCTGCAATAGGAAAGGGCGCAGGACTGAAACCTTATTGTAACTTTGTGTTCCCGTCCTGAATCTGGGTCTTGCGGAGGCCCAGCCGGACATGATTAGCATTTTTCTTTCTGCCATCTCCCTCTCCCAATCGCACAGTAATGGTGAGACATTGGAGCCGGTGCTGCCTGTCAAAGCTCTGTTCTGGCGGTGGTTCCTGGTTCGATCCAGGCCCCCCTTCACCAATTACAAAATTGCGCATTCAGTCAACATCGTTGGTACACGGCAAGAGTCCAACGCACGATGTTTTAGGATTGCTTGTGAAGCCCGTTTCTAGATAATTCATTTGCAGCCGTAGTTTTATTTGTCACGTAGGCCCATCGGGAAATCTTGGTCCAAAGGTTAGCATTTGCTACGTGAAAGGGTTCTAATTTAAACAGCAATCAAATTGACCGGAGTCTTTTCAGATATAATTCCAACTATTCTGTCCGTGTCATTTTTTGTTGTATCCTATTTCGGCTTCTGCTCCCCAAAATCTGTTCTGCAGCATTCAGCAATGTAAATGGAGCAGGGGCCGTGCAATGCATTCATTGAAGAAGAAATATTCGCTAAAGCCAGACATTCATTATATAATATTAGAATTTGCACACAGGTTGGCGTGTTTAACAATATCGCATTTTAATGTTTTCTAGTGAGAGATTGGCTCATACTGGCAGACTTGCATCAGATATCTCGAACATTTAATCGACTGGTAAGTGTTGGAATACTGCCATCTTTAATAGCTTTTCCTTCTAACTTAATTAGGTCAAGTAATGTTTACAGTTGAAAAATATCGAGGCCCTATTAGGTCAAAAAGAGCTAAAGTGGAATATTACAGCATAAGTTACATGTGATACATTATAGTTGGAGACGGTCCTTTTTCTGCTGTCCTGCACAATCTTTGGATTGATGAAGGGAATCTCTTGATCACTGGTAATAAAATGAATCTTCTTCTTGCGTATGGCGTGCACAGCCTAAAGTTGTAGGACAACTTGTTCTATTTGATCTTATTTGATTGTGCATGCCGGGTTGCTTGCATTCGTTGAAATAAGGCAGACCACGTGAAGGTTGCAATATCCCACCCCATAAAATGAATCAAGTAGCATAGCTATAGTGAGATGTAGATGATGCCACAACATTTTAACCCCTGTATTATGTTAATCTTGGAACGTGTTGTAGGATCTAAAGTCACACAGCACAGAAATAGGTCCTTCAACCCAATTTGTGTATGCTGACCAATTTGTCTCTGCCAAACATTATGGTGCCCTGAAATGGGGGGGGGGGGGGGGGGCTATGTATAAACACTGCTATATTTCTACATTATGAAACCAAAATACATAGAAATGGCATTTATTAAAATCTGACAATGTGTACTTTAACCACATGTGATTTTTTTTTCTATTACAAATCTCAAATTATGGAGTACAGAGGCTAATAAATACATGGTAGGTCTTTGTCCCAAACATTATGGAAGGCACTGTGTGTTCCTGTCACCTTCAATCTATGCCCTCTAGTTTTAGATTCTGCCTTGGGGGAAATGACTGCAACCATCCACCTTATTTCTCAGTTCTCCAACTTTCTCCAGAGCCCAACCTTCATGTGTCTGCTTAGACACCTCCTCAAAAAAACTCAATCAAGTTAGTGAGACTTAACTTACAGCATACAAAGCCATGCTGGTTATCCCTATCCTATCTCAAATAATTTTCTCCAATAATTTCCCTACTACCGACATGAGGCTCACTGACCTATAGTTCCCTGGATTCGCTCTACTTTCTTTCCTAAACAAAGCAACCCCATTGGCCACTCTCCAGTCCTCTGAGACCTTAACTATGCCTAGAGGAGAAACAAAAATACTCATTAAGGCCCCCGTAGTCTTTTCTCTTGCCTTCCTTAATAACCTGAGATAGATCCCATCAGGCCCTGGGACATCCACCTTAATGTTCTTCAAAAGCCTCAGCACCATTTCTGTCTTGATCCCAAACTGCCCTAGCATATTTATATTCTCCACCCTGATCTCACTATCTTCCAAGTCCTTCTCCTCAGTGAATACAGATGCAAAGTACATGTCTAGTACCTCACTTATATCCTCCAACTCCAAGCATAGATTCCCTCCTTTATCTTTGAGTGGCCCTACTTTCCCCATGATCACCTTCTTATTTTTATTGTACGTTAAGATATAAGGGGGAAAAACTTGTTTTTTAATTATGAAATAAATCCAATAGCATATGTAAAACTCCCATGCCTTTTGCTGAAACATTATAATAAAACCCAATATTGATGCACATGAGACCAACTACTTGGGCAGATCACTAAAAATTGATCAAAGCAATGTCTTTAAGTTAGTTCAAAGTGAATCAGAGGTGGTGAGATTTGGAAACGGTCACCAATGACATTCGTCATTGTCCATGAGGCCAGAATTTGAATCTAAACTGTTTTAGTGTTTTGGAGCTGCACAAAGTTACAGAGTTTGGAAATGAAAAGATCTTGATGGGATTTGAAAGCTTAAATGAGAATATTAAAATCAAGTCATTGTTGGACTGAGAGTCAAAATGTGGAAACAAAGAACGGCAGATGCTCGTTTATACCAAAGATAGACACAAAATGCTGGAGTAACTCAACGAGTCTGGCAGCATCTCTGGAGAAAGAGAATGGGTGATGTTTTGGGTTGGAACCCTTCAAACTGAAAGTACAGTGTGGTGGGGGGGGGGGGGGAAATTAGAAGAACCGGAGGTGAGAAAAGACCAGTACCATCCACAAATGATCTCAGGCAGGCAAGGTGTGTTCTCGGGAGCAACATTGTGGAGAACTGTAGAACTGGTAAAAACGACTAGAGGAGAGAGGAAGGGAATGTTAGAAATTATTTAAAATTAGAGAATCAATTGTTCATACCACTGGGTTTGTAAGCTACCCAAGTGAAATATGAGGTGCTGTTCCTCCTATTTAATGTGGCTTCATTGGCAATGGCGAATGGCCCAGGGCAGAAACATCAGATCGGGAAGGGGGGTTGAAGTGGTTGGTAACTGGGAAATCACGTAGGCCTAAGCAAAGTGTGTGTTCAGAAAAATGATTGCAGAGTCTACATTTTGGTCTTGCCCTCTTGGTTGAATCTGATAGCACAAATTGGGATGTAAGCATGTAGGATGTTATGTGTTTGTTTACAAAAAGCTACAAGAGCAGCTATCCAGAAAAAGTGGAATAATTGAAGCAAGGTAACAAAAGCTTGGATGAGGGCAAAGCATAAGATCGTCCACAGTAGACCAATTTTGTATGCTTATCACGAGTCTCCTTCTAGGCCCTTCACTACCAACATACATATTAAGGTATGTCATGGATTAAGCTACAGGATGCACCACAGCTGCTCGAGGATAGAGAGCAACTTGCTCACGGATGACAAAAAAAACAGCAAAATCATAGGGATGCCATTATCTCCAAGTTGTACTTCATTTTGATTTGAATGCACACCTCTGCTGTTTTGTCATTGGGTCAACCCCCTCAAATTGCATATTTAACCAGCATCACAAGTTCAGTACTCCAAACAAAGATTTGGCATAATCTTTGGACTAAAAGGACAAAGTCAAGAGCAAATAAAGAGCTGGGTATATTTCTCAGTAATGGCATGACATCTGTTTACACGCTTCAAGTATTAGGCCTGAATGCAATGGTCTGTGAAAATCATGTCTCTCCCAAATTATTCCTCCATAACTTGCACAGCCTAGTTCTGTCGAAGCATGGATATATTCCACCCGAGAAAGGGTGTATAAGGATTAGTGTGGCCTTGCCCAATGAAGTCCACACAACCACCTGAAGATGTCACACTAGTACAACATACCGTGTAGTAAGTGTTCTGAGTGCCCTTAAAAAAAGGTTGGTATTCCTGCACTACAGATTTCAAGGGCTGAGGTAGGTTACTTGTAGTCACAAGGAATTGTAGATGCTGCAATGTTTTGTAGAACACAAACTGCTGGAAGAACTTAACAGGTCAGGCAACATCTGTGGAGGACATGAATAGGTGACATTTTGGATCCTCGGACTAATTGTAGTGTGAGTGAAAAAGCCGGATAAGAGGTGAGGGTGGAGGTAAAGGCAGGCAAATAGAAACATAGAAACATAGAAATTAGGTGCAGGAGTAGGCCATTCAGCCCTTCGAGCCTGCACCGCCATTCAACATGATCATGGCTGATCATCCAACTCAGTAACCCGTACCTGCCTTCTCTCCATACCCTCTGATCCCCTTAGCCACAAGGGCCACATCCAACTCACTCTTAAATATAGCCAATGAACTGGCCTCAACTACCCTCTGTGGCAGAGAGTTCCAGAGACTCACCACTCTCTGTGTGAAAAAAAGTCTTTCTTTTCTCCATCTCGGTCTTAGGTGTCTTAAAGGATTGTGCCCCTTTTTTAAGAGAGAGAGAGCTCTTTCCCCCTTATCCTTAAGCTGTGACCCCCCCCCCGAGTCTGACCCCACCCCTTGTCCTGGACTTCCCCAACATCGGGAACAATCTTCCTGCATCTAGCCTGTCCAACCCCTTAAGAATTTTGAAAGTTTCTATAAGATCCCCTCTCAATCTCCTAAATTCCAGAGAGTATAAACCGAGTCTATCCAGTCTTTCTTCATAAGACAGTCCTGACATCCCAGGAATCAGTCTGGGTGAACCACCTTCTCCTTCTCTCCACTCCCTCTATGGCAATAAATTCCTTCCTCAGATTTTGGAGACCAAAACTGTACGCAATACTCCAGGTGTGGTCTCACCAAGACCCTGTACAACTGAAGTAGAACCTCCCTGCTCCTGTACTCAAAATGATAGGTGGACAGACCTCTGCCCTGTCTGAAGAAGAGTTGCAACCTAATACGTCACCCATTCCATTTCTCCAGAGATGCTGCCTGGCCTGTTAAGTTACTACAGCAGTTTGTGTCTATCTAAGGTATAAACCAGCATCCGCAGTTCTTTTCTATACAAGTGATGGGTCGATATAAGTGAGGGGGTGGTTTGATTAACATATAAGTGAACAAAAGCTGAAGTTGAAAGGATGACAAGGGGGACTAAAGGGTGTTGGTGAGGGGAGCGGAGGACTAAAATGTAAAGCCAGGGGTAATTTACTTGTATTGGGAGCACCTTGGTCCATTCTGTGAATAAAAAGGAAAATATTACTTTTGTACTTTTTCTAATATAAAAATGCTTATGGGCATGTGAATAAATCCACAGATATAAAAATGTGGGGTGAGACAGTGCATGTTTTTGAAACTGATCCATATGACTTTTGCAACGGAGAATGAGAGGTGCTTGCATATGGAAAAATAATGATGCACACTGCATTAGCCCACAAGATCAACCCTATGTTACTTGGCCTATATATATATAGGCCAAGTAATATATATATATAAGAGCAAGTTGTGGCTGGATCCACACATCCCACCAGACAACAAAAGGTCTTGGCACCAACCACAGCTGTAATGACCAAATGCTTTCCTGCAACGATGGACAATGTATGCAATCATGTAAAAAGTGAAAGCAGAGCATGTGTCCATTTCTGAAATTGGACATTAAACTCTGAAGGAAAAAAAAAAAATCCCTAAATGAGTGTCTACTCTAATATCAGTCGCAATTTATTTTTCTCCTTACCTTTCTCAAAGTCCAAGAATTTAAACACATCGCTGTCCTGTCCACCTTAAAAACAATGCCACGGAGTTATACGGCACATAAACAGGCCCTTCAGTCCAACATGTCCATGCTAACCATGGTGTCCCTAACTAAGCTAGTCCCAGTTACCTGCATTTGACCCCCCCCCCCATCTATCTATCTATTAAAAGTGTGTGTGTGTGTGTGTGTGTGTGTGTATATATATATTGTGGGTGTCACATTCCATTTTTTTATCAGATAAGGTTTTTTTTGCCCTTTGATTCCATTGTCCCCAAACCAGAACTCTCCATTTAGCAAGACATTATGCCCCCCCGTTACCTTCACTAATGCCTCTCCTCATTACATTTAGACATTTTTACGTACACAAGTTAATAAAATCCTCCCCCCCCCCACCACCCACCCCCCCAAATATTTAAAAAAGTTCAAAAAAAAATCAAACCTGCACACACCATAGAATGTTGGGTGAACGTTTCCCTTCCATCGGAGATGTCACATGCCCCAATGCTCACAAGAATGTCCAATTGAAATGGATCTCATTTTTTTTTACATCTGCCCGGTTTGCGTGCCGAGCCGGCCCCCCCCCCCCCCCACAGCCTGTGTCGCAAGCACGTTTGCCATTGTGTGATGTCACAATGCCATCCCTCACAGAGGTCCAGAGTCGGATGGATCTCATTTACATATACCTGAGCCCCAGCCCCCCCCCCCCCCTCCCCCCTCCCCCGCAGGCCTGTGTCAACGCGCGTGGTCACATTGTGGGAAAGAGAAAAGAGGATTGGGGTTGATAGGGAATGGGTAATAGATGGACTGCCCCTCCCCCTCCCACTCTACCTCCCACTTCTTTCCCGTCTCTACCCCCACCCTCTCCCCCTCCCACCACAAGCTTCCCCCTCCCTCCCCTACCCCATCGCCCCCTCCCCTCCCCCACGAGCTTCCCCTTCCCCACCCCCTCTCCTCCCCACCCCTCTCTCCTCTCTCCTCACCCTCACCCCCTCTCCCTCTCCTCCCACCCCATCCTCTCCCCTTCTCCCCCCGCCTCCCTCCCTCCCCACCTTCGCTCCCCATCCTATCCTCCCCCCCACCCCTTTCCTACCACTCTCTCCCACCTCCACTCCTCCCATCCCCCCTCACCCTCCCACTCTTCCCATACAACTCTCCCCCTCCCCTCCCCACTGAAGAATGTGAACTCTCTCCCACATCTCCCTCCCGCCACCCCTCTCTCCCCCCTCCCTTCCCTCTCCCTGCCCACTCTTCCCCCTCCGCTCCCCCCTCCCTCCCCACTCTCCCCCCCACCACTCCCTCCCCTCCCTCCCACACTCTTTCCCTCTCTCCCCTACCCCTCCGCCCCTCCCCTTCCTCCCTTCCCCCCCCCTCTCACCCCCCTCCCCACACCTCTCACCCCCCCCCTCCCCCCGAAAATCCCTCACTCACCCCCTGCCCCCACCCCCTCCCCTCCTTTCTTCCTCTCTCTCCGCCTCTGCCAACTCCCTCTCCCTTCCTCCACTCTACCTTCCCCACCCCTCTTCACCCCATCTCCCCCCTCCACCCCTTCCCCCCTCTTCTGCACCACTCCTGCTACCCCCCCACTCCCCATACACTCCCCACTTTTACCCCACCCTCTACCCTCCCCCCTCCTCCCTTCGAGAAACATAAAAATTAATAAAATATTTTAAATTGATAGGGGGGGGGCTCCCCCCCCTCCCCCCCCCCTCCCTTTCCCCCCTCTCGACCTCCACTCTCTCTCCATCCCTCCCCTCCCCCTCTTCCTCCCCCTCTCCCCTACCCACTCTCCTCCCCTCTCGCCCCCCACCCCTCTCCTCCACCCCCCCCTCTCCCTCCCCTTCCCCCACCCCTCTCTAACCCCCCCTTCCCCTCAAACCACGCCTTCCCCCTACCCCTGTCTCCTCCGTTACCCTCCCCCGCTCTCCTCCCCTCCCCATCCTCTCCCTTCTCCCTATCCCCTCCTCCCTCCCCCTACCCACTCGTCGCCCCATCTCCCCTCCCCTCCTCCCCACCCGACCCCCCTCACTCACGCCATCCTTGCTTCCTCCCCTCCACCCCCTCTCTCTTCAGTCTCTTCCCCAATCTCCTCTGCCCTCAGGCTCTAACCCCCCCAAAAGTCTAGTAAACCTTTGTCTGTCTGTCCTGTCTGTTCTGTCGGTCTGGCTGTCTGTCTGTCTGTCTGTCTGTCTGTCTGTCTTCTGTCTGTCCTGTCTGTCTGTCTGTCTGTCTGTCTGTCTGTCTGTCTGTCTGTCTGTCTGTCTGTCTGTCTGTCTGATCACATGTGTGGGAATAACAGAAAAGAGGATTGGGGGGTAATAGAGTGGGGAATAGAAGGACTGAGCCTACCCCTCCCAACTCCTCTCTACATCCCCACTCTTCCCCTCTCTCCTCCCCCCTCCCCTCCACACTCTTTCCCCAAACCCCATCTCCTCCTCCACCCTCCTTACCCCATCCCCTCCCCCCTCCCCCAAACCTCTCACCCCTTCCCCATCCCTCTCTCCCTCCCCACACCTCCTCTCCCCTCTCTCATCACCCTCACCTCACACCCTCCTCCCTCTCTCCCTCCTCCTCCTCCCACCCCCATAACCCCTACTACTACCCCACCCCATACATACCCCTCTACCCCACCCCACCCCTCCTACCCCACACCCTCTCCCTCTCTCCCCTACCCCATCTCCCCTCCTCCCCTCCCTCCCCCCACCTTTCCTTCCCCACTCCTCTCTCTCTCCCTCCCCCTCCCATCCCTCTCCCCACCACCCCCTTCCCTCTCCCCCACCCCCTTCCGTCTCCCCCTCTGTCCCTCTTCCAGCACTCCTATCCCCCTACCCCTCTCCCCCTCCCTCCCCACTCTTACCTTCTCTCCTTCTCTCCCCCTTCCCCACCCCTCTCCTCCTCCACCCATCTCTCCACTCCCACACCATCTCCCTCTCCTCCCCCCTCTCCTCCCACCCCATCTCCCTCTCCCCCTCCCCCGCCCCCTTCCCCGCCCACCATCCCCCACCCTTTCCCTCTATCTCCCACCCCTTCCCCCTCCCTCCACACCCTTTCCCCCTTCTTTCCCAACTCATCCCCCGCCTCCCCCCTCCACCTCCCCCCTCTCCTCCCCCCTCTCCTCCCCACTCTCCTCCCCCCCTCTCCTCTCTCCACCCCTCCCCTCTCCCCCGTCCCTCTCCCCCTTCCCCCTCTCCACCCTCCCCCCCTCCCGTCCCCCTCCCCCTCTGATCTGCCCCTCCCCCGCTGGCCCCTCCTCCCCCCTCCCCTCTCTACCCCACCCATTTCCCTCCCCATCCCTCTCTCCTCCTCCACCCCGGCCCCGCCCAGAAAGGGGAAAAAGGATTAAAAAGGAAAGAGAATAAGAAAAAAGAGAAAAGAAAAAGAAAAAAGGAAAAGAAAATAGAAAAGAAAAAATAAAAGAGAGAACAATAAATGGGAAAGAAAATAAAGAGAGAAAGAAGAAATAAAGAGATAATTAGAAAGAGAAAAAAAGAAAAGATTTTAGAGAAGAAAAGAATAATACCAAACATTCACGAGAGAACATAAATACACTTCCCTATCTCAAAACACCCATCCACCCACTCTCCCCCCTCATCACACACTTCCCCCCTCTCTTCACCTACCCATCCTCCCCCTCACCACTCCTCGCCCCCCTCCCCTCCCACAACCCTCTCCCTCCTCCCCCTCGTCCATCTCCCCCTCCCTCTTCTCCCATCCCCTCCCCCGCCCCCATCCCCTCCCCCCCTGCCGCCCCCCACTCCCCCCACCCCAACCCACACCCCCACCCCCCCAAAAAACCACCACCCCCCCCCCCCCACCCCTCCCCACATCACAACCACCCCACCCCCACCCCCCCACCCACCGCACACTACCACTTCTCTCCCCTTTCCCTCTCCCTGCCCCCCCCAGTTCCACTCATCTCTCCTCTCCCCCCACCCCTTTTTTCCAACCCCTCTCTCCACTTCCACCACTCCCCCCTATACCCCGACCCCCTCCACTCCCCACTTCACCACTTTCCCCCCTACCCCTCTCCCCCCCCCTCCCCACTCTTCCAGTTCGCATCCCCCAACACTCTCCTCCCTCCCCACATCTCTCACCCCCACCCTCTCTCCTCCCCCACCCCTCCTACACCCCCAACCCCTTTTCCCTCCCCATCCATCTCACCCCTCCACCCACTCTCCATCACCCTCTCCTCACCTCTCTTCTCCCCTACCTCCTCCCACCCCCTCACTCTCTCCCACCCCTTACCCTCTCATCTCCCACCCCCCCTTCCCTCTCTCCCACCACCCTACCCTCTCTCCCACCCCATCCCTTCATCTCCCCCACCCCCTTCCCTCACTCCACCCCCTACCTCTCTCCCACCCCCTTCCCCTCTCTCCCACCCCCTTCCTCTCTCCCACCCCCTTCCCTCTCTCCCACCCCCCTCCTCTCTCCCACCCCCTTCCACTCTTCCCACCCCCTTCCCCTCTCTCCCCCGCCCCTTCCCTCTCTCCCACACACTCCCACCCCCTTCCTCTCTCCGCCACCCCCTTCCCTCTCTCCCACCCCCATCCCTCTCTCACCCCCCCTCCCTCTCCTCCCACCCCCCCCTTCCCTCTCTCCCACCCCCTCCCGCGCTCCCACAACCCTACCCTCTCTCCCACACCCCTTCCCTCTCCTCCCCACCCCCTTCCCTCTCGCCCACTCCCCTGTCCCTCTCTCCCACCTACCCCCTTCCCTCTCTCCCACCCCTTTCTTCCCTCTCTTCCCACCCCCTTCCACTCTCTCCCCCCTCCCTTCCCGCTCTCCCACCCCCTTTCCCTCTCTCCCACCCCCTTCCCTCTCTCCCACCCCCTTCCCTCTCTCACCCACACCCTTCCCTCTCTCACACCCCGGCTTCCTCTCACACCACCCCATTCCCCTCTCCTCCCACCCCACCCCCATCCCTCTCTCTCCACCCCCTTCCCTCTCTCCCACCCCCTTCCCTCTCTTCCACAACCCCTTCCCCTCTCCCCCATCCCCCTTCCTCTCTTCCCCCACCCCTTCCCTCTCTTCCCCCCCACCCCCCTCCCTCTCTCCCCCTCTCTTCCCTTCCCCCACCCTCCCCTCCCTTCCCCTCCCCACACACCTCTCTCCCCCTCCCCGGTTCCTCCCCCAGCCCCTCCTCCCCTCCCTAACCCCTCTCCCTCCCCCCTCCCATCTCCCTCTCCTCACCCCCTCCCTCCCCTTCCCCCTCCTGCCCCCACCCCCATCCCTCTCTCCCCACCACCTTTCCGCTCTCCCCACAGCCCCTTTTCCACCACCCCTCGGTTACGCCCCCGACCCCCTCCCTCCCCCCTCTTCCACTTTTCTCCCGCTTCCCCCACCCCTCTCTTCCGTGACCCACCGCTCTCCCTCCGCCCCTCCCCTCTCCCTCTCCCTGCCCGAACCCTTTCCCCTCTCTCACTCTCCCCCACCCTTTTCCCTACCCCTCTCTCCCTCTTACCACCCCTCCCCCACCACACCCATCTCCCCCTCCCTCATGATTCCCCCACTCTCCACTTCGTCCCCCCCATCTCCCTCCCCCATCTCTCGCGCTCTCCCACCCTCATCGCTCCCCCGCCCCCTCCCTCTTCCCTTTACCCTCTCTTACTCTTCCCACCACTCACCCCTCCCTCCCTCTTCCCCCACTTCCACACTCCCGCTACACCCTCCCCTCCCCCCACTCTTTCCACTTCTCTCTCTCCTCTCCCCATCCTCTCCCCCACCCCTCTCTCTCTCCCCCTCCCTTCAATCGCTCCCTACTCTTCCCCCTCTCTCTCTCTCCGCTCTCCCCCCCCCACTCTTGCTTCCCCCACCCCTACAACTCTCCCCCTCCCTCCACACTCTTGTCCCTCCTCTATCCCCATACCCCTGCCCTACTACTCTCACTCTCCCCCTCCCTCCACACTCTTCCCCCTCTCTCCTCTTTCCCCTCCCTCCCTCCACATTCGCCCACCCCTCTCACCCCCTCCCCCACCCCCTCTCACCACACCCCTTCCGACCCTCTCTCACACCCTCCCCCTCCCCTTCCCTCTTCTCCCCCTCCATCTTTCCTCTCTCCTCACCCCTTCCCCCTCCCCTCCCACCCCCTCTCTCTCCACTCCCCAACCCCTCTTCACCCCCATCACCCCTCCACCCCCCTTGCTTCTCTCTCTTCACCACTCCTGCTACCCCTCTCCCCCCCTCCCCCCTCCTCTAACTCTCTCCCCCCTCCAATCGACCTCGCCCCTCCCCCTCTCCTCCGCTCCCCTTTCCTCTCCTCATCCCTCCCTCGTTGTTATGGGGGTCCATTTGTTTTAATTTTGATAAAATTTCAAAAGATTTCTTCCAAAAGTTATGGATTTTTATGCAAGAGGCAAAGGGTGTGTTATATTTGCTTCCTGAAGAGACATTTGTCGCATAGAGGAGATACATTTGAAAAAATCTTAATTCAGTTATAAGTTTTTGAGTAGTAGAGTGTGGTGGAGTATTTGAATTTGGATTCAAACATTATCAAACAATTATTATATATAAGAGATATTTTCCCATCTGAGATTTTTTAGCCTATTCCTCTTCCATTCTCTTCAAATATGTCTGACGATGGATTTCTATGTTTAGAAGGATATTGTACAAGTATGATATTAAATTGTTTGCGTCAGAATTTCTATTCATACCTTCGTCTAATATATCTGGCAGCAGAGTTTGATAATCGTGGGTATATGTTTTCAAATCTCGAAATTGAAGATATCTAAAATATTGATTACCTTTCAGATTGTAGTTCAACTAATTTCTGGAATGATAGGAGGTTTCCCATCTCGTACAAATCTCCAACCTTTTTAATTCCTAGTCTTTCCCAATAAATAAATGTGTATTTATAATAGACGGGTTATTAGCTATTGGTGAAAGAAGAGATAGATTTCTCAGTTTAAAAGTAGATTTTACTTGTCTCCAAATTCGTAAAGTGCTGTGAATAATCTGATTTTTCTCATATTGTGTTCTTCAACTTTATTGGGGAGAGGAGGGTCGCGTCTATATTAAAAGGCGAGCAATCCTCTCTCTCTCCCATTACAACCATCTAAACCGTTGGCATGCATTATCCAACCATAAATACATTTTTAATATAGCTGCCAAAGTAGTATAAGAAATTGGGGAGGCTAACCCGCTCAAATTCCTTTGGTTTACCTAGATGTCCTTTATGAATTCTATGTGATTTATAATCCAAAATAAAGTTTGTAATCCAGGAATCATGATTTTTAAAACATTTTTTAGGTAGATATATCGGTATTGATTGAAATAAAATAGAATTTGTGGGAGGAAAAATCATTTTTAATTGCATGTATTCTGCCTATTAAACACGGAAGTGATTTTTCCAAAGAATCAGAGCGTTTAAGTAGTAACCTAAAGGCGGAAAGTTTGCATTGAATAAAGAGTTATTTTTTAGGATACTTGGATAACCCAAATATTTTATTTTTTCTTGTAGCAAATCTAAAAGGGAATTTTAAAAGGTGTGTCGGCTCTTGCGGTTTTATTGCCATCATTTCACTTTTGTTCCAGTTTATTCTATATCCTGAGAAGGAACCGAATTCTCTATAATTTAATCAATTGGAATATAACTGAGAATTGGTGATAATAGTACATCATCTGCATATAATGATATTTTATTGTTGGAGTGTTTAGTATTATAGCCGTGAATGTTCAGATTTATTCTTATACTTTCCGCTAAGGATTCAATCGCAAGGGCAAATAACAGGGGTGATAATGCACAACCCTGTCTATTGTCCCTGGATAGTTGAAATTTCGGAGAAAGTATGTAGTTGGTCAGTATTCTGGCATACGGCCTATCATATAGCAATTCTCTCCCATCTGAAATTTTGCAGTACTGTGCAAAGGTATTTCCATTCTACTTGGTCAAATACTTTTTCTGCATCTAATTAAATAATTAATGTCTTCAATTTTGTATCAGTACGTTATATTAAAAAGACGTCTTAAATTATTAAATGAATGTCTCTTGAATATGACGCCCGTTTGATCCGAATGTATTAATTTATTAACCTATTTGCTTAATCTTCTTGCCAAAGTTTTCGCTAATATTTTCTGATCTGTATTTAGCAGGGCAATTGCTCTATATGAACCTGGGTCTTCTAGATCTTTATCTTTTTTGGGTATAAGTGTGATAGTTGATTCAGCTGGTGTTTGTGGTAATGTCTTCTTTAAATGCATATGTATAAAACTTGTGTAACCGTAGTGAAATTACCTCGTGAAATCTTTTATAAAATTCATTATTTATTGTCTCTTCTATTTCTTTGATTGAACCCTGTGCTCCTAATTCCTCTTGTTGCAGCGGGTTAAGTGTTGGGAGATTACAGTTGTCCAGAAAGTTTGTAATTTTACTGCTTTCTGTTGATGTTTTAGATGTATATAAATTTTGATAAAATTGGGCAAACCTTTTGTTAATGTCTTTGGGCAGCATTAATAGTTCGCCTTTGTCTGATTTGATTTTTAGAATAGTCTAATCCTTTTCAACTTTTTTCAGCTGCCAAAAGTTTGTGTGGCTTGTCGCCAAATTCAAAATTTTCCTGTTTTGTAATTTGAAATAGTCTAATAACTCTTGCATATAAAATTTGGTTTAGTTTAAATTTCAATATTGCTATCTTGTTGAGTTTATCTATAGTTGGATCTTTCGCATTTTCTAAATCAAGTTGTGTAATCTGTTCTTCTGGTTGCAATTGTTCTGTCCTATTTTTATTTTGAAAAGCTTGGTATGAAATAATAGAACCTCTAATACACGCCTTAAAAGATTCCCGTAATAGGGAGGGTGAGATATCTGGGGTATCATTGGTCTCAAAGAAAAGTTCCATCTGTTGTTTTAAATATTTACAACCATCCGGATTGTTTAGTATTTGAGGAATAAACCTCCAAAACGATTTTTTATTGATCATTTCTTCTAGTTTTAAGGAGAAGGTTAGCGGAAAATGATCAGAGATTACACTTTTATGGTATTTAGGGTTAGTTGTAAAGGTGATTAATTTCGTGTCCACTAGGAAATAGTCAATACGTGTATTGGTTTTATGTACTGATGAATAAAAGGAGTATTCTCTTCCAGCAGAGTTTGCAATCCTCCATACATCTGTTATATGCATGGAGGATTACAAACCCTGCCGGAAGAGAATACTCGGTTCTATTCCTCACAATTCTCTGCACTTGTTCCAGCTTAAATGGCATCTTTCCCATAACAGGGTGGGCAAAACCGAACCTAATACACCATATGCAACCTCCCCAAGGTCATGTACAACTGTAACGTAATGTCTCAACTTCTCTAGTCTTTGCCCTTACTGATGAAGGCCAGCATTCAAAAAGCTGCCTTCGCCACCCTGTCTACCTGTGATGCCATGATCAGGGAACAATGACTCCTGGGTGCTACCATTCACTGAATCTTGGTTTGACTTCACAAAATGCAACCACACTCACTTATCTGAATTAACTACATTTGGCATTCCTCGATACACTTTCCGATCAAGATCCCACTGTACTTCTTGATAACCACTTTCACTGTCTATTCACCTCCATTAGTTTTATCTCAACATGTACTAACTATGCCTTGAATATTCTCGTCCAAATTGTTGATTAAATCAACAAATGGGTAACAATAGGCCCAGCACTGACCCCGAAGGTACACCACTAGTCAGGGGCCTCCAGTGTGTAAAACAACCATCTGTCCTCACCCTCTGACTATATAAAGTCACTTATATATCCAATTAGCTAGCTCCCTCTGGTACATCCCTTCTTTAGAGATGTATATATTTATGTGACCAATCTCTGAAAGATACGTAATTGGTCAGAACATTTTCAGTTCATCTGGGAAATTATGGAAGTACTTCTCATCGTTAGTTTCTTTTTATTTTGTTGTTTAATAGAATTTGAAAGAAGATCTGAATGGCCAAGGTGATCAAGATATAGGTAAGCTCAATAGAAATAGCTTATTGATGAAGCAGTTATAATAGAAGTGGAACTGACTAATTGTAAACTGTTGCAGGTAGCTCCTTTCAGTGCACCTGTTCTGTCTTTTGGTGTGCTCACAAGATGCCTGTTAAGAAGAAGAGAAAATCTTCAGGATCAGAAGATGCCAGCATGAAAAAATGTAGAATAAGCAGGTGGGTACCAATTTAGCTTTAAGACTTTCTTCACCCCTTTCCCAGAGTCCCACTTACATACCCCAAAGCCCAGTTATCATGCTGATGTGGTATTAACCACTAACATATCAACAGTTTTACTTATTCAAATTCAACAAAGCCTGGATTTTATGGATTGTTGACAGCAATAAATATTTTAACTGCAGCTTAGAAATAATTGAAAATTTCAAGCTCTCCATTTGATTTATAAAGCCTATTAGAAATCGGAGTCTGAAGACCTGAAACGTCACCCATTCTTTTTCTCCAGGTATTCTGCCTGACCCACTGAGTTGAGACGCAAACTGAGACTTTACATCTATCTTCGGTATAAACCTAGAAATTTGTTTCCATGATTTCAATATTAAATTCCTCCTGTGAGAAGTTTGATATCTTGATAATTATACTTTCCAGATAATGTAATAACTTTTTTTTAGAGAAATATATTTTCATTATCTATTGATCAATTTAAGAACTCCAACATAAGTGGCAAGCATGCATGGGCAAATGGTTTATTTAGATAGAAACATAGAAAATAGGTGCAGGAGTAGGCCATTTGGCCCTTTCGAACCATTCAATATGATCAAGGCTGATCATCCAACTCAGTGTCCCGTTCCTGCCTTCTCTCCATACCCCCGATCCCCTTAGCCGCAAGGGCCACATCTAACTCCCTCTTAAATATAGCCAATGAACTGGCCTCAACTACCTTCTGTGGCAGAGAATTCCAGATACTCACCACTCTCTGTGTGAAAAATGTTTTTCTCATCTCGGTCCTAAAAGACTTCCCCCTTATCCTTAAACTGTGACCCCTTGTTCTGGACTTCCCCAACATCGGGAACAATCTTCCTGCATCTAGTCTGTCCAACTCCTTAGAATTTTGTAAGTTTCTCTGAGATCACTCCTCAATCTTCTAAATTCTAGCGAGTACAAGCCAAGTCTATGCAGTCTATCTTCATATGAAAGACCAGGAATCAGTCTGGTGAACCTTCTCTGTACTCCCTCTATGGCAAGAATGTCTTTCCTCAGGTTAGGAGATCAAACTGTACGCAATACTCCAGCTGTGGTCTCACCAAGACCCTGTACAACTGCAGTAGAACCTCCCTGCTCCTATACTCAAATCCTTTTGCTATGAATACTTCACAGCGTGCTGCACCTGCATGCCTACTTTCAATGACTGGTGTACCGTGACACCCAGGTCTCATTGCACCTCCCCTTTTCCTAATCGGCCACCAAAGTGGATAACCTCATATTTATCCACATTATACTGCATCTGTCATGCATTTGTCCACTCACCCAACCTATCCAAGTCACCTTGCGGCCTCCTAGCATCCTCCTCGCAGCTAACACAGCGCCCCAGCTTCGTGTCATCCGCAAAGTTGGAGATGTTGCATTCAATTCCCTCGTCCAAATCATTAATAGCTGGGGTTCCAGCACCGAGCTTTGCGGTACCCCACTAGTCACTGCCTGCCATCCTGAAAAGGACCTGTTTACGCCTACTCTTTGCTTTCTGTCTGCCAGCCAGTTCTCCATCCACATCAATACTGAACCGCCAATACCGTGTGCTTTAAGTTGCATGCTAATCTCTTATGTGGGACCTTGTTGAAAGCCTTCTGAAAGTCCAGATATAACACATCCACTGGTTCTCCCATATCCACTCTACTAGTTACATTCTCGAAAAATTCCACAAGATTCGTCAGACATGATTTACCTTTCATAAATCCATGCTGACTTTGTCCAATGATTTCACCACTTTCCAAATGTGCTGCTATCCCATCTTTAATAACTGACTCTAGCAGTTTCCCCACTACCGATGTTAGACTAACTGGTCTGTAATTCCCCGTTTTCTCTCCCCCTCCCTTTTTAAAAAGTGGGGTTACATTAGCTACCCTCCAATCCACGGGAACTACTCCAGAATCTAAAGAGTTTTGAAAAATTATCACTAATGCATCCGCTATTTCTGGGGCTACTTCCTTAAGTACTCTGGGATGCAGCCTATCTGGCCATGGGGATCTATCGTGGTGTTAGGTAAATCATTCAATTTACCTAACACCACTTCCGGGCTAACCTGGATTTCACTCAGTTCCTCCATCTCATTTGACCCCCGGTCCCCTGCTATTTCCGGCAGACTATTTACGTCTCCCTTAGTGAAGACAGAACCAAAGTAGTTATTAATTGGTCTGCCATGTCTTTGTTCCCCATGATCAATTCATCTTTTTCTGACTGCAAGGGACCTACATTTGTTTTAACTAATCTTTTTCTCTTCACATATCTATTTTGCAGTCAATTCTTTATGTTCCATGCCAGTTTTCTTTCATAATCTATTTTCCCTTTCCTAATTAAGCCCTTTGTCCTCCTCTGCTGGACTGAATTTCTCCCAGTCCTCTGGTAGGCTGCTTTTTCTGGCTAATTTGTATGCTTCATCTTTTGTTTTGATACTATCCCTGATTTCCCTTGTTATCCATGGATGCACTACCTTCCCTGATTTATTATTTTGCCAAACTGGGATGAACAATTGTTGTAGTTCATCCATGCAGTCTTTAAATGCCTTCCCTTGCCTATCCACCGTCAACCCTCTAAGAATCAATTGCCAGTCTATCTTGGCCAATTCACGTCTCATTCCCTCAAAGTTACCTTTCTTTAAGTTCAGAATAGGGCAGAAATTTTTTTATTTGATGTTTATAAATGAAACTGAAGAGGCATATTTTGCTATGCTTATTTAACACTCAAGAATACATCCTAGATGACAAAAAGTTTCACTTATAGCTGCTGTCGGAAACTCTTCCCATTAGATTTAGGTGATAATAAAAGTGGGGAATCTGAAGTGGAGCAGAAATGCCATGCTGGATTTATTTGGCCAAATGGTTTGTTCAATTGCATGCATTCTTTGTAATATAAGAGCTTGAAGAATGAAATTAAAAATTAACCTGTTCCAAGGAAAATGTTCACTGACCAGTTTCGTCTTTTTAAGTTTCTGTAGAGTACAGACGCCATCTAGATTAATAAGTGATGACAGTTTTTCAAGCAAAAAGTGCCTAGCTTGGTTTTATGAATACGCAGGTAAGAATTTTGAGGTGTATTGTTACATTATGGCAAGTTATGATGCCTTAAAATGCAATTACTAGTCATTAAAAATGTAGACAAATATATTGAGAGGCAATTTAAATTCAGTGCTTTCTTTCTGCAGGATCTGAATAGAGGGGAACATGATATTTCAGTCTATTGGAACTGTGGAAAAGTAGTAAATATTGTTATTCCAATGCGGCATTTCTATTATGTCTGTTGTATGTCAGTTGCACAACAGCAGATCATGATCAGAGAGAATGTTAATTCTGTCTGTTAACCTGAACTTTTTTAATGTAACAAGTTCTTGACCAGTATCTACAAAAATATATTAACTTCCCTCCCCCTCCCCTCGTGTCCTGCCCAAGAACAAAACCAAGCAATGTTATTGAAGTGCATGAATGGCAAGCGGATTTTAGGCTAAATAAACATACTGTCATCACGGCGCAAAGAAATATACAAATTATTAAGCGTATTTCCCAAATTTTGAAACTTGGGTAAGATCATTCTGAATTGCTCTAACCCAGCATTTCTGATATGGTTATTTAAAGTTTATCATTTGTGGCAGGTTTTGGACAAAATCACATTGCACTTTCATAAGAAATTGTCATTGAACATGGCACCACAATTTCTAACTTTACAAACATTTCGGTAAGTATTCAAAAGGTATCTAACAACATTCTAGAGAATACATGTTTTTTGGGGGTTTTTAATCATTTTGAGGGAATGTATCCTTTTTTCCCCCTGCTGGTCTATTTATGGGCTGCAAACAACGATAAACAGGCAACCTCATGCTTGGTTCCTGCTGGTGGCACTGTAGCCACATTTTAGGAGATGTGCTGATGTGGTCTCTAAATGGCTCTAGCACGGTTAAATCCTCCCCCTATTATAGACAATAGGCACTGGAGTAGGTCATTCGGCCCCTCGAGCCAGCACCGGCATTCAATATGATAATGGGTGATCATCCACAATCAGTACCCTGTTCATGCTTTCTCCCCATATGCCTTGACTCCGCTATCTTTAAGAGCTCTGTCTAACTCTCTCTTGAAAGCATCCGGAGAACAAGTCTCCACTGCCCTCTGAGGCTGCGAATTCCACAGACTCACAATGTGTGAAAAAGTGTTTCCTCATCTCTGTTCTGAATGGCTTGCTCCTTATTCTTAAACTGCCCCCTGGTTCTGGACTCCCCTAACATCGGGAACATGTTTCCTGCCTCTAGCGTGTCCAAACCCTTAATACTCTTATATGTTTCAATAAGATCCCCTCGCATCCTTCTAAATTCCAGAGTATACAAGCTCAGCCTCTCTATTCTATCAATATATTCAACATCAACGGGTCGATGGTTGAAAGGGTCAAGAGCTTCAAATTCCTGGGCGTGCACATCTCTGAAGATCTTTCCTGGTCTGAGAACACTGATGCAATTATCAAGAAAGCACATCAGTGCCTCTACTTCCTGAGAAGATTACGAAGAGTCAGTTTGTCAAGGAGGACTCTCTAACTTCTACAGGTGCACAGTAGAGAGCTTGCTGACCGGTTGCATCGTGGCTTGGTTCGGCAACTTGAGCGCCCTGGAGAGGAAAAGATTACAAAATAAGTAGTAAAACTGCTCTGCCCAGTCCATCATCGGCTCTGACCTTGCTTTCCATGCAGAGGGGATTTTATCGCAGTCGCTGCCTCAAAAAGGCTGGCAGTATCATCAAAGACCCACACCATCCTGGCCACACACTCATCTCCCTGCTAGCTTCAGGTAGAAGGTACAGGAGCCTGAAGACTGCAACAACCAGGTTCAGGAATAGCTACATCCCCACAGCCATCAGGCTATTAAACCTAGCTCGGACAAAACTCTGAACATTAATAACCCATTATCTGTTATTTGCACGATCAGTTTATTTATTCATGTGTGTATATATTTATATAATGGTATGTGGGCACACTGATCTGTTTTGTAGTAAATGCCCACTATGTTCTGTTGTGCTGAAGCAAAGCAAGAATTTCATTGTCCTATCAGGGACACATGACAATAAACTCGCTTGAACTTGAACATATGAAAGTCCCGCCATCCTGGGAATTAACCTGGCGAACCTATGCTGCACTCCCTCAATAGCACGAATGTCCTTCCTCAAATTGGGAGAACAAAACTGCACACAATACTCCAGGTGTGGTCTCACTAGGGCCCTGTGCAACTGCAGAAGGACCTCTTTGCTCCTATACTCAACTCCTCTTGTTATGAAGGCCAACATGCCATTTGCTTTCTTCACTGCCTGTTGTACCTGCATGCTTACTTTCATTGACTGATGAACAAGGACCCCTAGATCCCGTTGTACTTTCCTTTTTTCCCAACTTGACTCCATTTAGATAATAATCTGCCTTCCTGTTTTTACCACCAAAGTGGATAACCTCACATTTATCCACATTAAACTGCATCTGTCATGCATGTACCCATTCACCCAACCTGTCCAAGTCACCCTGCATCCTCTTCACAGTTGACACTGCCACCCAGTTTTGTGTCATCTGCAAATTTGCTAATGTTACTTTTAATCCCTTCATCCAAATCATTCATGTATATTATAAATAGGGGGAGGAGGAGGGGGGAGGGGGGAGGGGTTGTTCGGTGGAATCGTTTTTTAGATTTATTGTTGTCACGTACCGAGATACAGTGAAAAGCTTGTTTTCCATGCTATCCAAACAGATCAGGCATACATAGCAACAATTAGTTCAAACTCAAGTACAATAGATGGGGCAAAGGAGAAGATACAGAGTGCAGAATATAGTTCTCAGTATTTTTGTGCATCATTAGGTTTATTTGCCGAAACTTGAAATTGTCTTTTAACAATGCTGCATGCCACAATTGCCTTTAGTGTATCGCATATCAGCTGCATAACAAAAAATAATCTAGAGAAGAAGCACTTGTTTATTCTGTCATTATTTAACACAATAATGGAAAGTTAAAGATATCAGAAATTAGGCAAAGCAGCAAATATGTGTAGGTTGGTACACTAATACATTATAATCTAGTGATTGTACTTGTATCATTTGTGTAGTATTAATTTCCAGTGAAACTTTGGTTTCATTAATTTTATGGAAAACTTTGTATTTGGGTTTTTAATCCACCTATGAGGTGGACTTCACCTGGTTATGCTAAATACAGAACAGATTGTTTAAAAAAGTTGATTGTTACTAGGTATTGCTTGCCCTATGGTGATCTTGAATGATCGTCATCAGTGTCCAACCAGCTAAGAAAGCAATGGGATGATTCATCAATTATATATTTTCCAGAAAATATTTTGGCCAACTGTCATTTGAGTAATGTAGTGTGATTTTCCTTGCTGAAAAGCATGACGGGCCTTTGTCTTTAAATCATAAATGAGTGACTACAGACCACTACCCAGTAACAATCAACCTTTTTTTCCCTTTTGGGAGTAGAAAATAGTATAGTTTCTATATAATCTAAGGGCAGAATGCAAACTTGTTAAAGAGCATGTCATAGTTAGGGGGGGTAGTTACGTGATTAATTGCTTTGGAGAAGGGTGTGGGAGATCCTGGCATGAGCTTGATGTAGCAATGTTACACCATTTTGAGATTTTAAAAATCAAGTCTGCAATTTATCCCATCAGAAAAAGCATAAAAAGAAGTTTAATTTGACACCTAATTCACTTTCATATCTTCAGTATTAAAAAGGTTATGGCCATTTTCATACTCGGAAATTAGCATCTTGTTCCCTATTGCTTTTCCATTGACTTAACACAAAAGTTGTGATCGAGGACAGTCAAAAGCCCATTACTTTCTTAAAAATTAAGAGAACTGAAAGAAATTTTAAGTTATTGTAGATTGAAGCATTCTGAAACAAATATGAAACAATCTTACTTGGATGATCTGAAATTAATGAGTTACCCAATTGTAGCTAATTACAAAATTCAATTACTAGATCTAAACATCTATCCATTTCTTAAGAAAATATTAACATTTTTTAAAAAAGCCGAAGTGTCCAAATAACATTCAAACAAGAATTCACAATGTAACATGATTTTTAAATCTCATTGTCATGAATTTATAGGCCAAATTGAAGGAATTTAGTGTTTAATGCCCGTAAATCTGCTTGCGAGTGGGATTTTATGGAACGCAATGGATTGGAACGTTGCGGTTGCGGTGAATTTAAACCCCATATCGGCAGGAAAAATACTGCCGGTTCGTATGGGGAATAAATCACCGTTTCGCAACATGAAATTTTGATTGTCATCTTAACAAGCAAGTTTATATGTAAAAATAAACTGCTTTTCTTTACCTGTCCCCTACGTGAAATCCGTCCCCGTTGTCGGCTTTCACGGCATTAGAAGCTAATTTTTATTTTACTCCAGCGCTGAAATTGTCGGGCGATTTAAAAAAATTTTAAAAATTCATATACCGGCAGTCTTCAGCAAAAACACGCACCCCGAGAAAATATAACTCCGGCAGGCAGGGGAAAACCGCATTTTAACCCCGCGCCCCCCCCACCCCTTCGCCCGCCCAAAGTCGCGCACACGGCCAGTGACAGAACTGCAGCGCCACTGAAGGTAAGTTTTGTAACATACCTATTTGATGTGGCATGAAATGGCTAATTGAAACCATTAAATACATCATCTTCCTTGGCCATGATAGTTATTGTGTGTATTTCAGAATTTTACAGAGTTATGTTACTGTGCATGTTAGTAACATAACATGTTTGGTTTGGGTCTTACTGGCCTAACTTGTCTAACTAAGTAACACTCTATCCAAATGCAGCAGAATTAATTATAATGCACTGCCACCTTTTTTGGTTGGAATAGAGATTTTTTTTTCTCATTATATGTTAAAGGAACAGACGAAGTTGTTGGTCCTGAGGGGATGGAAAAATTTTGTGAAGATATTGGTGTAGAGCCTGAAAATGTAAGTTTTATATTGTTTTTAAAAAAAGTATTTATTGAAACGGCAATTGAAATAACTCTTAAGCAATACTGGACCATTAATATACTGTACCATTAATGGTTCATAGGTGTACTGCCACTTTTTTTTAGTTTAACTTCCATTCTTTTAACAAATTACAAACGTATATAAAATGATGAATGCATAACAGGGTAAACAGTCAGAACCTTTTTCCAAGGGTGGAAATTTCCAACACTAGGGGACATAGCTATAACATGAGAGGTGGGAAGTTTAATGGAGATGTGCGCGGCAAGTTTTTCTTTACAGAGTGCTGGGACCCTGGAACATGCTGCCAGTGGTGGTGGTGGTGGTGGTGGTGGTGGCAGACATGATAGTGACATTTAAGAGGCTTTTAGATAGGAACATGAAAGTGCAGGGGAACAGAGGGACATGGATCACATACAGGCAGGCGTGATCAGTTTAACTTGGCATCATGTTCATACCTAGAAACATAGAAAATAGGTGCAGTAGGCCATTCGAGCCAACTTCGAGATCAATATGATCATGGCTGATTATCCAAAATTAGTACCTCGTCCTGCTTATTTCCCCATATCCCTTGATTCCGTTAGCCGTGTGAGCCGAAGGGTCCGTTCCCGTGCTGTAATATATTCTATGTTCTAAATTATCAGAGTTTACGAACCTGCTGCTGTAGTGCGGTTTAATTCTCTTGCACTAAATTAATAGAAGATATTAAACACAGGAAAAACAGAAGTTTTGCCTTAAAATAATTAAATGAGAAAGACGGAATAATGAATTTATATTGCATTAATTGTTAAACCTTGATTCAATTTTGAAAATTTGTGGTTGATGTTATTTCGATATGAGACTCAATAGCTGTGTAAGTCACAGGAATGATAAATACTAAGTATGATTTTCAACAAATTATCCTGGCACATGTATATTCCAAGTCATAGAATTCCACTCCAAGTCACAAAATCGTAGTTGGCATGGACGAGTTGGGTGGAAGGGCCTGTTTCTGTGCCGTACGACTCTATGGTCTTATTTCCAGCGCTCTTAATTATTTTCAGTCAAATCTCGGGGTTTCTCTCTTTTTAATGCCTTGTTTGCTATTTTTCCACCTCTCTCACCAGCAATGAGTTCCATTTCATAACAGCTTTCTGGAGATAAAGTTTTATTTAATTTTGTAACATTTGCCCAGAACATGGCACACTTATTTGGACTATCCATTGATGGGAATCGGTCTTTTTTTATTTGCCCAAGGGCCTCCTCAATATTCCACAGCTCTGCTCTTGCCCCCCCCCCCCCCGTCGCAACAGGGACAGAGTCCCCCTAGTTCTCACCTTTCACCCCATCAGCTGTCACATACAGCACATAATCCTCCGACATTTTCGTACCCTCCAACGGGATCCTACCACCAGCCAAATCTTCCTATCTCCGCGGAGACAGTTCTCTCCGCACATCCCTGGTTAACTCGTCTCTTCCTACCCAGGTGTTGTCCAAACCAGTCATGATTAAGTTCACCTCTACAAAATCTTCTCTTGACCTTCTTTCCATGAAAGCGAATAATCCCACCTTCCCCAATCTGACCTAATCACTGGAACCATTCTAGTACATCTTTTCTCAAACTTTTACATTGTCTTTACATCCTTTTTAAAGTAAGAACTGGATGCAACACTACAAGCTACTATTTGTATTAGTGCAACAGCCAGATATTCCAGGTTTTTATGCTGAATAATCAATACTCTAATTCTCAACATCCCTGCTGGAACAGTTCCATAGAGGAGAAGAGAAAGGTTCCAAAGGGAAGATAAGGATAGTACAATAAACTCCAATAATCTAGCACACTCTTAAGGATAAGAAATTCAAACTGTGGCTGCACATATATCCGACATTGGAATGGCTAAGGATCCGGATACTGAGTTGGAATGATCAGCCATGATCATATGAATGGCGGTGCAGGCTCGAAGGGCTGAATGGGCCCCAACTCACAGCACCTAATTTCTATGTTTCTATTTCTCATTGTCTATGTTTCTATGGATATAACACTTATTAATACAATAGGACACCTTTAATTCACTTATTTAGATGTAACATTGTAGTGAAACAGGTGAGTTTAAATAATGCAGAAAATGGGGCCAATGAGTCAGGTACCAAGTCCTGGATTTCCGTAAACTAATTAAACGGATGGCGCTAATTGTTTTCCCTGCACTGCTCCCTGGACGTACTCCTTAAATGGTAATCCTGCTAACACCAAAAATGGCCACATGGTCCCCAACTCCTTGCCCATCTGAAATCCTTTGTACCCCATAGAAATTCCCTACAGTAGCATCGACACAGAACAGCGATTCCAGACAAGTACTCAGCTAGTGTAATTATCCATATTAGTGAATACAGGAAAACAGAGTAGAGGGAATCTTATGTCAATCTTACTTTTTCTGAAGAAGGTTTCAGCCCAAAATGTCACCTATACCTTTATTCCAGAGATGCTGCCTGGTCCACTGAGTAACTCCAGCACTCTGTTTTACTTTTTCTTAAACTTTGCATAGAGTTAGGTACTGGAAAACCATGGGCAGAGGCTCCAAACAATCCCAGTATTCCATAAACATTGAGTGGTGTAGAAATTGTACCCCAGCCTTCAGGAGTGGTATCTAGAAACGCTAGAATAAGGTGTGTGCTGACTAACAGCAATATTTTGATACATGTCAGGGATCGCATGCTGGGTGCTGACCTCTTCAAACCTGCAAAACTCACGTTTTCAATCTGAACATCACCTATCCATGTTCTCCAGAGATGCTGCCTGACCTGCTGAGTTACTCCAGCAACTAGTGTCCTATTGTGCATTGACCAGCATCTGCAATTCTTTGTTTCTGCAGTTCTAAAATGGGCTTGGTATTTCTAATCAGCGCTGATAATGCCCTGGCTGTAAGCTGGTGGTAATTACGTGTTGTGTGCCTGTTCCTGATGGGTTGTCAAATTACAGAGGCGGGTATTTATATACAAGAATTTAGCCTAGTGTGTTAAGACACATGGCCTTCACATGAAAGGAAGACTAGTCAACCAGTAGGTTCTCCTGTCTACTGCATTTGCTGCCCTGTTGGAGCCTCTGGACCAGGGTGAAGCACAGACCGAAAGTTATAGACCAATGTATACGATGTGCTGAAAATGAAATTATTTTTTTTTTGTCTGCAGATTATCATGTTAGTATTAGCATGGAAGCTGGAGGCTCAAAACATGGGTTTTTTCACTAAAGAAGAGTGGCTAAAAGGAATGACGTCATTACAGTAAGAAATCTCTGAGATTATGCCTGTTTCACAATAAAACTGAAATTATACCATGACAGTCTTTCTGTTTAATTGCTACCACATGCTAAAACATGTGCTTATTCTGAATAAACTTGCACGTAACGTAAGAAAACTTTGCTTATGCTTGGGAAAATATTTTTTTAATGCAACATTTGTTTTAACCTAGATGTGACTGCACAGAGAGGCTACAGAGCAAGTTTGATTATTTGCGCTCGCAACTCAATGACCTATCAGCTTTCAAACAAATTTACAGATATGCCTTTGATTTTGCTAGAGTAAGACAAAAAAATATTTCTTCAAGTTGATTCTCCATTTCTTTTCATGAAAGTTATCATGAACCCCTCTATGTCCCCTCTTCTAGGATAAAGACCAGCGTAGCCTTGATATTGATACTGCAAAGTCTATGTTAGCTCTGCTCTTAGGAAGAACGTGGGCTCTGTTCTCTGCCTTCTACCAATTTTTGGAGGTACTTTGTTAATTCTTTAAAAATAATTCTCGAAAATCAATGCAAAAAAAACCCCACAAATTTAACGGAATGTAGTAAATGGGGATTTTTACATAGTATGTTTTTCATAACGCCTCTACTCTCTTTGCAGCAATCAAAATACAGAGTTATGAATAAAGATCAATGGTTCAACGTGTTGGAATTCAGCAGAACTGTACTTGCAGACCTTAGCAACTATGATGAAGATGGTGCATGTAAGTTTCTTTTCCCTATCTGTAGTTATTCAAATATAATTGCAAAATAAATTGTAATTTCAAGTTGCTTTTGATTTCAGGGCCTGTTCTGCTTGATGAATTTGTTGAGTGGCAGAAAGCAAGGCAATCATCGTAACAAGATGGAGGGAAAGAGAACTAAGGGAGAGCAATAATGCTTTGCTATCCAACCAAACTACATCTTTAATTATGAAATGGAAAGTATTTGTCAAAAGCCATCTTTTATGCTAGCTACAGACTTTTCAGTGTTACGAGAGGGGAGAAGGTTTTCAAGTTGCATCTATACTAAGCATTTTATTATGTATTCATCAACTATGGCACCCGATGTTAAGATTTTGTCCAGTCTTAAGTCTTAATGCTTTTGGCAATATCTGTTTATAACTTCATACGTACTTTGATGAAGCACATTAAAAATTATAGGTTTTCATTAGAAACAGAAACGATTTTCATGTGACTGAAAGATGAAAGGCCTTGAAGTGTATGGATGCATTTTTCAGTTGTTGGAAAGTGTATGCTATTGTACCAGACGTTCGCCATTCTGGTACTGTACCAAAAACTTACTGAACCTCATCATATGTTATTGTAACTATATAGCACCTTTTCTGTGATATAGTATATCAATGGGTACTGGTGCTGTTCTAGGACTGTGAGCTCAGGGTTAATGGTAATGACAGTAGCACCACTGCTAATCCATGTAACAGAGGATTACATGTGATGTAAATGTATATTTAAACTTGTTCATTTACATTGTTAAGGTATCCACAGATCTGCCCAATTTCAAAAGCTTTATTTTATACCCTTTAAGAACAAAATGGAACATGGTCATACAATTCTAAATTCGAGTGGGGAGAAAGTATAATCAGAACTGCATGTAATGGAATTCTTCAGTGAGTAAGCATGTGGTTTTGACTAATGTTTAGTACCAGGAGGTAACTTGCCACAATTGGCCCACTGTACTAAGTACATTTTTAGATAATACAATATCAAATATTTCATTCTCCAGGGTTGAAGCCTGTAAATTAGCTTGAATTCTGAACACTGAACTCAAATACTGAATACTAATATGATTAGTGAAAGCTTTTGTACAAAGGTGATACTGTGGGACCTTCAATTTAAAAGAAAATTCATGCTTATTAGCATCTAAAGTTGAAATATTGACAGTGAATCCCTTGTGTATATAGAATGTATGATCTAAATACTTCAAATTGAAACACTGAAGTACAAGTGTAGTGATTTTTTATTTTTTTTATTTTTTTGCCCTTCGGTACTTCAGATCCAAGCAGATCCTTACCATTCCTAAAATTATTTTCTGCTGATGGTATTGTGGTGACTTAATGTGTAAGAAGGAACTGCAGATGCTGGTTTAAACCAGAGATGGACACAAAAAGCTGGAGTAAATCAGCAGGATAGGCAGCATCTCTGGAGAGAAGGAATGGGTGACATTTTGGGTTGAGACCCTTCTTCAGACCAGTCTGAAGTTACTCCAACTTTTTGTGTCTATCTTGTGGCGACTTAATTACTGGAACAATAAAAGCTACTGATTTACTGTTCGCTCAAAGGCCCACAAAGTTAAATGTCGAGTGGTGTTTCGGGATGCACTTTACATGGTTCTGTACATCCTAGTGCCAGTTAATATTCAAAAGTAATGTGTATCTGATTTTTTTTTTCCACAAGTTCACATTTTACAATTGTCTTACAAGGTCTTACAGATTTGTATTTGAGTTCTTTGACCTGACGGTGCAAAGGGCCCAAAACACAGGATTGCTCAACTTTAAGAACCAATTGGGAAAATCCTGTATGACCTTCATCTACCCGTTTACACAATATAAGCCATTATGAACCCTCTGCTGGAGTGAGCATTCAATTTATGATCTATACCAATGCCATCATACTCTGTCCCTCTCAGTAAAAGTTATTAATGTGAATGGGGCTAGTTGCTGCAGAATCAGTTACTTGAAAAGTTTTCTTTTTAAACTGCTAAATGATTTATTGTGACAGTTTGTCTGAAATTATATGTTCTTCTCTGGGGCTAGTTCTTCCCACTTGTAAAGTAACCAACAACAATTGAATTAAGTTTAGCTTTTGTAGCACTGTGGATCTTTAAACAAATATAATTGTTTTTGTGCAAAAAAAAATCCTTTGGTACAGTAGGGTAATTATTAAGAGTATAAAAAAAACTGATATAAAACTTCAGTAAATATTATGTGGTTGTTTTCTTAAAAGTACAAGGGGTGGTTTAAAATATATTATTTAAATTTTGTTTTTTTTTTTGATATGTTGCCATATTTCTACCCACTGACGATGTTATTTTTAAATGTCACCAAGGAACTAGTGCATCAATGTCTGCTCTAGAGGTATCTTCCCATTGTAACTGCCAAGTTTGGCAAATGGCAGTCTTTCTCATGCAGTTGCAGTTTTGAACTTTTCACACTTCAGTGTTATCAATGTGATGCCGAAAAGTCAGAATATTCTTGAGATTCCATGTGGAACTTGCTATTTATGACACTCAATAGCTTTCTGGTGAGGAGACATGAGCTAATAGATCTCGGTCTAGATGATGCACAATAAAGCAAAAGCATTTCGAATATTTTTTTTAAGTCACACTGCCAGCGTTCATCTTTCACATTGCTTTTCTCTATATTGCTTGAAAATCACCTAAATAAAGTGCCCAACCAGTTCGATTTATGGCAGACCCTCAATGTACTTAATATTCAAACATACAAGCTGTAAATCATACAACAGAGAGCATTATTATTCATTTTTCCATTGCACAATTCTTAATCTGGTGTGAAACTTATTTTAGTCTACAAAAATATTTCAAAACCAATGAGCTAATTAAATATGGAAATATTTTAGCTAATTAAATTTCATTTGTGGCTAACTGATAGATTCAGATATAAGCATAGTTGGAACATATGTTTATTTATTCCGTTTTATTTTTCCTATTTTTATTCAGTTGCCTCTTTAAAAGAGGGAGCCTTTGCCACATGACGAGTTCTGGTTTCTGCATATTGACTGGATATGAGAAACGCTGTCCCCCCCCCCCCCACTCCCCCCCCCATAAAATGTGAAATGCTTAAGAATATCCAAGGAATTTGTTGTCAGCTTTTTTCCCCTTTCTTTCATAATTGAAAGATGCCCAGAACAGATTTCCTAAATCATAGAAATTAATAGTGTTGTTTAAATCCAGATTTTTTTAAAAGTAATTTGTGATCAAATACATTAAAATAGCAAAATGTGCCCTGTGTATAGAGAGGATGGTATTTCTTCCTTGTCCGTAAAATAATACCCTAATCTGTGAGATACTCCCTTTTGCAGTATTTAGAACGAATATCAATAGAAATAGATTGAAGAAACGTCCACGTTGTGTAAGGTAAATGTACGTAATAACATTTCTTTTAAAGGGGCATACTGTAGGTAAAACCTATAGTTCAGAGTACTTACAATAATTTTTAAATATGCTGCTGAATATATAATTGCAATTTTTTTTCTTTTGTCATTTTCCAACGTGCATTTTAATCCCTCAGTTTTCTCTCAATCTGAGGCAGAAGAATATTGTAGAGTGTAACAAGATGATTATTATGCATGCATGTTGTGCTAAAAGGATAGAATCCGGTATTGTTAATAATTCAATCCAGTTTACAACTTTAAAAAAAAACTTCAACTTATTACATCTGCATTGTTGGGACAATCCTATAAAAGGAACACAACTTTTTTTTTTCTTCTGATTTCACTGTTCCTACTCGGTGGTATCCACTCACTGTTTCCTTTGGATCTGAATTATGTTTATATATTTTTGCATTGCCAAATTGCAAACCTATTTAAATTGAATGATAAACTTTATAAAGAGGTTCATAATGGAATATAAAAAGACTTTGCATGTTTTCATATTTAAAAGATATTGGTGAAAAGAAAGCCAATTGCAATGAAACTTAAAGCAGGATTACTGACAAGCCAAGGACTGAACTCTGGCATTTTAGTTATATAATAAAAAAAAGGAACAGTGTTTATTTAAGTGTCTTAATTCATAATTGGTGATATTGAAAATCAATTCACCTCTTGCTCATATAACCACAAATAGTCTAAATATTTTGCACACCCAATAGAGAATAATGTTGTGGATTTTTAACATAACAAAGCATTAACAAGTGCCATTTTATTGTCTAGGAAGGAACTGCAGATGCTGGTTTAAATCAAAGGTAGACACATGTTATGCTGGAGTAACTCATGGGACAGGCAGCATCTCTGGAGAGAAGGAATGGGTGATGTTTTGGGTCGAGACTTCTTCAGTGCTTTCGGGTCGAGACCCTTCTTCAGACTGAAGAAGGGTCTCGACCCGAAATGTCACCTATTCCTTCACTCCAGAGATGCTGCCTGTCCCGCTGAGTTACTCCAACATTTTGTGTATCTGCCATTTTATTGTCATTGTTTTGTACAATGATTGTATGTGACTTTTTCCATTATACCCTTAAACAAAAAACAGATACAGATCTGACACTATTTTGATTAATATTGAACACTAAACAAAAATACAAGCATAAGATCAAGTTGCCACAAATCTTGTGTGATTGTGTATCATATTATTTTCCAAATCACAATACTTGCATCATAAATTGGATGGTTATTTTTGGCAACTGAGCATTCAATGGTTTGGAATGCCATGTTCTTTCCTTAAAGTCATCTTTATCACATACTAAAAAGAAAAGATAATGTTTTTTACTCGGCCTATGGCATCTAGGCCTATGGAGTCTAGGATAGATTAGTCTTGCATTGACTGTTTCTTCCCCCACCTCCTGACCTCCAAATCTCTGCTAATCTCCTTCTCCCAGCCTCTTTGGAAGACTAATATTAATGGAGCTCCAAGAGCTTCCATTGACTTTTCAATTTGTAGCCATCCGTCATCTTTTAAAAGCCAATGAATCATTAATCTGCCATCATAGATTTAATTTAACAAATGCACTTCTCTGTGGTTGAAGATAAAATGCACAATGGTGTGGCACAGAATTTCAAACCATTTACACCTGCTCTTTGAAAGAGCAATCTGAGTAGTCCCTTCCCCATAACTTTTTAATATTTTTTTTCGAAAAAAAAAAAAAATCTGGGAAAAATGTTATTGAAAATATTAGTGCCATTTGTGATAAACATGCTATAACAACTTGATGTGTAAAGAAATTATTTCCCTTGTATTGTCTCTGATTATTTGCCAATCACTTAAAGTCTGTGACTGGAAACAATTTCTCAGTATTTACACTGTTAAAACCCTTAAATATTATTTGAAAATATTTTGAACATTGCTATAAACTTTCCCTCAGATTTCTTCTCAATATTACGAACAACCCCAGATCCTGTGTGTTTTTTCTATTTTAACAGGTCCTTCATAACATTAAATTCTGGCGACTCAGACTTGTTCTGAATGTGGTGGCTAGGGTGTTAATGATAACTAACCAGTCTGTTATAAAGGTTTATATATGACATGTTAGCTTTCATGTTCTCCACACCTTTAGATTCTGGAGTAGTTCCTGAGGATTGGAGGGTAGCTAATGTAACTCCACTTTTTTAAAAAGGAGGGAGAGAGTAAACGGGGAATTACAGACCAGTTAGTCTAACATTGGTAGTGGGGAAACTGCTAGAGTCAGTTATTAAAGATGGGATAGCAGTACATTTGGAAAGTGGTGAAATCATTGGACAAAGTCAGCATGGATTTACAAAAGGTAAATCATGTCTGACAAATCTTATAGAATTTTTCGAGGATGTAACTAGTAGAGTGGATAAGGGGGAACCAGTGGATGTGTTATATCTGGACTTTCAGAAGGCTTTTGACAAGGTCCCACATAAGAGATTAGTATACAAACTTAAAGCACACAGTATTGGGGGTTCAGTATTGATGTGGATAGAGAACTGGCTGGCAGGCAGGAAGCAAAGGGTAGGAGTAAACGGGTCCTTTTCAGAATGGCAGGCAGTGACTAGTGGGGTACCGCAAGGCTCAGTGCTGGGACCCCAGCTATTTACAATATATATTAATGATTTGGACGAGGGAATTGAATGCAACATCTCCAAGTTTGCAGATGACACGAAGCTGGGGGGCTGTGTTAGGTGTGAGGAGGCTGCAAAGTGACTTGGATAGGCTGGGTGAGTGGGCAAATGCATGGCAGATGCAGTATAATGTGGATAAATGTGAGGTTATCCACTTTGGTGGCAAAAACAGGAGGGTAGGCTATTATCTGAATGGTGGCCGATTAGGAAAAGGGGAGATGCAACGAGACCTGGGTGTCATAGTACACCAGTCATTGAAAGTAGGCATGCAGGTGCAGTAGGCAGTGAAGAAAGCAAATGGTATGTTAGCATTCATAGCAAAAGGATTTTAGTATAGGAGCAGGGAGGTTCTACTGCAGTTGTACAGGGTTTTGGTAAGACCACACCTGGAGTACTGCGTACAGTTTTGGTCTCCAAATCTGAGGAAATACATTCTTGCCATAGAGGGGGTACAGAGAAGGTTCACCAAACTGATTCCTGGGATGTCAGGACTTTCATATGAGGAGAGACTGGATAGACTCGGCTTGTACTCGCTAGAATTTAGAAGATTGAGGGGGGATCTAATAGAAACTTACAAAATTCTTAAGGGGTTGGACAGGCTAGAGATGCAGGAAGATTGTTCCCGATGTTGGGGGGAAGTCCAGAACAAGGGGTCACAGTTTAAGGATAAGGGGGAAGTCTTTTAGGACCGAGATGAGAAAAACATTTTTCACACAGAGAGTGGTGAGTCTCTGGAATTCTCTGCCACAGAAGGTAGTTGAGACCAGTTCATTGGCTATATTTAAGGGAGTTAGATGTGGCACTTGTGGCTAAAGGGATCAGGGGGTATGGAGAGAAGGCAGGTACAGGATACTGAGTTGAATGATCAGCCATGATCATATTGAATGGTGGTGCAGGCTCGAAGGGCCGAAATGCTTACTCCTGCACCTATTTTCTATGTTTCTACCTAGTCACCATCATAACTCTGCATTCATCCACCTCTGGTCTCCTGTTAAAATTATACCATGTTATGTGGTAATCTTAAAAGATGATTTGTTTCTCACTTCCCTTTGTTAAATGTTATCAGCTGTAAGACTATGTCCTCCTGAAGTTGTTGTATCTTGCTGCTCAATTTATTTTTGTGCCTAAAATTGGCAGTCTTTGCAATTATGTCGTGGGTGTACAATGGAGAAAACATTTGTTCCAACATCAAACCCTGAAGGATACCACTGCACATTTCCATCTGGAAGAAAAATAGCTGGTCACTGCTCCTCTCTTTTGTATCTATGCATCCTGTAACTTGAAACCCATAGGTTTTAATTTTTATTTGTGAATCAATTATGAGAACATTATCACATCCCCTCAATGTTCTTATTTTGAATATAATCATGTTAGAAAAGATTATATTTAAAGTGCTTTGAACCTGGCTTTTTGCGGTTATGTTTTATACTTCCAACATAGGATCCAAGAAGAGCCTGACCTGAAATATCATCTTTCCATGTTCTTCAGAGATACTGCCTGACCCCCTGAGTTACTCCAACACGTCTTTTTTTCAGAATTACCAATTTCTAATTATCTAAAATTTGGAATGTAAGAGTAAGCCGTTCTAAGCATGCTCTACCATTTAATTGCATCTGTAACAACCTATCTGCAGGTAACCTGTATCATTCCCTCTTCATTGATGCAAGAGACATCATAAATCAGCTGCACTATTGCCTACTGATAGCACAGGCTCAAAGGAATTTAATACCTTTTCTTTTCTGACCAGATGGGTACTCCAAACATTTTAGCGCCCAATATAAAATAACATTCACTGGAGTTTAGAAGGATGAGGGGGAATCTTATAGAAAGATAAAATTATAAAAGGACTGGATAAGCTAGATGCACGAAAAATGTTCCCAATGTTGAGCGAGTCCAGAACCAGGGGGCAGTCTTAGTATAAAGGGGAGGTCATTTAAGACTGAGGTGAGAAAAAATGTTTTTACCCAGAGAGTTGTGAATTTATAGAATTCCTTGCCACTGAGGGCAGTGGAGGCCAAATCACTGGATGGATTTAAGAGAGAGTTGGATAGAGCTCTACGGGCTAGTGGAGTCGAGGGATATGGGGAGAAGGCAGACACGGGTTATTGATAGCGGACAATCAGCCATGATCACAATGAATGGCGGTGCTGGCTCGAATGGCCGCCTCCTGCACCCATGTTCTATGTTTCTAACACTACTGTAAAACTATCACAAATTAATATATCACGTTGAATAAGAATGAATAAAACAAAGTGATATAAAGAAACTGAATGGGGGGGGGGGAAGGACAATCAAACATCTTGACCACCACTAATGGTTTATTTGTCCACCCCAACTTAATTGCAAAGATGAAATTTAATAACTAACAAGCACCTCCTGAATAGCTGATGTATGAAAGATCTGCATTTAGGTATTTAAAAAAATCTTACGCATCCATTCGGGGCGGCACTGTGGCACAGTGGTAGAGTTACTGCTTTACAGTACTGTTAGTGTTTGGGGTGATCGCTGGTCGGCACTGTATCTCTAAAGTCTAAATCAAGGGGTGTTTTTTTTTTTAAATGGGAATATTATCCAGTATGTTTGGGGCTACTTGTATACTGCTCACTTTCTAACAGATGTTCTTGCCAAATGAGCCTACAAAATTTCCAGTAAACTAGATGCTTTGTGGAGCTAGTCCGCTAATATGATTCTAATGAATGCTACAATGCTTATTGGGAAAACTGTTAAATGGCCCCCTCATGGAATATAGGTCATTAGCTTCCACTTCAGAACAAGCTCATTTGCCAAGCTTACTCAATATTGATTCACCATCGTGCAAAATTAGTGTCTTGGAACCACTCTGAGTGTACAACCAGTCTATCAGGCAGAAGGCATTAATTGCCTTCGCAATTATGTAGAAACAAGGAATACGCAAGTTCTTGTTCGGGCCCTACCGAACTTATTTCTACATCATCCTATCTCCCCCCCCCCCCCCCCCCCCCCCCCCCCCCCCACCCCCCCCCCCCCCCCCCCCCCCCCCCCCCCCCCCCCCCCCCCCCCCCCCCCCCCCCACCCGGTTAAATCCCTCCCCACCAATGTTCATGACACCTCAGACACTCTCTGTCATCTCCGGGAATTCCGTTCTCTAGGGCCCCCATCCCCTCATCTTCATGGATGTCCAGTCATTCTACACCTCCATCTTCCACCAGGTTGGTCTCAAAGCCCTCCATCTCTTCCTCGACCGAGAATCAACCAATCTACAGATGCTCTCCTCCGCCTAGCAGAGCTGGTCCTTACCCTTAGTAACTTTTTGTTTGACTCCTCCCATTTCCTCCAAATACAAGGCATAGCTATGGGCACGCGCATGGGCCCTAGGTATGCCTGCCTCTTTGTAGGGTACGTCGAACAATCCTTGTTCGAGACGTACTAGGGCCCCATCCCTGACCTCTACCATCCCTGACATCGATGACTGCATTGGTGCTACCTCCTGCACACACACACAACTCACTGACTTCATCCATTTCACCACTAACTTCCATCCGGCACTCAAATACACCTGGACCATTTCCGACACTTCCCTACCATTTCTTGACCTCACTATCTCCATCGCAGATGATAGACTTCTGACCGACATCCACTATAAACCCACTGACTCCCATGGCTATCTAGACTACACTTCGTCCCACCCTGCTTCCTGTAAGGACTCCATCCCCTACTCCCAATTCCTCTGTCTACACCGCATCTGCTCCCAGGATGAGGTGTTCCACACCAAGGTATCAGAGATGTCCTCATTCTTCAGGGAATGGGGATTCCCCTCCCTGACTATAAATGAGGCTCTCACCAGGGTTTCTTCAATACCTTGTAACACTGCTCTCTCTCCCCATCCACCCACTCGTAACAAGGGCAGAGTCCCCCTAGTCCTCACCTTCCACCCTAGCAGCCGTCACATATAACAAATAATCTGTCATTTTTCGCCACCTCCAATGTGACCCCACCACTTGCCACATCTTCCCATCTCCTCCCCTGTCTGCTTTCCGCAAAGACCTCTCCCTCTGTAACTCCCTGGGCAATTTGTCCAGTACCACCCCCCTCCCCGGGCACTTTCCCTTGCAACCGTAAGAAATGCTACACTTGTCGCTTTACCTCCCCCCTTGACTCCATTCAAGGACCCAAGCAATCGTTCCAGGAGCAACAGAGGTTCACCTGCACCTCCAACCTCATCTATTGCATCCGCTGCTCTAGATGTCAGCTGATTTACATCGGTGAGACCAAGCATAGACTTGGCGATTACTTCGCTGAACACCTCCGGTCGTTCCGCAATAACCAACCTGATCTCCCAGTGGCTCAGCACTTCAACTCCCCCTCCCATTCCGAATCCGACCTTTCTGTCCTGGGCCTCCTCCATGGCCAGAGTGAGGACCACCGGAAATTGGAGGAGCAACACCTCATATTTCGCTTGGGCAGTTTATACCCCAGCGGCATGAACATAGACTTCTCCAATTTCAGGTAGCCCTCACTGTCTCCTCCCCTTCTCAGCTCTCCCTCAGCCCTCTGGCTCCTGCTCTTCCTTTCTTCTCCTCACCCTCACCCTACATCAGTCTGAAGAAGGGTTTTGACCCGAAACGTTGCCCATTTCCTTCGCTCCATAGATGCTGCTGCAACCGCTGAGTTTCTCCAGCGCTTTTGTCTACCAAGAATTACATCCCTGGAGAATATGGATAGGTATTTCGGGTCAGGACCCTTCAGCCTTAACAGTTACAGTGCATTCAGACCCTTCACTTTTTCCACATATTGTTATGTTGCAGCCTTATTCTAAAATTGATGAAATTCATTTTTTTGATCATCACCCTACACAGAATACCCCATAATAAAAAAGCGAAAACAAGTGTTTAGAAATTTTTCGTCTTCATTTCTTGGTTTTTGTTCTGACGTGCATTGTCGACTGTGGGAACTTGTATAGACAGGTGTGTGCCTTTCCAAATCATGTCCAATCAATTTAATTTGCCACTGGTGGACTCCAATCAAGTTCCAGAAACATCTCAAGGATAATCAATGGAAACAGGATAAACCTAAGCTCAATTTTGAGTGCCATAGCAAAGGGTCTGAATACTTATGTAAATGTTTCAGTTATTTATTTTTACTTAGTATGCAAAAATTACTAAACACCAGTTTTCGTTTCCTTATTCTGCGGTATTTTGTGTAGATTGATGATTTTTTTAAAAATCTCATCCATTTTAAAATAAGGCTGTAACGTAACATAATGTGGAAAAATGAAGGGGTCTGAATACGTTCTGAATGCACTATACATTAGATTAAGTAAATAATCTCATGAACACATTTATTTTGGCAATAGACTAAGTGGGACCCGTTGGGTCCCATGTTCACACGAGATGGCTGGTCCTCCAACGCAATATTCCACCTCTCCACCAATTCCAATATTGGTGGCCAGTGGGGTGGGGGGGATTTCTGGAGTGCTAGTATGGGTATTGTAGGCTGAAGGGACTGGTTTCCAGAGGGCTAGTATGGACATTGTGGACCAAATGGATTCTTGGAGTGACAGCTCAGTCACTCATGCCTGAGTTGCTGGCAGCTTACTCACGGCTGGTGGGCAAGCAGTTGACTCACGGCTTTTCCTTGCAAGGCCACCAAATTCAATTGCAGTTTCTGACCACTTCAAGCAGGGTGCAAGGCCACCAAATGCTAGTGCTGTTTAATGCCATTTCAAGCAGGGTGCAAGCCCACCAAATTCAAGTGCAGTTTCATATCACTTCAAGTGAGGTGCAAGACAACCAAATATAAGTTCAGTTTCATACCATTTCAAGCAGGGTGCAAGGCCACCAAATTCAAGTGCAGTTTCATACCATTGCATGCAGGGTGCAAAGCCACCAAATTCAAATGTAATTTCATACCATTTCATGCAGGGTGCAAGGCCACCGCATTCAAATGCAGTTTCATACCCTTTCAAGCAGGGTGAAACTACCAGAAAACCACACAAAACACCACACTCACAGTTCAGTAGACATTCAGTGTGTTCAGTTGATTCACAGCTCAGACAGTCATAACCTCTTCCTCCTCCATCTTGCAGAGACTGAGCCACACCCACACTTACGGGTGTTATAAATCCTCCCACCAGAGGGGGCGAGGCCTTCATGGAGTGATTGACAGGAGAGAGATTTAAACACTAATAACACTTTTATTTTAATTGATGGGAAGAATCCTCCGCACCTGATGAGCGGAGGGGGACAGAGTAAGATGGCGAAAAATTGTTTTATCTAAAATCAATATACAGTGCAAACAGGAAGTTGTCAAGTTAGCACCACCAACAACCATTTGCAGTGCAGCATTTCAAAGCAGTTGCCACCACCAACAACCATTTGCAGTGCGGCATTTCAAAGCAGTTACCACCACCAACAACCATTTGCAGTGCAGCATTTCAAAGCAACCACATTTTCATTTTCAAACCACATTAAGGGCACTCACAGTTGAGTAGACATGTGTTCAGTGTTATTCACAGCTCAGAGAGACGTGACCTTCTCGCTTCCTCCATCTTGCAGAGACTGAGTGAGGCGCAACACTTCCGGGTTTTATAGTCCCTCTCACCTCCCACCAGCAGGGGCAGCAGAGAGAATGTCAACATTTTTAAAACATTAATATCTCTTATTTTCCATCGATGGGAAAAATCCTCGTGTCCTGCGCAACGGAGGGGGGCTCCGCGTAAGATGGCCAAAAATCACAGTCGTAAGTGGCAGCATTTTTTCAAAAATCATGAAACAGAAAAACAGGAAGTGGTCAAGATCTTACTTTTCGTAATATAGATAGATGAAGTATTTTGATGTGGAAAGGTGAAATTAATCTGGATTTGTTTTGGCTTTTAAATCAGCTTTTTAAATTGTGATGACTGATCTGGAGAATTAAAAATTAATTACATAAAATATAAATTATCATTCAACAATAACTCTGGAATGAAATAACCATTTATTTCAACAGAGTTAATCTGCCTTCAATTCAGCTCATTTCAATCTATCTTCTATCTATATCTATCTTCTATCTATCTATCTATATCTATTCTATCTATCTATACTTCTATCTATCTATATCCATCTTCTATCTATTTTCTATCTACTATCTCTACTATCTCTATCTACTATCTATACTATCTATCTACAGTGGCTTGCAAAAGTATTCATACCCCTTGAACTTTTCCACATTTTGTCATGTTACAACCACAAATGTAAATGTATTTTATTGGGATTTTATGTGATAGACCAACACAAAGTGGTGCATAATTGTGAAGTGGAAGGAAAATGATACATGGTTTGCAAATTTTATTACAAATAAAAAACTGAAAAGTGTGGCGTGCAAAAGTATTCAGCCCCCCTGAGTCAATACTTTGTAGAAGCACCTTTCGCTGCAATTACAGCTGCAAGTCTTTTGGGGTATGTCTCTACCAGCTTTGCACATCTAGAGACTGAAGTCTTTGCCCATTGTTCTTTGCAAAATAGCTCAAGCTCAGTCGGATTGGATGGAGAGCGTCTGTGAACAGCAATTGTCAAGTCTTGCCAGAGATTCTCAATTGGATTTAGGTCTGGACTTGACTGGGCCATTCTAACACATGAATATGCTTTGATCTAAACCATTCCATTGTAGCTCTGGCTGTAGGTTTAGGGTTTTGTCCTGCTGGACGTTTTTTTTAAATTTCAAAATATACTTTATTCGAATGATAAATATATACAATACATTAACCTTGCGGAAAATCCATCCGACATTTTCGGAGGCTGTACAATAGATCAATACAGTTTAGACATTTCTTTCCCCCAAATTTCCACAAATCAGTCCCCCACTCGTGCCACAGTGGCGTGGGATACCTTCCCTTGTATTGAGGGGCGTCTCCACCATACCGTACCCCCCATGTCCAGCAGCGGAAGGGCGTTAGACTGTGGCCCTCCCCCACCGAGCCTTGGCGTTGGCTGCACCGAGCTTCAGTGCGTCCCTCAGCACGTACTCCTGCAGTCTGCAGCGGGCCAGTCGGCAACATTCCCTGACGGACATCTCGCTCTGCTGGGTGGTGAACAATGCTCGGGCAGACCAAAGGGCGGTCTTTTACGAGTTGATTGACCCTCCAGCAGCACTCGATTGTCAGTCTCTGAATGTGTCCCTGGGAACAGTCCGTAAATCACCGAGTCCTCTGTGACGGAGCTGTTCGGGATAAAGCGTACCAGGGACCCTTGCATTTTTCTCCAGACTCTTTTAGCAAACCCACACTCTGTAAAGAGGTGGGCAACCGTCTCCTCTCCATAGCAGCCGTCCCGAGGCAGCGTGCGCTGGCAGTGAGGTTCCGACGGTGCAGGAAGGATCTGACTGGGAGGGCTCCCCTCACCGCCAGCCAAGCCAGGTCTTGGTGCTTGTTGGTGAGTTCTGGCGATGAGGCATTTTGCCAGACAAGCTGGGCAGTCTGCTCAGGGAACCACGCCAACCGGGTCCATAGAGTCCTTTCCCTGCAATACCTGCAGGACATTCTGTGCTGACCACTGCCCGATGGACATGTGGTCAAAGGTGTTGGTCCGGAAGAACCCTTCCACCGACGACAGATGGGGCGGCAATGTCCAGCTGACTGGCACATTGCGTGGCACCTGCGCCAGGCCCATCCTTCTCAACACGGGGACAGGTTAGAACCTCAGCAGGTAGTGACACTTGGTGCCCACGTGCCTTGGCTCTACACTCCGCCTGATGCAGCCACACACGAAGGTGGCCATCAGAATGAGGGCGACGTTGGGCACGCTTTTACCCCCGTTGTCTGCCGACTTGTACATTGTGGCCCGTCGCACCCGATCCATCCTCGACCCCCAGATGAACTGGAAGATGGCCCGGGTGATCCCTGTGGCGTATGAGGGAGGGACAGGCCACACTTGAGGGAGGGGCAGCCCCGAGAGCACCTCACACCTGATGACAAAATTCTTTCCCGTTATGGAGAGGGAGCGTTGCCTCCACAGCTCCAGCTTCCTCCCCACCCTGGCTATCCGCTCCAGCCAATTTTTGTTACACGCCTCAGCCCCCCCGAACCAGATCCCCAGCACCTTCAAGAAGTCAGGCTTGATGGTGAAGGGGACGGAAGATCTGTCAGGCCAGTTGCCAAAGAGCATGGCCTCACCCTCGCTCTTTCCTGCGGTTCACCCTGGCTCCCGTGGCCGACTCAAACTGGTCGCAGATACTAATTCAGTCTGCGTACCGACCCTGGATCCGAGAGCAGAAGACAGCGACATCGTCCATGTACAGGGAGGTCTTTACTTGAATGCCCCCACTGCCTTGCAATGTCACTCTATACTCCTCTTATGCCAGCATCCTTCCTGATGGATTCAGCAAAAGGTTCAATACAGCAGACAAAACAAGACAGGAGAGAGAGGACAAACCCTGCCTAACTCCAGACCTTACAGGGAATACTGTCTGATTCCCACCCATTGATTTGGACTGCACTACGGATGTTGGTGTAGAGCAGCTGCTTGATCCAATTTCTGATTCCCTCCCCAAAACCCATTTTGGAGAGCACGTCCCTCATGTACGTGTGCGAAAATCCTGTCGAAGGCCTTCTCCTGGTCCAAGCTGACTAGGCAGGCATCCACCCGTCTGTCCTGCACGTAGGCGATGGTATCTCTCAGCAGCGCTAGGCTGTCTGAGATTTTCCTGCCAGGTACAGCACAGGTTTGGTCCGGGGTGGATCACCTGTCCCAGAGCAGACTTGACCCGATTGGCGATGGCCTTGGACAGGATCTTGTAGTCTACATTCAAGAGTGTTATGGGTCTCCAATTCTTTATGTCCTTCATCTCCCCCTTCTGCTTGTAGATTAGGGTGATATTGCCCTTCCTCATGGAGTCTGACATGCTACCAGCCAGAAGCATGTCGTTGTACACTTCTAGCAGGTCCGGGCCCATCCAGTCCCACAGAGCCAAAATACAACTCGGCGGTAAGCCATCGCTTCCGGGAGTTTTATTCGAGTCAAAGGAACGGATGGAGCCAGTCAGCTCCTCTAGGGTCAGTGGTTGGTCCAGACTCTCCCGCTTGCTGTCCTCCAAGACCTCGTGATTGAGGACAGGAAGTTCTGGGAGGAGGTACTGTCTGTGGTCTTTTGGTCATACAAATCTGTGTAAAAGGATTTGCAGATCCTCAGCATGTCTGTCTGTGAGGATGCTACCGTGCCGTCCTCCTCCCTAAGGCTGTTCATCACAAAGCTCCCCCTGTGAACTTTATGGAAGAAGAAACGTGAGCACGTCTCATCCTGCTCCACATGGCGGACCCTAGATCGGAAGATGATCTTGGAGGATTCAGAGGTGAAGAGCTGAGCTTGCCGGTCCTTCAACTCTCTAAGTTCCTCCCTCACATCCACCCCGCTCGACTGCAGAAGGAGCAGTTGCTGCAAATCTGTCTGGAGTTGACACAATTCCCTCTGACTCTGTCTTGCTCTCTGAACCCCTTTAATTATGAAGAACCTCTTAATGTTCTCCTTGGTTGCTTCCCACCAGAGTGTGGGGGAGTCAAAGAGGGGCTCCAACATGCGTAGTCCCTCTTTAGCTCCTCGACATTCTCTGGGGTCAACAGTCTCGTGTTTAACTTTTTTTTTTTTTTTTTTTTTTTTAAATATTTTTTTATTGTAGAAACAGTATATACCAAGTACACTCTTATACGACATTGAGATTTATACAATGTATAAAATTATAACGTATTGATTATTAATTAGTACTATTTATGATAATTGTAGTATTATCCATTATAACATTCCGTTATTATTTATTTTTTATAATTGGGGGTATATGTAGTATATTCCTAATATAAGTAATACACTTAGATTTCTCAAAACATAGATATTCTTCTAATTACCAAATAGAAATCCCGCTAATTTAACTACGTAATACCCAATCTTAAACAACATTTTTTTTTTTAATATTCATAATGTTATCAAAGTATTAATAATGTTTGTATTATTGTTAATTTTATATTTCATAGTTATTGTATAATTGAGAGTACATAGTTTTATATAATTACAAGTTTAAGACATCTATAATCTTTTTCATACAAACAGAGATAAGTGTGTACATATTAAAAATTTATATAGTATGTTTCTATAATTTTTTCCTTAATTAAAGATAGATAGATAGAAAAAAAAGGAATAGAAAATAGAAAAGAAGTATGAAAAGTTTGATGGAGATTAAAGTATTACTAAGTAATCCAATCTTGGAGATACATTCATGATTTGTTATGTGTATTCTTCATCCACTCAGATATTCAGGCCTCAGTCAAGTCCCTGCGCCGAACCATTGTGACCCTGTAGATATTTAATATAGGGAGACCATATCTCCTTGAAGAGATCTAACCTGTCCATAAGGACAAGTCTCAATCTCTCCAAGTGAAGTGTCTCCGTCATTTCTGTATTCCACATTTTAATTGTTGGGGATACAGGGCCTTTCCAAAATTTTAAATATTAATTTTTTTCCCAATTATTAAAGAATAGTCGATAAAAGTTCTATGATTCCTTGTAATTATTTGTTCCATTTCCGGTATTCCAAGTATGATTAACTTTGGGTCATAAATCATAGTAATATTAATAACTTTCGAGATTGTTTTAAATATTTCATTCCAATATTGTAAAATCTTCGTGCAATTAGTAAATGAATGCGACAAAGTTGCTTCCATGATTTGACATTTATCACATATAGGTGATAGTTTTGGAAATATATTATGTAGTTTAGATTTAGAATAATGTAATCTATGTAAGATTTTAAACTGTATAAGTGCATGTTTAGCGTTTAAAGAGCAATAATGTATATGTTGTAGGCTTTCTTCCCATATTTCTGGACTTATTATTTGACTTAGTTCATTTTCCCAGCGCTGTCTATGTATTTCCCGATGATGGATATCACTTTCCAACAAAATGTTATAAATGTATGATATCATTTTTTCTGTATTTGGGTGTTTATTCAAGCATTCATCTAAAATTTCACTCTTTCTATTTCTAAGTTCTTGTGTATTTGCGGAAATATAGTTTCTGATTTGTAAATATCTGAAATATTCATTATTATGAAGCCCGTAAGTTTGTTGTAATTCTTGAAATGAGAGAAATGAATTATCCTTATAGAGATCCCCTATGTTTAGAATTCCTTTATTTTTCCATTGTGTAAAAGCTTTATCCATCATTGACGGTTTAAACGTAAAATTATTGGCAATTGTAAGAGCTAGCGGTATAAATTTTAGTTTTAGTGTTTTCTTTATTTGTTTCCAAATACGTATTCCACTTTCTATTATCAGATTTTCGCTATAAGTTTTCTTAGGTACATTAATATTAGCAAATATTATAGAGCTAATTTCAAATGGAAAAACAGTCTTCTCTTTCCATTTTTAACCAATTTGGTTTATTATCTATTTCTCCTAACCAAAAATTCATATTTCTAATATTAACTGCCCAATAATAGAACGTAAAATTTGGTAAAGCTAAACCCCGTTTATTTTAGCTTTACATAAATGTTTTTTATTTATTCTATGATTTTTGTAGTCCCAAAATAAAGTTAGTGACTATTGAGTCTACTTTTTTAAAGAAATTTTTAGAAAGGTATATCGGGATTGATTGAAATAAATATAATAATTGTGGGAGGAAAATCATTTTTATTGCGTTTATTTTACCTAACATTGAGATAGGTAAGCTTTTCCAATATAAGATATTTTTATTTAATTTATTCAATAATAACGGGAAATTAGATTTAAATAAAGAGTCAAATCTTTTTGTAACAAAAATACCAAGATATTTAATATTTTCATTTGTTATCTTGAAAGGAAATTGTTGTAATATCTGTAAATTATTCATGGTTATTGGCATAAGTTCACTTTTATTCCAATTGATGCTATATCCTGAAATTAAACCAAATTCCGTTATTAGTTTTAACAAATTACAGATACTTATTTCCGGTTTTGTAATATAAAGTAGTATATCGTCCGCATATAACGAGATTTTATTCTTAGTATCTTTAGTATCGTATCCATATATTTCTGGATGTAGTCTTACCCTTTGAGCAAGGGGTTCGATTGCTAACGCAAACAGTAATGGTGATAAAGGACAGCCTTGTCTACAACCTCGAGATAAACTAAACTTAGTTGATAACATATAATTTGTTATTATTCTAGCTGTTGGATTTGCGTATAATAATTTAATCCAAGTAGTAAACTTATCACCAAGCTTAAATGCTTCCATCACCGAAAATAGATAAGGCCATTCCACCTGGTCAAAAGCTTTTTCTGCATCCAACGAGATGACTACTAAATCTTTTTTATCACTTCTTTTCGAGTATATAATATTAAATAACCGTCTTAAATTATATGAAGAATATCTTTTAGGTATAAATCCTGTTTGATCAGGATGAATTAATTCATTAACAATTTTGCTTAGTCTTTGTGCAAGAATTTTTGTTAAAATTTTTTGATCAGTATTTAATATAAAGCAATTGCTCTATACGATCCTGGATCATTCCAAGTCTTTATTTATTTTGGGTATAAGTGTTATAATAGATTCGTTCAATGTGTCTGGTAATTTCTCTTGTATATATATCTGTTCATATAATGATTTTAAATATGGGACCATTTGGGCATGAAAAATTTTATAAAATTCCGAGCCTATACCATCTGGTCCTGGAGTTTTACCATTTTTTAAAGATTTAATAGATTCTTGGATTTCTTTTATTGAAATATCGGCATTTAAAAATTCTCTATTTTGTAAATCTAATTCTTTTAAGTTACATCCATTTAAAAAGGCATCTATTTTCTGTTTTATTTACTGTTGTGTTACCAGTATACAAATTTTTATAATATTGCATAAATCTTTCATTAAATATCCTTGGGTTGTATTAATAATTCACCGTTTTGTGATTTAATCCTATGTATAATTTTTTCCGCTTCAATTTTCCTTAATTGTCGAGCCAATAGTTTTTGTGGTTTGTCTCCAAATTCAAACAACAATTGTTTAGTATGTTGGTAATATTTTAGAACTTGGTCAGTATATATTTTATTTAATTTATACTTCAATGCTACAATTTTATTATGTATTATTATATCTGATTTTGTTGCATTCTGTATATCTAATTGTTTGATCTCCCTTTCTAAGTCATGTTGTTCCTTCCGAATCTTCTTATTATGGAATGCTTGTGAAGAAATCATAATTCCTCGAAGATATGCTTTAAATGTTTCCCATAATAAAGAGCGAGATATTTCTGGTTGATCATTTATTTCAAAAAACATCTTAATCTGGGTTATGATGTATTCCTGAGTTGTTTTATTTTTTTAAATTTGTGGATTAAGTTTCCATTGTCCTAGATTTCCTGTTTTACCATTTATTTTAATTTTAAATGTTAATGGTGCGTGATCTGAAATTATAATATTATGATATTTGGATTCGTAAGTAAGTGAAATAAGCTTTGCATCTACTAGGAAGTAATCTATTCTTGAATAGGTTTTTATGTACTGGCGAGTAGAAGGAATATTCTCGACCAGTAGGATTTTCTGTTCTCCAAACATCTTTAATGTTAGACGTTTGAATGTATGCGTTTAATAAATCACTAGAGTGCGATTTAGTTTTCCTTTGTTTTGAAGATCTATCTAAATAAGGGTCTAATGTACAATTAAAGTCTCCTCCAATTATCAAATTGTAGTGTGTTAATTCTGGAATATTATTAAGTACTTTCTTAAAGAATAAAGGACTATCAAAATTTGGGACCATAGATATTAACAAAAATCATTTTTTCCTATTTATTTCTCCTATTACAATAATGTATCTGCCATCTTTATCAGATATAGTAGATATATGCTTAAATAAAGTACCTTTACGAAATAATATTGCTACGCCTCTTGATTTGTGTGTAAAGGAAGAGTGGTATATTTTATCTATCCATTTAGCTTTCAGCCTATTTTCAGCGTCTTTCTTTAGGTGAGTTTCTTGGATGTAAATTACATCAGCTTTCATTGCCTTTAAATGTGTCAATATTTTTCCTCTTTTTATTGGTTCATTGATACCTTTAACATTCCAACTGCAAAAGGTTAATCCCTCGTTCCCCATATTTCTTTTTAAATCCTGCATTTTAGATTTGTGGGAATCTAGAATAGGGTCCAAGGGTCCGCGCAGTAGACTTAACCTTACACCCGAACACCGAGTAGATGAATTTTAGATCTTTCTTATGTGCTTCACGAGTGTATCTCCATTGTTCCAGTATATAACTCCATTCAAACTGAAAGATATAGTAAACATAAAAACATGGTGAGAAGTGAATAAAAAGCTTAGAAAGGTGTATAAAGAATAGAAGAACTACAAATAAAAATATTTGTAGTTTGTGAAAGCCAAGTTGTGTTGGCCATTAATCTAAAGGCTTCCGGCATTGATGTTATTAATTTAGCCAGCTCCTAATTTTAAGGAATTATTATTCCATAGTAATATTTTAACGGGAATATAGTATTAAAGAAATGAAAAAGAGTGATATTAAACATCATAAATGTATATATATCTAAGGTTAGTTTAAAAAAAAAAAAAAAATCCAATTATAAAGCCACAGTTAAAGAAAAAATTTTTTTTTTTTAAAAATACAAAAAATAGAAGTCATTATTAAAAAAGGGAGAAATATATTGAGGAAGGGATATCCCCATATGTAACAGGACATAAGATATTAATTATTAGTAGTATTAGTTAGCGATGGTGCAGAGTCTTGGTTAATAACAGTCATAGTAATAATAAAAACCGCGTTATCATTTTAGTAGGTGTGTTATTTGTTTATGTTAGTTCGGTGAGCTTCTTTCCAATCTGGGCAAACATTTCGTTCCATACGACATTGTCCATTCCTTCTGATTTCTTCTAATTCCATATTGTCGTATAAAGTTTCATAAAAATGTCAAGAGATTGTGCTAGGTCTTTCGTTCCATACGACATTGTCCATTCCTTCTGATTTCTTCTAATTCCATGTTGTCGTATAGAGTTTCATAAAATGTCAAGAGACCGTGCTAGGTCTTTAAAAATAGAAAAAAGGCAGTATATTTGCTTGTAGATGGTTTTCAAGTGTCAAACTGCTTTGCAAAAATCCATTGCTTCTGTTGGAGTCTTGAAAAAGTGTTCCACGTTGTTATAAGTAACTCGTAAGATGGCGGGGTAAATTCAGACCGTATCTCAAGTTTTCTACACCCCTCATAAGGTTTTTGGCTTCGTTAAACGCTTTTCGTTTTCTGGCAACCTCTGGGGGATAGTCTCGATAGATACTGATTCTTTGTCCTTGAAACATCAGATTCTTTGTTCTCGAGGCTCTTTGCATAATGTCCTCGAGGGTGAAATCATATTGTAACTTGACAATGATTTGTCTTGGGGGGGCATTTGTACTGGTCTGTCTTCTGCCGACTCGGGTGTGCACGAGCTAAAACAGGCATATCATCCAAAGATAAAACAGCTTGCAGTAATTTAGCAGTGAATTCTCGAGTGTCTTCGTGTTTCTCTAAACCTTCAGGAATCCCTGCAATCCTCAAGTTCTGCCTTCTTTTGATAGCCCTTCCAGCTGCGTGCATTTATCTGTTACTTTGGATAAACAAACTCCAGTAGACGTTCTTGTTCTGTTATCAGCTTTGCTGTAGACACAGTACTAGCCTCCGCTATCTTTTCAAGGTTTTTAATGCCGTCAACTTGTTGTTCGACCACTTTTGCAATAGGGTCAATCTTATGTTTAAAGTCTTTTTTAACATTTTCAAGTTTACCCTCCATCTTGCGTTCCAAGTTATTAATCATATCAATGATTTCATTCTTCAATATTTCTGAGTCTCTCTTGAACTTATTATCAATTTGCGTCTTTATATCTTTTTGAAAATTCACGCCATTGATTTTTCATCAAGTCCATCTGATTATTAATTTGAGATATTTCTTCCTTTATATCTTCCTGTATTACTTTCATTTCTTTCTTTATATCTTTCATTTCACGTTTTAAATCAGCCATCTGATGAGAAATAAAAGTTTTCAAGTCCTCACCTCCTATGTCTGCTTTCCTGGAAACGTCTTCCACGGAGCTGGCCCTACTCGAGTCCGAGGCTTCTCCCAGGCCTTCTCCCGGTCTCGCCCGGGTTTTTCGACCCTTCGTTTTCTCGGTAGGGCTCCGTGCCGTCATAATTCGTCGCAGGGCTGATGACGTCAGCCGGTTACCGTCGGTGTTGAGGCGGCAGACAGTGAAAGCAGTCGATCGGTAAGTGTTTTTAAATCGTTAAAATCCCCGTTTTTTTGCAGAATTTTTGCGGAGCTGGCTGGTGCTGTGGCTTACTACTCCAATAGCGCCACCGGGAAGTCAGTCTCGTGTTTAACTTCCACGTCCCTCTGCCTGCCTTCCGGTCCTCCCGTAGGTGACAGGAAGCCTGAAGGAGGCAGTGGTCGGAGAAGAACACTGGCGTGAGGTCAGTGTGTCTCACCGTGACGGCCTTCGACGTGAAGACGAAGTCTATCCGAGATCGGGCTAAACCGTCCGATCTCGACCAAGTGAACTGCGGCTGGGACCCGCCTGCAGGGTCGCTGAAGGCGTCACGCAGTTTTGCGTCTTTTACCATCTCCATCAGGAACTTGGACGTGCTGTCCAGTCTTTTGTCGGCACTGCCGGATCGTCCAGCTGCATCAATGATGCAGTTGAAGTCACCGGCCAGAACGAGCTGCCGGGACGTGGCCAGCAGCACTGGGAGCTGCTGGAGAACGGCCAGCCGCTCGCTCTGCGTGGGTGAGGCATACACATTTATCAGCCGGAGCGGAGAGCCACGGTACATAACGTCCACCATGAGGAGACGCCCTCCAACCACTTCCTTGACCTCAGTGATGGTCAAGTTCTCTCCCCGCAGCAAAATCCCCAGGCCGGAAGCACGACAGTCATTTCCCCCCGACCACACAGACAGTCCGTGGGGCCACCATCGCGACCACCCCGATAGCAGTGGAGGTGTGGCAGCCCGCACTCCTGAAGAAAAGTCACATCTGCCTTGACTTGGCCAGGTACTGTAAGGCATTAACACATCGCGCATGTGCTCTTTATACTGCGCACGTTTAAAGATGCCAGTTTGAGTTCCATTGTCTTTAGAGTCACTGACCATTTCCATGTCCCATCATTCCCACCGCTTCGGTGAATTGCCTCAGCTTTCCTGGGCTCAGGAATCCCAGCGGTGAGGTGAGTATCAGGTGGCGTAACCAAAGTTGTCGTTGGGAGGGGCCTTCTCGATCCACCCCCTTTTGGGCATGCCACTTCCTTTGTCTTCTGTAGCTGGGGCCCAATGGCCTCTGCGCTGCTCCCGGTCGCCCGCAGCTGGGGCCCAATGGCCTCTGCGCTGCTCCCGGTCGCCCGGAGCTGGGGCCCATCGGCCACTTGCAATGCTCCGGTCGCCCGGAGCTGGGGCCCATCGGCCGTTGCACTGCTCCCAGTCCCCTGGAGCTGGAGTCCACTTGCCGTTGTGATGATTCCTGTCTCCGGGGGCTGGAGCCCCTCAACCACTGCGCTGCTCCCGATGTCCTGGGGCTGGAGCCCCTCGGCCACTTCTCTGCTCTCGGTCTCCTTTTCCTCCCCCGTTTTCTTCCTCTGCCTCCCTCGTTGGGACTTCCCGGTCGCCTCATCCTCCGACGAGGAGGAGAGGTTGCTGCCTTCTGTAAGACAAAGACACCTTTTTTTGTGATTTTCTTTTGGACTTACCACTCTTTTCCGGCCTTGGCTCTTTGGGCTGACCCCTCTTCTTATACGTCACCATTGTCCATTTCTCCTGCTGTTCCCCCTCCTCCATCGACTCTCCCTCCTGGGCAGGATGCTGGGCGTCTCCTTCTGGCACTTGGGGCCTCAAGGTGGTCGGGCTGTCCTCATCTGTGTTCCCTCTTTCTGCTGGGGTCTTGGCAGTGGTGGGGGGTGCCTCACCCCCTTTTGGGGTGCTGGCAGCAGCTCCTCTTGTTGCCTGTGCGTAGGTGCAGGCTCTTTTAGGGCAAGCCCTGTAAAGGTGGCCTGCCTCCCCGCACAGGTTGCAGTTCTTGCTGGCCTGACAGTCCTTTGTCTCATGGCCCTCCATCTTGCAGTTTTTGCAGACAACTGCAGTGCATTGGGCCATCACATGCCCAGGCTTGTTGCATTTCCTGCACAGCCTGGGTTGCCCTACATAGCTCAAGTATCCTCGGTTTCCTCCAATCGCGAAAACCGAGGGGGGGATGGACGATTTCTCCATCCTTGTCCACCCTCAGCTTTACCTTGACTTGCCGCTTGTTGGTCCAAATCCCGTGCATGTCCTTCACATCCACACAGTCTCCTGTTCCCTCAACGTAGCGAGCAAGGAAGGTAAGGATATCCACTACGGGCACATGTGGGTTGAACATGTGCACCGTAATGAACCTTTCCTTCTGGGTGGGGAGGGTGAAGAGCGGCTGCACGTTAAGCAGTGACAGCGGGGCTTCATTTCCCCTCTCCCGGAAGACTTCCATCACCTTCTGCCATCCCGTTGGATACTTGAAGGTAACGTCAAAATATCCGTTACCCGGAAAATCCTGGAGGCAGTAGATGTCCTTGGCCTCAAATTTGCAGGCCTCTAGCAAGACCTTCTTCACGAACAGGTCTCGTGAGAAGGGGGTCCCCTTGCTGAGGTCCTTGACGCTTATTCGCAGGGTATTCCGAATACCCTGCACTCCTGCTCCTGCTCCTGCTGACATTGTGGCTGAATAAGGTGTTAGGTTGGTTTCCCAACCAGCATGGATCCACCTCTAAGCCTGCAGCCGACCGACTACTCAACGATTTCGCTCCACAATCCACGGCCCTTGTCCCCAATGAACCGCCAGAACTGTTCTGATAAGAACAGATAGTCTCTTTCACAAAAAGAACAGATACTACACTTGATCTTAGCCAAAAGGCCGAGAACCTCCTTAGTGATCAAGGTGTCTCCCCTGCCAGGTAGTGAACCTCTGCCCCAGTCTCACGTCTTTTGCAGACTCTAACAGGTTTTCTTCCAAGATTGCCCTGTATTTGGCTCCATCCATCTTCCCATCAACTCTGACCAGCTTCCCTGTACTTACTGAAGAAAAGCATCCCCACAGCATGATGCTGCCACCACGTTTCACAGTGGGGATGGTGTGTTCAGGGTGATGTGCAGTGTTAGTTTTCCGCCACACATAGCGTTTTGCATTTAGGCCAAAAACTTCAATTTTGGTCTCATCCGACCAAAGCACCTTCCTCCATATGTTTGCTGTGCCCCCACATGGCTTGTGGCAAACTGCAAATGGGACTTCTTATGGCTTTGTTTCAACAATGGCTTTCTTCTTGCCTCTCTTCCATAAAGGCCCAATTTGTGGAGTGCATGACTAATAGTTGTCCTGTGGACAGATTCTCCCACCTGAGCTGTGGATCTCTGCAGCTCCTCCAGAGTTACCATGGGCCTCTTGGCTGCTTCTCTGATCAATGCTCTCCTTGCCCAGCCTGTCAGTTTAGGTGGACGGCCATGTCTTGGTACGTTTGCACTTGTGCCATACTCTTTCCATTTTCGGATGATGGATTAAACAGTGCTCCGTGAGGTGTTCAATGCTTGGGATATTTTTTTATAACCTAACCCTGCTTTAAACTTCTCCACAACTTTATCCCTGACCTGTCTGGTGTGTTCCTTGGTCTTCATGATGCAGTTTGTTCACTAATGTTCTCTAGCAAACCTCTGAGGCCTTCACAGAACAGCTGTATTTATACTGAGATTAGGTTAGACACAAGTGGACTCTATTTACTAATTAGGTGACTTCTGAAGGCAATTGGTTGTACTGGATTTTATTTAGGGGTATCAGATTAAAGGGGGCTGAATACTTTTGCACGCCACACTTTTCAGTTTTTTATTTGTAAAAAAATTTGGAAACCATGTATCATTTTCCTTCACAATTATGCGTCACTTTGTGTTGGTCTATCACATAAAATCCCAATAAAATACACTTACGTTCGTGGTTGTAACGTGACAAAATGTGGAAAAGTTCAAGGGGTATGAATACTTTTGCAAGCCACTGTATATCTTCTATCTATCTTCTATATCTATCTATAGATGCTGATTGAGTCCACAAGCTGTGCTGATTGAATCTGCAAGCATGCTGAGTGAGCCCACAAGAGTGGACTCGGGGAAACCGCTGTGTGGAGCCGGAAAGCCGCTGAGTGGAGCCGGGAGGTGCTGTGTGGAGTCGGGGAAGCCGCCGAGGAGCCGGGAGGTGCTGTGTGGTGCTGCGGCCAGTGGCCGCTGAGTGGAGTCCCTCCCCCCCACACACCCCCACCCCCCTTTCCACTCCCCCTCCTCCCCACACACCCACACCCCCCCTTTACCCCTCCTCCATTCTGCCTCACCCCCCAAAACCACACCACCCCCTCCCCCCCACACCAACGCTCCCCCCACATCACTCTCTCCTCCCCCCACACTACCCTCTCCCCTTCCCCCACACACACCACCCACTCCCCCCACACCCCACCTCCCCCTAAACTATCTTTCATTTTTGTCACATGTACCGAGCTACAGTGAAAAGTTTTTGTTGCATGCTAATGGAAAGACAATACACGATTACAATCGAGTCATCCACCGAATACTGATACTTGATAAAGGGAACAATGTTTAGTGCAAGATAAAGTCCAGTAAAGCTCAATTAAAGATGGTCTGGTGGTCTCCAATTATGTAGATAGTAGTGCAGGGCCACTCTTTAGTTGTTGATAGTTCAGTTGCCTGATAACAGCAGGGAAGAAACTGTCCCTGAATCAGAAGGTGTGTGTTTTCAAACTTTATGAAAGTGCATTGTTATACTATCTATGCCTCTCATAATTTAATTGCTTCTATCATGTCTCCCCTTAGCTTCGAAAGCTTTAGAGAAAAGAATCCAAGTTTTTTTCAACTTCTCCTAGCTGATACTTTAATACCACAACAGGGTGAACGTCTTCTAAAGTCCACATCTTGTAATTGGATGAACAGAATTGCACATAATACATCAAATGTGGCCTAACCAAAGTTTTGTACAACTGCATCATGACTTTTATACTCAAGCATGTATGCCATATACCTTTTTTCGGCGGCCTTCCCTCACCGTGCAAGCCGGGCCTGCGGTTGGGATATGGTCACGGCATGCTGGACCAAGCCCCATGCTGCTGCAGGGCCTCTAGTGCCCCCTCCGACATCAAGGCCCTGCACTGCCTCTCGCCACCACTCTGCTTATCAGCCCTCGGTCCGACTCCTTCCTCTCTGGTCCACGGGGTGAGCAGTGACTGAGCTTGGCGGCTGGTTCTCATTGCCACGGCATCGAGTCAAGCCTCCTGCATCAATTACATTCCACAAAAGCCCCAATCTCTGCACTCTAAACCTTGCCTATGCATCATTTTACATTTGAGCCAGATTTGCAACATTACTCGTCATCCAAAGTTCCTGAATGTTACCATCATTGTTTGTCTTCTTCAGAGAAACATGTTTGTTCTGAATTCTGACCAACTGGCTTTTAAACAATGCCCACATGTCAGATGTAGACTTGCCCAATAACAATGTGTGGCACTGTGGCGCAGCGGTGGAGCTACTGCCTTACAGCTCCAGAGACCAGGGTTCGATCCTGACTATGGGTGCTGTCTGTACGGAGTTTGTACGCTTTCCCCGTGAATTGTGTGGGTTGTCTCCAAGAAATTTGGTTTCCTCCCACACTCCAAAGACGTACACGTTTGTAGGTTAATTGGCTTGGTATAAATATAAATTGTCCCTAGTATGTGTAGAATAGTGTCAGCGTGCAGGGATCGCTGGTCGGTGCTGACCCGGTGAGATGATGGGCCTGTTTCCATGCTGTATCTCTAAACTAAACTAAACTAAACTGGTCCCAATCTATTCTCCCCAGCTCTTGTCTAATGCTGTTGAAATTAACCAGTTCAGCAATGTCCCCAGGGTCCAGAAAATGTGTAGGTTTATGATCACTGCCCACAAAATGCTTTCCCATTGAAACTCTGATCAACTCTTTATGCTTATTTCCCAATACTAAGTTTTGTATGGGCCTTTCCCATGTTGGATTAACTACATTGTATGAAGAAAGCTTCTGAAAGAACCAATTAAATTCTGCCTGATTTGTAACCTCTGGTCTAAGAGAGTGCAGGGAAATTAAAAACTATAACTAACATATGCTAACATATCTGTTCCTCTATCTATCATGTGCTATTGGGAGACCTCTAACCCTACCCTTGTGATTGCACCTTTTTTTTTTCCTGGGCCATACTCATATGGCCTGACCTGATGGGTCCTCGAGGGGTATCCTGTCAGTGCTACTGTGACATTCTCCCTGAGCAGTAGTGCAGATCCCCCACCTCTTTTTGCATCCCTCCCTATCACATCTGAATCATCTGAACAATGGATCATTGAACTGCCCATCCTCAGAAAAAGCCCCAGATTACTGCAGTTACAGCAAATATCAGAGATCAAACAACTTGGCTTTGTTTTTCACCTGTAATTACTTTTTCCCATGGCAAAATAATCCCAAAAATTAAAACTGCAGTGTGATACAACAATTACTTGAATTTCAGCTATGAACCTCAACAAACATAAATGACTATTGTTTCAAAATTGCAGAGATGTGTAATTTAACAAAAGACAAAGATATTTTAAAACAATAAGCAAGTGGCATATGTGCAAATAATCTCAGAATGTGATAATTTGGTGATTTTATCTCTAGCTTGTTGCCCAAATTTGGCCAGGTCCTGATTCTTGGTGACATTCATATCTGCTGTCCCACAAAGCCTCTTGTGAGTGAATTTATGAACCTGGTTGAGTCCTTCAATCTGTCTCTACTCATCACTGGACCCACACACAAGCTTGGCTATACACTAGACCTAGTGCTTTCGTCTGGTCTCCCAACTTGTAACACAGATACATACTATTGATGCCTGTCTGTCTGATCACAGTGCTATTATATTCGATATATCTCTGCCTTTCTCTCCCTCAGTCCCATCTCGCTACTCCCGCTACGTTAACTCCAAGATGGCCAGTAAGTTCTCTGAGGCTCTCATAGCCGCCCCCGACATCTGCACTATTGAGGCGTCTACTCCCCTCCTCAGCACCAACGACCTCATTTCTCTATTCAATACTACTTGCTCTTCCATCCTGGATTCTGTTGCTCCTCTTAAAATGAAACAGCCTAAGCCTAAAGGCGAGCCATGGCTCAATGACACCACCAGAGCCCTAAGAAGAGAATGCAGAAAATCAGAATGGAAGTACAAATCTGATGCTTCAAATTTCCTTTGAACTCCTGAAAAACAACCTTCACAGGAAGCGGTAAAATCCGCAAGAACAAAATACTTTTCCACCCTTATCACCAAAAACGCTCATAATTCCAAGGTCCTTTTTAGCACCATCACCTCCATCATTTGTCCTGCCCCCAGCACCAGCTTAACCGGGTCCCCAACTAAGTGCGAGGAATTTACTACATTTCTTACCACCAAGGTAAAGAACATAAGAACAAATATTTCCCCTCCCACCCATGACCTGGCTGTCTCATTAGTCTGTTCTTCAAAATTAGATCGTTTCCAACCTGTTACTCTACCCTCCCTTGTAAAACTGATCACCACCATGAAACCTACGACCTGCCCCCTTGACACTGTCCCCTCTGCCCTTCTAAAGGGCGTCATCACAACAGCCGGTCCCAGTATCCTCACCATCTTCAACAGTTCTCTGGCCACTGGCACTGTACCTACCTGCTTCAAGCATGCGGTGGTCCAGCCACTCCTGAAAAAACCTAACCTCGACCCCACCTTGCCAAGCAACTACAGACCCATTTCTAAACTGCCTTTCCTCTCAAAAGCCCTTGAAAAGGTAATCTTAAGTCAACTTATGCCTTACATTCACCGAAATACTATCTTGGAAACTTTCCAATCAGGTTTCTGGGCTCACCACAGCACAGAGTCTGCCTTGTTGAAGGTACACAAGGACTTACTGCTCACCGTTGACTCCGGCGACTGTGCAATCCTGCTCCTTCTTGACCTCAGCGCAGCATTTGATACTGTCGACCACACCATCCTAATTGACCGTCTCCGGTAAGGGGTTGTAATTGATGGCACTGCCCTGAGCTGGTTCATCTCCTACCTCAAAGGTAGGAGTTTCTCTACTAACATAGGCAACTCTTTCTCCTCCCCAGCTAGCCTCTGCTGCGGGGTTCCACAAGGTTCCATCCTTGGCCCCATTCTCTTCTCCCTGTATATGCTCCCCTTAGGCCAAGTCATTGAAAGGCACGGCATTTCCTTCCATTGCTATGCAGACGATACACAACTGTACCTCCCCCTGAAGCCCAAAAAACAATCCAATCTGCTTAACCTTACCCATGTCTAGAGGATATAAAGTGCTGGATGGCCCAGAACTTCCTCCAACTAAACGAGAGTAAGTCTGAGGTCATCCTTCTCGGCCCCTCGGACTCAATCAAAATGATAGCAGGCAGCCTTGGAAGCCTTACCCCATTACTCAAACCTCACGTCACAAATCTTGCCGTGATATTTGACTCAGCACTGAAGTTTGACAAACAAGTCAATGCCGTGGTAAAAGCTAGCTTCTTTCAGCTTCGGATGATAGCTAAAATAAAACAATTCCTCCAGTTTGATGACCTCGAAAAGATCATCCATACATTTATCTCCTCCCGCCTACATTACTGCAACTCCCTCTACACTGGCATCAGCCAATCTTCACTGTCCCGCCTGCAACTGGTCCAAAACGCCGCAGCAAGACTCCTGACGGCCACCCGAAAAAGGGACCACATCACCCCGATTCTGGCCTCTCTCCATTGGCTCCCTGTGCGGTTCCGAATAAATTTCAAGACCCTCCTCTTTGTCTACAAAGCCCTCAATGGGCTTGCACCCACCTATATTAAAAGTCTTCTCACCCACTACACCACCTCCAGGTCCCTCAGATCGACCGACTTGGGGTTGCCGAATGTCCCGCAGTCTAGGCATAAGCTCAGGGGCGACCGCGCTTTTGCAGTCGCAGCTCCTAGACTGTGGAACAGCATCCCCCTCCACATTAGAACTGCCCCCTCCATCGACTCCTTTAAGTCTAGTCTAAAAACGTATTTGTTCTCCCAAGCCTTTCCTGACGTCCTCTGAGCGAGGGCTATTTGTATATATGTATGTAGCCTGCTTATGTATACTACTCTTATAACAAATGTAAAGCACTTTGGTCAACGCGAGTTGTTTTTTAAATGTGCTATATAAATAAATGTGACTTGACTTGACTTGATATTTCATTTATACAGATTCCCATCTTACAGGAAATATTGCCCCAACTATATTACAAAATACCATGGTCACATTTCAAGAACTTAATTTGAAAAGGATATGAGTGAAATATCCTCGTCATCTTGGAGCACATAACCTCTCAGACGTTAAGGTAGTAATCGTCATAAAATATTTGTTCTTGTAAATTCACATCATGTAATATATTCTAAGAACAATATTTTGAGATAATGGCTATTAGGGTGTAATCATTTACCAACCCATGGTACACCCAACACTATCAAGATCTTGTTATGTGCGGGCAAAGGCAATGTCATTTGCTGAGGAACTGTGAATGGTCAAGAGTGAAGACCATGACTTCTGAACTTGTGATGAAAGCAAGTAATTGATGAAGCAGCTGAGGATAGTTACAGCAAAGACACAGCCCTGTGGAACACTCACAGAGATGTCCTGAGTCTGGGACTATTAACCTCGAACTATTTTAACCACTTTTCTGTGTATGAGGTATGACTCCAACCATTAGAGTGTTTTCTATTGACTTCAGTTTCATCAGGTCAAATGCCATCTTGTTATCAATGGCAATTACTCTCCTCACCTCCTGAATTTGATCAATGTTTGGGCACAGCAGTTGAAACACTCCACCATGCAACTGGCAAAGCACTTTATATAATTTCAATTTTTATGTCTGTGGTGCATATTTCCTTAGAAACAGAGATATAAGGGCAGAAACATGCCCATTGACCAACCAACCAGGTCCATGCCAATCAAGCTGGCATACTGAGCTAGTCCCATTCACCTGCATTTGGCCAATAGCTCTCTAGACCCGTCTCCATATATTTGTACAAATATCTTAATAGATATCTTAATATCTTGTTACAAGTTATAATTGTATCCACTTCCTTCTTTAGACAGGTCTTGACCCAAAATGTCACCCATTCCTTCTATCCAGAGATGCTGCTTGTCCTGCTGAGTTACTCCACCATTTTGTGTCTATCTTTGGTGTAAACCAACATCTGCAGTTCCTTCCTACACGTTGTATCCACTTTGATGGCTTCCTCTTGCAGCTCATTCCAGATACGGACTACCCACTGAGAGAAAAAGTTGCTCATTAGGTCCTTCTTAAATCTTTCTCCTCTCACCCTTAAGCCAATGCCCTTCAGTTTTGGAATCCTCTGCCCTGGGTAGGATTCACTTTATCCATGCTCCTTATAACCTGGTACACCACAACCTCTTAAGCTCCAAAGAAAAAAGTCCCAGTATATCCATCCTCTCTCTGTAACTCAAGAAAAGACATCAAGTGCCAGAGTAACTGAGTGGGTCAGGCAGAATCTCTGGAGACCATGGATAGATGACATTTTCCATCAAGACCCTTCTTCAGATTGTGGAAGCGTCCTATCCTATCCAATTTTTTAAGCCAGTATCAACAGTTCCTTGTGTCTCTTTTATAACTCAAGTCCAGATAACATCCTAGTGAATCTCGTCTGTACCATTTAATTACATCTTACTTTGGCTGGGCAACCTGAACAGTGCACAGTATAAGTCTAGGTCTCACCAACGACTTGTATCATGATGTCCCAACATCTGCACTGAATATGCTTCCCAATAAAGGCATGTGTGCCAAAGGCTTTCTTCACCACACAGTTCACCGGACTCACCACTTTCAGGGAACCATACACCTGCACTCAGAGATCTCTCTGCTCTGCAACATTCTCCAGGCTCTACCTGTATGTTTGTCCTGGCCTGATTTGACATATCAATATGCAACACCCCATCATTAATTAGATAACAAAAAACAGTAGACCTGCACTGATTCCTGCGGCAATCCATTGGTCACAGGCCACCAATCAGAAAAACAACCTTAACCAAATCAAAACATCATCTATATATTCATTCACAGATCCCACCTGTTTCTTCCTCCACCATGACCCTTTAATTCCTTCCTCCAGGTCAATTTTGAATCCAATTGGCTAGGTCACCTTAGAGTTGCGGTGCCTAATATATAGGACTTTGTCCAAAGCCTTGCTAAAGTCCATTGGGATAATGTGTACTGCCCAGCCCTCATCAATCCTCTTGATGACCTCTTCAAAAAAATCTATCAAATTTTTATTCTATTCAAATTCTATTCAGATTTAGGGACAGCAAAATGGCGTTGCGGTGGAGGGACTGCATTACAGCACCAGAGACCCAGGTTCGATCCTGACTATGGGTGCTGTCTATACAAAGTTTGTACCTTCACCCTGTGACTGCATGGATTTTCTCTGGGCCTCCAGTTTCTTCCCACACTCCAAAGACGTACAGGTTTGTAGGAAGGAATGCTGGTTTACATTGAAGATAGACACAATTGCAGGAGTAACTTAGCGGGTCAGGCAGCATCTCTGGAGAAAAGGAATAGGTTGTGGCATCAGCCACTTATGCTCGAATCCTCGTCAGGAGATATGAGGGCGGGCACGTGACGTCATGGGCTAGAGGGAGTGTCCTGGTACTTAAGGTCTCTTACCTCGAGACCTAGGAGAGTCAACAAGTAGCTGAGCCCGAGAGTACAACCTTGCTCAGCTACAGCAACATTGTAATATGGTTAGCGCACCAACTTAACGTGTCACCACTGAATAAACAACACTTTGAACCTGCCTGAAGTCTCACCTTTATTCACCACGTATGATGTTTTGGGTCCAAACACCTCCTCAGACAGTCTGAGGAGCGGTTTCGACCTCAAACGCCACCTATTCCTTTTCTCGAGAGATGCTGCCTGACCAATGAGTTACACAAGTATTTTGTGTCTACAGGTTTGTTGGGTAATTTGCTTTGGGAGAAAGAATGTAAATTGTCCCTAGTGTGTAGAATGGTGTTAGTGCACGGGTGATCGCTGGTCGCCATGGACTCAATGGGCTGTAGGCCCTGTTTCCACACTGTATCTCTAAAGTGTAAAGTCTAAAGATTTGTGAGACAAGATTTTCCATGCACAAAGCCATGTTCACCATCCCAAACCAGTCCATTAAATCCAGGACTGCCATAAAATAATCAGTAAATAGGGAGGAGAAATGGCCAAAGGATTTGGTTGTCTGGAGAAATGTAATCAAAATATGCACAAACAAAATCCAGTAACCATGAAGTCCTACCTGTGTATCAATATGAATTCAGATAAAATGATCATATTTAATTGAAAGGCTCACAAAGGTGAACCAACATTGACGTCAACTGAATGTTGTAAAACTCTGCTGATTTAACATATATATGTGGCACCTTACCATTTTTGAGCCTTACCTGTCCTTTAAAGCAGTCCACTAAATTATTTACTTTTGGTGATGTGCAACAAATGTCAGATTTGATCAAAACACAGGAATTTTAAGATAGACACAAAAAGCTGAAGTAACTCAGCAGGTCAGACCGCATCTCCGGAGAAAAGGAATAGGTGGCATTTCGGGTTGAGACCCTTCTTCAGACTGAGAGTCGGGAAAGGGAACGAGAGATATAGACGTTGATGTATAGAGATATAGAACAAATGAATGAAAAATCTTCAAAAAAGTAACAATGATAAAGGAAACAGGCCATTGTTAGCTGTGTGTTAAGTGAGAACGAGTGCAGACGATGAGACTCAACAAAACATGGAAGCTGGTACGACTTGGGTGGGGGAGAGATGGAGAGAGAGGGAATGCAAGGGTTACTTGAAGTTAGAGAAATCAATATTTCTCTGCCTGAAGACCCGTCTGAACAATGGTTTTGACCTGAAACGTCACCCAATCCTTTTTGTGTCCATCCTCAATATTCATACCACTAGGTTTGAAGTTGCCCAAGGAAAATATGAGATGGTGTTCCTCAAAATGTGTATTTTTCCTCATTCTCACAATTGACGAGGCCTCGGACAGAAAAGTCAGTGTGGGAATGGGTAGGGGAATTAAAGCGTTTTGCAACCGGGAGATCAGGTAAGTCCAGGCGGACTGAGCAAAGGTGTTCAGCGAAACGATCAACCAGTTTGGTCTCACCGATGTATAATAGTCCACAACTTAAACAATGAATACAGTAAATTGGTAGGAGGAGGTGCAAATGTACTTCTGCCTAACCTGAAAAGACTGTTGGGGTCCCTGGCCAAAGTCGAGGGGGGAGATATAGGGACAGGTGTTGTTGCACCTCCTGCAGTTGCAGGGGAAGGGGAGGGGGTGAATTGGGTGGGAAGGGATGAGTTAACCAGCAGGTTGTGGAGGGAACGGTCTCTGCAGAAGGCAGAAAAGGGTGGAGATGGGAAGATGTGACTAGTGGTGAGATCCTGTTGGAGGTGGCGGAAATGGCAGATCCTACGCAGGAATTTTAAGAATATTAATTTTCAAGCTGCGTGTATTGCAGGCCAGCATTACCTTTACCTAAGTCAATTTGCAAGCAGTTTTGTGTAACTTTGTGGCCTGCTACTTCACTTCAAAGGTGAGGTGTAATGGGATTGATGTAAAGTTAGATCAATGTTATTAATATTGATGTAGAAACCAGGAACTACAGATGTTGGTTAATACACAAAAGGACATAAAGTGCTAGATTAAAGGGCCTGTCCCAGTTGGGCGTCATTTGCACATCATTTACGCGTCATGGCGCACGTGATGCATGCACGGTGCGCATTACGCATGCATGGTGCGTGGTGATGTAGGCAGCGATGCGCGGTCGCGCGCGGCGCCGCTAGGATTTTGGGATGTACAAAATGTTCACACGCCATCTGCGTGTCGCGTAAATGACGCCCAAGTGGGACAGGCCCTTAACTCATCAGGTCAGGCTGCATCTCTAGAGAACATGGATAGGTGACGTTTATGTTCGAAAACCTTCTTCAGTGTTAGTTTATTATCACGTGCACCGAGATACAGTGAAAATCTTTATTTATTTGCTAGCCATTCAAATCACACCACAATTAACTAATTATAGGTGAGTATAATTAAATCATACACAGTGCAACAGATAGTGTAAAGAGAAAAGTAATCGGAGTGCAGAATGTAATGCTGCAGTGTTACAATTTTACAGCTCCAAAGAAAGTGAAGATAAGAAAAGTGCAAATGCCACAATGAATTAGGTCTAGACTACACCTTTAGCTAATAGGAGGATTGTTCAGTAGCCTGATAACAGAGGTGAATAAGCTGTTTCTGGTTTTGGTGGATATGTGTCTTCAGGCTTTAGCATCTTCTGCCTGATGGGAGAAGAGGGAATGACTGGGGTGCGGTGTAAGTTGATTATGTTGGTTAAATGGATCTGAAACAGCATGAAGTGTAGATGGAGTCAATGAGGGGAGGAGGCAGGTTTGCATGATGGACTGGGCAGTATCCATAACTCTGCAATTTCTTGCAGTCTTAGTCAGGGCAGTTGACAAACCAAGTTGTGATGGATCTCGGTAAGATGCCTGTATAGAAATGGGTAAAACTAATTGAAGACAAACCAAATTTCCTTAGTCTCCTGGGAGACTGTTTATTTATGTGTATATGTGTGGTCTCTGCTATATAGACACACTGAACTATTCTGTATTTATGCTTATTTATTCTGTATTTATGCCGTTGTGCTGCAGCAAGCAAGAATTTCATTGTTCTATCTGGGACACATGACAATAAACTCTCTTGACTTGACTTGACTTGAAAGTAGAGGCATTGGTGTCACTTCTTGACAATAGCATCAATGTGATTTGGATCAGGACAATGGGTCACTTTCCCTGGAGTTCATTCGTTAACATCTTGACTTTTTACAATAATGGTCAAGTTTTATTGAAAACAATTTTTTATTTACAGATTTTTTAGAACAAATTATAATTTTGAAATATCTTAGGTGGCAATTGAACTCACATACAACCAGATTCCTACTACAGTAATATAACATCACACCAACATCCCAGTGAATTAAAAAATACTACGCTCTCGTCAAGTAAAGTTAGAATTTTTTGTAAAACAGGTTTGCTAATTTGTAGAAATAAAGAACAGCAGATGCTGGTTAATATGCAAAAGGACACAAAATGCTGGAGTAACTCAGCAGGTCAGGTTGGATATCTGGAGAACATGGGTAGATGTCGATGTGGGTCGAAACCCTTCTTCAGAGTCTGAAGAAGGGTCTCAACCCGAAACGTCACCCATCCATGAGCATTTCGACCTTAAACGTCACCTCTGTGTTCTCCTGAGATACTGCCTAACCTGCTGAGTTACTCCAGCACTTTATGTCCTTTTAAGGTTTGCTATATTGTTTCTCGCAATATTGCAACCATCTCTTTTATCACATAGCTTTGGGTTGGGTACATTGCAACATTTGTTTTGCAACACTTTTTAACTTGCCATCGAATGCTTCCTGTTGCTCCAAGAGTGAAGCAAGCTCTTGAGCAATTAAGTTGCTGTAATATTGTGGTGAAATGTAAAATAAGTGAGTTTGGTATAATGAAAAACGCAAGGAATCATGGGATTTGTCAAAGGTCATATGCGATAAACATTCTCGGCAACTGTGCTGCTGCATGTATACAGACCTGCGTTTTATCCATAGTCAGGATCGAATCTGGGTCTCCGGCACTGCAAGTGCTGTTGAATTGCTACTGGACCGTCCCCATCCCCTGCCGAGTGTCCCATCCCTGTCCGGGGGTGGCCGGGGATGTCTGGGGTGACCCTGGACTGACGGGAGTCAGACGAGAGTGCCGGCCCAGGCTTACAGCCAGTGCGAAGAAGAAGCGCTAACTCCAACTCAACTCTGCCTGTCCCGCCGGGTTAACCGACAACCCTGGATTGACGGGACACCAGCCCGGAGGAATGGCGGCCCAGGCTTACAGCCAGCGCGGAGAAGCGCCAACTCCACTGCTCCGGGCCCTGTGTCCCGTAAGTCAGTTAACCCGGCGGGACAGGCAGAGTTGAGCTGGACTTAGTGCTTCTTTTCCCCGCTTGCAGCGCCGGAGACCCTGGTTTCGATCCGGACTATGGGTGAAAAGCAGGTCTGTATTCATGCAGCGGCACAACTGCCGAGAATGTTTATCGCGAGTGACCTATGACCTGGGCATGCGGAGTCGGAATACCAATCTCACTTATTCAAATGCTGTATGTGATTACAATACTGGGCAAACTTTATATTTTATACTTTTAAAGTATCATACACAAAATGGATTGATGAAAATTTATTTTGACAAACATTAAAATGAAAATTTATTCAAATGCTGACTTTATTTTTATTCACTTTTTACTACGTAATTTCAAAAAGTTTGGAAATTTGATATTCTTCAGAATTGAGTTAACTTTATAAATCAAATATCTGGTGTAGTTTGAGTCCCTGGATGATGGTAAAGGAAGAATTGAAAAGACAGGTGTTGTACTTTGTGTAGTTGCATGGAAAACTGCCATAGGATGGGGAATGACGGAAAAGCGGACCCGGGAACTCACAAAGGGAGCAGTCCCTTCAAAACAAGAAAAGGAATATTAGTCTGACAATGGAATCTTGTTGGAACTAGTGGAAATTGCAAAGTGATGCTTGATTGAATGCAGATATTGATGGGATTGTGATGAGGACCTGTTCTTAAAAGAAGACAAAGTTCTGGAATAACTCAGCGGTTCAGGCAAAATTTCTGGAGAACATAGATAGGTGATGTTTCAGGTCGAGATCCATCTTCAGACCTCCTTCAAGTTTGACTCCTCTCTCTGACAAGAGTCCTGTGAGATCCTCCCTCACTCCGAGATTTCTGCTGCTTTCTTGCTCTGTGATGAAATCTTAACTCTGTTTACACTTAGAAACATAGAAATTAGGTACAGGAGTAGGCCATTCAGCCCTTCCAGCCTGCACCGCCATTCAATATGATCATGGCTGATCATCCAACTCAGTATCCCGTACCTGCCTTCTCTCCATACCCTCTGATCACCTTAGCCACAAGGGCCACGTCTAACTCCCTCTTAAATATAGCCAATGAACTGGCCTCAATTACCCTCTGTGGCAGAGAGTTCCAAAGACTCACCACTCTCTGCGTGAAAAAAGTCTTCCTCATCTCGGTCTTAAAGGATTTCCCCCTTATCCTTAAGCTGTGACCCCTTGTCCTGGACTTCCCCAACATCGGGAACAATCTTTCTGCATCTAGCCTGTCCAACCCCTTAAGAATTTTGTAAGTTTCTATAAGATCTCCTCTCAATCTCCTAAATTCTAGAGTATAAACCGAGTCTATCCAGTCTTTCTTCATAAGACAGTCCTGCCATCCCAGGAATCAGTCTGGTGAACCTTCTCTGCACTCCCTCTATGGCAATTCCTCAGATTGGAGACCAAAACTGTACGCAATACTCCAGGTGTGGTCTCACCAAGACCCTGTACAACTGAAGTAGAACCTCCCTGCTCCTATACTCAAATCCTTTTGCTATGAACGCCAACATACCATTCACTTTTTTCACTGCCTGCTGCACCTGCATGCCTACTTTCAATGATTGGTGTACCATGACACCCAGGTCTCGCTGCATCTCCCCTTTTCCTAATCGGCCACCATTTAGCTAATAGTCTGCTTTCCTGTTTTTCCCACCAAAGTGGATAACCTCACATTTATCCACATTATACTGCATCTGCCAAACATTTGCCCACTCACCCAGCCTATCCAAGTCACCTTGCAGTCTCCTAGCATCCTCCTCGCAGCTAACACTGCCCCCCAGCTTAGTGTCATCCGCAAACTTGGAGATAATGCATTCAATTCCCTCATCCAGATCATTAATATATATTGTAAATAGCTGGGGTCCCAGCACCGAGCTTTGCGGTACCCCACTAGTCACTGCCTGCCATTGCGAAAAGGACCCGTTTACTCCTACTCTTTGCTTCCTGTTTGCCAGCCAGTTCTCTATCCACATCAATACTGAACCCCTAATGCCGTATGCTTTAAGTTTGTATACTAATCTCTTATGTGCGACCTTGTCGAAAGCCTTCTGGAAGTCCAGATATGCCACATCCACTGGTTCTCCCTTATCCACGCTACTAGTTACATTCTCGACAAATTCCACAAGATTCGTCAGACATGATTTACCTTTCGTAAATCCATGCTGACTTTGTCCAATGATTTCACCACTTTCCAAATGTGCTGCTATCCCATCTTTAATAACTGACTCTAGCAGTTTCACCACTACCGATGTTAGACTAACTGGTCTGTAATTCCCCGTTTTCTCTCTCCCACCCTTCTTAAAAAGAGGGGTTACGTTTGCTACCCACCAATCCTCAGGAACTACTCCAGAATCTAAAGAGTTTTGAAAGATTATCACTTTACTTTACTTTTGAGATACAGCATGCAAACAGGCCCTTAGGTCCTTCGAGTCCATACTGACCAGTGCTGACCACCCGTACACTAGCACTATCTTACACACTAGAAACAATTTTACAATTCTGCCGAAGCCAATTAACATACAAACCTATAAGTCTTTGGAGTGTGAGAGGAAACTGGAGCACCCAGAGAAAATCTACGCAGTCACAGGGAGAACGTACAAACTCCGCATAAACAGCATCCATAGTCGGGATCAAACCCGGGTCTCTGGCACTGTATGGCAGCAACTCGATCGTTGCTCCACTGTGCACGTTGCTGTTCTTACACAGACCAGGAGAAAGGGGGAATGGAGAGATGTGGGTAATACACATGTTGCTGTCAAGGGCTCTGCCCATTTAGTAGAAAGGTAATCAAGGCCCAGGAAGTTGACAGGCCAGAAAAACCTTTGCAGGCCTCTAAATAGTAGCCAGGAAGTAGGGTACAAGAAAGGCAATGGGGTCATAGGGGATTTCATTATTCAGGTATACTGGAAAATTAGATTGGTACCGGACCTCAAGAAACGGAATTTGTGGAGTGCCTACGGGATGTTTTCTTAGAGCAGCTTGTAGTTGAGCCTACCAGGGTAAAGGATATTTTGGTTTTGGTATTGTTGTAATGAACCGGATTTAAATAAGGAGGTTAAGGTAAAGGAACCACTGGGAGGTAGTGATCATAATATGATAAAATTCAACCTACAATTTGATAAGGAGATGAAATCGGATATGTCCATATTTCTGTTGAGTAAAGGTGACTAAGGAGGCATGAGGGAAGAGTTGGCCAAAGTTGATTGGAAAAGGACGCGAGCAGGAATGATGGCGGAACAGCAATGGCTGTAATTTCTGGGAATAGTTCATTTTTTCATTCTACAGAGGAAGAAAGTTTCTAACAGGAGAATGAGGCGACTGTGGCTGACCAGGGAAGTCAAAGATAGCATAAAACTATAAGGGAAGGCATATAACATTGCAAAGATTAGTGGGAAGCTGGAGGATTGGGAAGCTTTTAACAAAACAACAGAAGGTAACAAAAAAGGCAATATGGGAGAAAAGATGAAAAGATGAAACACAAAAGTAAGCTAGCCAATAATGTAAAAGGGGATAACAAAAGTTCCTTCAGAAAAAATAAAGTGTAAAAAAGGGGAAGAGTGGACGTTGGACCACTGGAAAATGATGCTGGAGAAGTGATCATGGGGAATATTGAAATGGCAGATGAATTGAATAAAAGTTTTGCTTCAGTCTTCACAGTGGAAAACATCAGCAACATGTTGGAAATTCAAGAGTCAGGGGGTGGAAGTTAGTGGAGTGACTATCACTAAAGAGAAGGAGCTTGGGAGCTGAAAGGTCTGAGGGTGGATAAGTCACTCGGACCTGATGGAGTGCACACCAGGAAGAGGTGGCTTTAGAGATTGTGGAGGCAATAGTTGTGATCTTTCAAGAATCTCAAGAGTCAGGGGTGGTTCCTAATGATTAAAAAATTGCAAATATTACTCCGCTGCCTCAAAAAGGCAGCCAGCATCATATAGGACCCACACTACCCTGGTTAATGCTCTTAATTCGCTGCTGCTATCGGGAAGAAGTTATAGGAGTCTAAGAACCGTGACCAGCAGGTTCAGAAATAACTTCTTGCCAATGATTTTCAGGTTATTGAGCACTACAAACACCAACTAAACTTTGGACGAGGAACTGTCTTGATTGCACTAGGGACTTTGGGCTTTTCTTTTGTTTTTGCACTAATATTGTTATTGAACTTTTATTGTTTATTTATTATGTTATCTATTGAGTACTGTGTTTTGCAGATCTCCTTTGGTACTGCAAGTAAGAATTTCATTGTTCTGTTTCAGAACATATGACAAACACTTTTGTCTTGGAATCAAGGGAGAAGGCAGGCACAGGTTACTGATTGTGGATGATCAGCCATGATCACTATAATAGTAAGATTAAATGAGAACTTACCAGTTCGAAGTTTGATCATTATTTTATGAGGAGTAACGATGAGGGATTACGTGAAGAAGCCCCGCCTGGCGCTTGATCGGCATACTTCAAAGCAGCGGCATGAAAAACACAGAACATAAAAGCCGGAGTAAGATAGTAAGGCTCAACATAGATTTAGAACTACCAGATGATCATTTATTTCATGAGGGTCGGGAGTGGAGGGCACGTAATCCCTCATCATTACTCCTCATAAAATAATGATCAAACTTCGAACTGGTAAGTTCTCGTTTAATCTTACTATTTTACTTCGGAGTCACATGAGTGACTACGTGAAGATTTTGTAGCTTCTGTGTTTTTTATGTCGTAGACTCATTCCATACGACAATCTGGCTCAATCAACACAGTAATGATCAAATAACACATTTTTTCCCAAACATTGCCTCAGTTTATGTGATAAATTTGTTCCATTATAAAAGAATGAAAGTAATGCCCTTTCCATTGAAAGGCAAATTTATCACCAAAATATCAATTGATAATATAATTTGATAGTATAAACAAAGCAACAATTACAGAGAACGCAACAATCCGTGTCCAATCCTAACACCATGACTGGTTCCTTGTAACTTTAATATTTATTTTACACCCTCCTGCGGCCTTGAATCTTTGCTCGAGCGGCCCATCCTGTGCCATTCCTGTGAATGTATCTACTTCCTTAATGGAGTGATTTTCCACATTTCAATGTCTAGTTCCACTGAGTTTTAAACATGTTTTAACCATCCAGAATATAATTATCTAGAACCATCAGTTTTTACTGATACTTAATGTGGTTTTTGTGTGTAATAAGTAGTGCTGTCTCACCACCACAGAGACTCTTACCTACTTTAACATATTGAGTCAATGTTGACACACACACAATTTTTGGCCGACAGGATATGCTTAAATTTTACCTTGGTTCCATTTGTCCTAAATAGGACGATAAACACTATGAGCCCTATTATTGGCTCTATTACTTAGATGCTGAGAAAAAATGCAATCTACAAGGAACTCCCATATATCTAATATGATAAAATAACTTTTACTGTCTGCAAAAGACTTCCAATTTCTTATAAACAAAATATTGTTTTTTAAAACTATTTCTCCAAATTGCAGGTATAACATTTCTTTTGTACATAATTGTTATATTAGTTAAAACATTCATAGACCTCTTTGACCGTCAAACTGTTATAATGGTCTGGTCAAACCTGCAGATAGCCAAATTCATATCTTCATGCCGTGGATGAATTTGTACAATAAATTATTGCAACTATGAGTCATCATAACTGGTTCAAACATCACTCTCAACATTAATGAGAACCATGAAGGTCCGGTTTTGGGCCACCAAAGCGCCCCTGGCAGCGTCCTGCTACATTTTCATCAGACACTGCCCTATCAGACAAAATGAGGAACATAAAAGAACATCTTTCTTCATGTAATTTAGCTAAATGCATCCACCGCTCCTGCTCTTGGTTTTCCCACGAGAAACATTTGAGAAATTGGTGATTTAATCTGGATACAAACAGATTAATGGTAAGTAATCCATATTACTGACAATGTTTTTTCCCCTGATTTGTTGTCTGCGACAACATTGTCTCTTCCTTAGAGATAAACAGCTGAACTAAAACATTTTTAGAATACGCCACATTTGGTTACCCAGATAATCACTTGATAATGACCTTACTTGACCCATGTGATTGATATATGCCACAGCCGTGGTATTGTTCACCTGATTGGACATACACACTTTCATAGTAGAACAATAGGCATTTAATCCATAAAAAGCTCCTGATACTCCAATAATTAATACAAATGTTTGGAGAAAAAGTTTCTTAGGCCAATCCATTTGCAATTCCCTGGTGTTATTGTCCGTAGTCCCCTAAACAAGGGATGTATCAATATTAACTTGATAAGAATAGATATTATACTTATCTTAGCCCAAATAATCACAGAAACTATCTATCATCCGATAATACTTGCTTCAGCTTGCAATGGCTGCTAAGCTTATATAGTTAAAGCAGCTTGTGGAACCTTTTCTATCCACCACTTTAATTCTGATAACGTATCCTTTGGTAATTGCATAGGCCTGTCAAAAGACCTGCATACTCTTATAATGCTTGTGTTTTCCCTTTTTTGGAGCTTTTTTACTCTTTTTCCTAAGCTCCTTCTCGGATGGAGGGACAAAGTTTGTCAACAAAACAATGAGACATATTTGTAATATTGACATTTTGTTTCTCGGAAATTTCTTTCCCCCCCATATGGTGCTGAATTACTCCTAAACCCAGAATAGTAATTTAGGAATGTTTATGAATGCCTAAAACATAGTTTTTATTGGATGGGTCAGGACCCTTGCCTCTCAACAGGCTTGTAATTGCTGCACTAATTTGCAGCTGGCTCCTGATCAACCTTCCAATTTAAAATGTGATCAAGATAAACCATGACCATGTCCTCATTAGTGCAAGTGCTGATCTTCTTATCAGTGCAATTGTTGTTCCAAAATTATGTGAACAACCTAGAACTGAGTTTAATCCATTAGACAATGTCTTAACTTGCAACAGCTGACCCATCTAATTAATTTCAAGCACCTGTAAATATGATAATAAATTGGTACTAAATACCAATCCTTCGAGTCTTATAGTAATGATTAACAATTTGTTAATAACAACTATTTTTCAGTGTTGAAGATGTCCATTTTGATAAAATGTTTTTACACTGTAAAAGTGTATTTAAAATGACGTCTTGTATGGCTTTACCACCACATCCTCCTCCCCCCCCCCCCCCGGGGTCATTTATGATACTAATTTTCATACCTCTTCTTTATTGGAGATATTTTGGGTGCAAACCTAAAATCAATTTTTAGGTTTTTCTATACAGGTGAACCAATTCATTCTAAAAAATTTTTGTAGATCCTTTACACATTAAAATAAATCAATCCATTGTTATGCAATATCATTGATCATAACACACCTGTAATCTCCCACAATTGGAGATTTCATCAACTTCTTCTGTAACATGTTTTTGCACCTCTTCAAATGTATATGAAGCCTTCTCTCCCAATCATATGGGTTTACATAAGACTGTGTTGGATAAATATTTATTTATCATACTCCTGCCTTTGCTTTGATCCATTATCAAATCTTTACATTGGATCATAATTTTGCAAAAGTTTAATGACCAATAGTCTTTCCTTTGTAATCAATGTCTTTGATTTATCCTGAGGCAGGTTTACTCCATAATAATCAGGAGTTTAACATAACTTGGTCTGTTTTGACCTGCAAATCTAAAGTGCAAAATTGGTCCCAATAACAATTATATGTGTGTGTGTGTGTGTGTGTGTGTGTGTGTGTGTGTGTGTGTGTGTGTGTGTGTGTGTGTGTGTGTGTGTGTGTGTGTGTGTGTGTGTGTGTGTGCGCGTGCGTGCGTGCGTGCGCGCGTGTGTGTGTGTGTGTGTGTGTGTGTGTGTGTGTGTGTGTGTGTGTGTGTGTGTGTGTGTGTGTTATATATACACAATCTATTTTTATCCCATTGAGCTCCACAAACTAATGGCAATTTGTCTTTTTATTTAAAATGTTTTGGTTATTGCACAATGTTTTACTTGTTTTACGTAAGTAGTGATGCCACGCACCAGCTTGAAATACTTTGAAATCGTATTTCCTTATGTCTCCATATAATTGAGACATGGGTACCATAATCGGATTCACCGTTGATACCTATAAAACATAAAAGTTTTATCTATAACTCTGCTGTTTCAACCATAACAGCTTTGGTGAGAGACCAATTAATGTTGGTTTCCATGGTTCTTTCCATGGCCTCACTCCTTCATTCAGGTATCGTACTTAGTACACCTGTATGTATATTTGTCTGTGGTGGGTACTTTATGACCAGCCACCACTATCAATGCACCTTTAGGGTCAGATTTTTCATTTTCTTTTACCGACCTGGTACTCCTGTGTTTTTCCTCAAGGAGACTACCTCCAGAACAATCCAAGGTAGATATTCCCACATTGTTAAATCCCACCATATATATTAATATATGGAAACCCCTCAGGGTCTGTTTTGGGGACTATTCTGGGCCTTTTTAAACCCTTTGGTTGATTTTTTTATTTTTGGAGTCTTTCTCCATTAATTTTAAGCCATTAAGCTTTTTTGTCTGGAGGCCTTTTTATTAGAACTTTTAATTCATGGCCTCTCTGACTTTTTAAAAATTTCCCTCCCCACTGGAGTTTTCCTCATAGCCAAAAGTTTGTGGAGCAACTAAAGTCTCCCTAACGGTAATTTTAACGGCCACTGGTATCGGAACCGGCTCTGCACTAATCTGCCGTCCTGATCGCTGCGTTTTCCCCTGGGACGCTTTTTAAACTCCGTTTTTTCCACCCGGAATATTTTGTTTTCTTTGTAACTTTTAAACTCCATTTTTTCACCCGGAGTATTTATTTCTTTGTAACTTTTAAACTCCGTTTTTTCCACCCGGAGTATTTTCTTTTTCTTTTAACTTTTAAACTCCGTTTTTTCCACCCCCGGAGTATTTACTTTTATTTTCTGCTTTTAAATTCCATTTCTTTTTAACTCCTAGTGGCTCTATACACCAGCCACGGAGTTTGGATATGCCCTGCAAGTAATGCAACTGTACTTACCTGCGGGCCCGTACCTACCGCTATAGAGGAGCTGCGCTCTGCAGCTCTTGCTCTGCCGTCAGCGTCGACGTAATGCCGATCAAGCGCCAGGTGGGGCTTCTTCACGTAGTCACTCACGTGACTCCGAAGTAAAATGGCGGTGCTGAATGGCCTCCTCCTGCACCTATGTTCTATGTTTCTATGAAAATTAGAGGAAAATATTTCTTAATGTGGAAAAATGGGACCAATGTGGATGAAAAACACTGTTGTAGGAATGTAATTAAGGGGACAGAGAGCAGATCCATTAATAAGGAGAGTTAAAAGAGAGAAGACTATGGGTTCAATTTTCCAGCAGAGAAAATGTTGGGGACACCAAGGAACTGCAGAAGCTGAAATCTTGAGTAAAACATAAAGTGCTGGAATAACTCAGCAGGTCAGGCAGCATCTGTGAAGTAATAGATTGGCAATGTTTTGGGTTAATTTGAAGAAGGGGTCTGATCTGAGAGAACGTTGGCAGTGGTTTGCCTTGGTGACTGAGGGCATGGAGCAGGGGAAAGTGTTGTAGTGGCAGGTAAATAGTTCATCTTAAACTTAGTGACAAAATCATCCAGAGGTTTATTGCATTTTTATCGGAGGTGAGAGTGCCAAACGCTGGGAAGACCTATTTAAAGTTGTGAAGAAACGGATAACATTAAATGAGCAGAATACAATGGACAATGGACAATAGGTGCAGGAGTAGGCTATTCAGCCCTTCGAACCAGCACCACCATTCATTGTGATCATGGCTAATCATCACATTCAATATACCGTTCCTGCCTTCTAACCATATCCCCTGACTCCACTATCTTTATAGCTCTATCTAACTCTCTCTTGAAAGTGTCCAGAGAGTTGGCCTCCACTGCCTTCTGAGGGTGAGAATTCCACAGATTCACAACTCCCTGGGAGGTTTTTCCTCATCTCCTTTCTAAATGGCCTCGCCCATATTCTTAAGCTGTGGCCCCCGGTTCTGGACTCCCCCAACATAGGTTCTAGACTCCCCCAACATCGGGAACATACACTAGCATGTCATGGTGTTGTAATATGCTAAAATTTGCAATTGTTTCCTGTTCATTTTATTCCAAAGAATTATCTTCATTAGATTGATGTCCGGTCTGAGTTACAATTTTGTGGTTTACATCACTAATGAAATGATTAATTGAATCATGCAATGGTATAAAAGAGGCAGAGAAGCAGCAAATGTTCCACTGCTGTCTCCAGTCAAGATGAAGATTCTTCAGATTCCAACTCTATTGATCCTGCTGAAAATTATATCTGTATTCACATTCCCATTGCCATCTGATGAGTTTGATTTTGCCACGGTATCTGAGGATTCAAAATTTTAACTTACATTTTGAACAATGTATATTTTTGTATACTTGAGGAATGTTAATTAACATTTTGTGATTCCGATTTTCTAGCATTATCTTAAGGAATTTTACGACTTTCAAGATGATTCTTCTGATATTGTGCAAGGAAGCAAAGCTGCTTTCAGAGTTAATGTTAAGAAAATGCAAAAATTCTTCGGCCTCCATGAAACTGGAGAATTGGACTCTTCAACCCTGGGCATTATGAAGAGATCCCGGTGTGGATTTCACGATCTTCTTCAATATAGTCACGGCCCAGGCAACCTCAAATGGCAACATAAGAACCTGACTTATAGGTATGTTTTGTACTTCTCCAGTATTTTTTAGGATACTTGGTAATAGCAAGCATGTTTCTAATATTCTAATATGTTTCAATTAATTTCCAAAAGAATCATCAATTATACATCACGTTTGAAACAGAGTGTCGTAAAGAATGCAATAAAAAATGCTTTCAAAGTGTGGGGTGATGTCACACCATTGACCTTTACCCCCATTTTGAAGGGTGAAGCTGATATGATGATCTCCTTTCAATACAAAGGTAATTTAACAACATTTTTTAAATGGCCTAATAATAGATGTGCGATTACAGTGTAATTGATTTATTTCCCTTTGCTTTCTTCCTGCATCTAGCACATGGTGATGGGTCTTCATTTGATGGACCTTCAAAAATTCTGGCCCATGCCTTTGCACCAGGAAAATACATTGGAGGCGACATTCATTTTGATGTAGAGGAAACTTGGTCGATGAGCAGAGAAGGTATAAGGTTTAAATTGTTGTTGAAGAATCTAGTCCATTGTAACCTGAGATTCAGCAAGTTACGTACTGGAAAAAAAGCAGTTATCATATTAAAATATTGTTTCCTCATTCTAAAGATGGATCCCAATCCAAACTGAAACAATCTGAAGAATGGTTCCGATCCGAGTTTGGTTTATGCTCAGTTTGTTTTATGCTCAAATTCCAGTTCATATTCAAGTTCAAGAAAGTGAACAATGTGCTGGAGGAATGTAACAGGTCAGGTAGCAGCTATGGACAGGCAGAGAAATGGACTGAGAAATGGACCAAGGTTTCAGCATCTGCAATCTCTTGTGTCTCTTTTAAAATAACATTAATTTTTAGTCTTAATTATATGTATCAATTTATTTTTACGTACTTTTATTCATCAGTACTTGCTGTTCTGATAACAGGTGATCCTTCTCCAAAGAGTTTTCTAACACTGGTTGGCTGTCTTTTAAAAGAAGGATTCAATAATAGTCTGCTAGGCAAAAAGATAAAATGACAAAAGGGCCAAGAAAACAGAGGATGGTTATTTAACAGAAAAGAAAGAAAGATGGGCAGCGGTAGAGTTGTTGTCTTACAGCATCAGATAATCAGGTTCAATCCTGGCTACAGGTGCTGTCTGTACAGAGTTTCTACATTCTCCCTGTGACTGCAAGAGTATTTTCTGGGTTCCCGGTTTCCTCCCATACTCCAAAGGTTTACAGGTTTATAGGTTAATTGGTTTTGGTAAAATTGTAAATTGCCCCATGTATAGGCTAGTATCCGTGTACGGGGTGATCGCTGGCCAGCGTGGGCCGATGGGCCTATTTCCACGCTTTAAATCTAAAGTCGAAAGTCTAAAAGATGGATTTGGAGGGGGGTATGAATAGTAATTGCATAATCATTGTCAGTAGTTGGATTATGTAAAATTATGTCCATATATGGCATTTCAGCTTACATCTGAATCTCATATATTTTGCGTTCTCATCATGTTCTGTAAAAAGTTTAAAGTACCAGTTAAAAAATTGTTAATCTCACTCTGAGAATATTTCCAAGTGTTCAGCTGATACAGTTTCCAGTTGCCAAACATTGGAAAGGTGAAATCCACACCACGGCAATCAGTATATGTTTGTGGGCAATAACAGGTACTATCATTTGGCATAATCTGCAAAATAAAAACTATTTAGAGAAAAATTGGGTTGAAAGTATAACGAAGAACATCGGCTTGAGGCTCAGTTAGCGGTTGGTAGATATGACATTGTGGGGATTACCGAGACGTGGCTGCAGGAGGATCGGGCCTGGGAACTTAATATTCAGGGATATACATCCTATAGAAAGGACAGGCAGGTGGGCAGAGGAGGAGGGGTAGCTCTGCTGGTGCGGGATGGAATTCAGTCCCTTGCGAGGGAAGACATACGGACTGACAAGGTAGAGTCACTGTGAATTGAATTGAAAAATTGTAAAGGCAAGATGACTAATTGGTGTTATTTACAGACCCCCAAATAGCCGGGATGTAGGGTGTAAGTTGAAACAGGAGTTAAAACTAGCATGTAACAAAGATAATGCCACTGTGGTGATGGGGGATTTCAATATGCAGGTAGACTGGGAAAATCAGGTTGGTTCAGGACCCCAAGAAAGAGAGTTTGTAGACTGCCTCCGAGATGGATTCTTAGAGCAGCTTGTAATGGAGCCGACCAGAGAAAAGGCAATTCTGGATTTAGTGTTGTCCAATGAACCAGATATGATAAGAGAACTCGAGGTAAAGGAACTACTTGGAGGTAGTGATCATAATATGATTAGTTATAATCTGCAATTTGAGAAGGAGAACGTTAAATCGGAAGTGGCAGTGATGCAGTTGAACAAAGGGGACTATGAAGGCATGAGAGGGGAGCTGGCCAAAGTAGACTGGAAAGGGATCCTAGCAGGAATGACGGTGGAACAGCAATGGCAGGAATTTCTGGGCATAATCCGGAAGATGCAGGATCATTTCATTCCAAAAAGGAAGAAAGATTCTAAGGGGAGTAGGAGGCAACTGTGGCTGACAAGAGTAGTTAGGGATATAATAAAACTAAAAGAAAAGATGTATAACACAGCAAAGAGTAGCCGGAAGCCAGAGGATTGGGAAACTTTCATAGGACAACAGAAGGAAACAAAACGGGCAATACGGGCTGAAAATATGAAGTATGAGGGAAAACTGGCAAGGAATATAAAGAATGACAGTAAAAGCTTATTTAGATATGTTAAGAGAAAAAAAGTAGCAAAGTCAAATGTGGGTCCCTTGAAGGCAGACATGGGTGAAATAATTATGGGCAACAAGGAAATGGCAGAAGAGTTGAATAGGTACTTCGGATCTGTCTTCAATAAGGAGGACACAAACAATCTCCCAGATTTACTGGAGGACAGAAGATCTAAGGGGGTAGAGGAACTGAAATTAATTTTCATTAGGCGAGAAATAGTATTAGGTAGGCTAATGGGACTGAAGGATGATAAATCCCCTGGGCCAGATGGTCTGCATCCCAGGGTCCTCAGGGAGGTGGCTCTAGAAATAGTGGACGCATTGGTGATCTTTTTCCAATGTTCAATAGATTCAGGATCAGTTCCTGTGGATTGGAGGATAGCTAATGTTATCCCACTTTTCAAGAAAGGAGCGAGAGAGAAAACGGGGAATTACAGACCAGTTAGCCTGACTTCGGTGTGGGAAAGATGCTGGAGTCAATTATTAAAGAGGTAATAACGCAGCATTTGGATAGCAGTAAAAGGATTAGTCCAAGTCAACATGGATTTATGAAAGGGAAGTCACGCTTGACTAATCTTCTGGAATTTTTTGAAGATGTGACAAGTAAAATGGATGAAGGGGTGCCAGTAGATGTTGTGTATCTAGACTTTCAGAAAGCCTTTGATAAGGTCCCGCATGGGAGACTGGTGACTAAAATTAGAGTACATGGTATTGGGAGTAGGGTGTTGACATGGATAGAAAATTGGTTGGCAGACCGGAAGCAAAGAGTAGGAGTGAACGGGTCCTTTTCAGAATGGCAGGCTGTGGCGAGTGGAGTGCCGCAAGGCTCGGTGTTGGGGCCGCAACTGTTTACCATATATATTAATGATTTGGAAGAGGGAATTAGGAGCAACACTAGCAAGTTTGCGGATGACACAAAGCTGGGTGGCAGTGTGAACTGTGAAGAGGATGTTAGGAGGTTGCAGGGGGACCTGGACAGGTTGAGTGATTGGCCAGATGCGTGGCAGATGCAGTATAATATAGATAAATGTGAGGTTATCCACTTTGGCGGCAAAACAAAAGGGCAGATTATTATCTCAATGGGGTTAGGTTAGGTAAGGGGGAGGTACAGCGAGACCTGGGTGTCCTTGTACACCATTCACTGAAAGTTGGCGTGCAGATACAGCAGGCAGTGGAGAAGGCTAATGGAATGTTGGCCTTCATAACAAGAGGATTTCAGTACAGGAGTAAAGAGGTTCTTCTGCAGTTGTATAGGGCTCTGGTGAGACCACATCTGGAGTATTGTGTACAGTTTTGGTCTCCTAATTTGAGGAAGGACATCCTTGTGATTGAGGCAGTGCAGCGTAGGTTAACGAGATTGATCCCTGGGATGGCGGGACTGTCATATGAGGAAAGATTGAAAAGACTAGGCTTGTATTCACTGGAGTTTAGAAGGATGAGGGGGGATCTTATAGAAACATATAAAATTATAAAAGGACTGGACAAGCTAGATGCAGGAAAAATGTTCCCAATGTTGTGCGAGTCTAGAACCTGGGGCCGCAGCTTTAGAATAAAGGGGAGGTCATTTAAGACTGAGGTGAGAAAAAACCTTTTTACCCAGAGAGTTGTGTATTTATGGAATTCCGCCACAGAGGGCAGTGGAGGCCAAATCACTGGATGGATTTAAGAGAGAGTTGGATAGAGCTCTAGGGGCTAGTGGGGTCAAGGGATATGGGGAGAAGGCAGGCGCGGGTTATTGATAGCGGACGATCAGCCATGATCACAATGAATGGCGGTGCTGGCTCGAAGGGCCGAATGGCCTCCTCCTGCACCTATTTTCTATGTTTCTATGTTTCTATGGTAAGTAAATTTATTTTATATTACAAAGATGTATATGATCATAGCTTGAATATTATAATATACTGGAAACAATGTTTAACAATAAAATAGAAAAACAATGTTTACCTTAATTTCTGCTTTTAACTATGTTTGTTATATATTGTGACTTTATACTAATTACTTTTTAACCTATCATTTTAATGTTCAGTAAAAAGACTGTTAACTGTTTTGGATGTATTTGCAGAATACAATATTTTCTTAGTGGCTGCTCATGAAATTGGCCATGCTTTGGGAATGGGTCATTCTCAAGATGTGGGAGCTTTGATGTACCCCATTTACACATACATCGAACATCAAGATTTTGCACTGCCATTTGATGATGTTCGAGGAATTCAGGCACTGTATGGTAGGTCTTGATCTCTATTTTACTGCAGAAGCTATAACTAATAGTTTAAAGAACTGATTGAACAATATGCACTTCAATTCATACCACAATCATCTCCCAAAGTTATATAAACCTAATTTTGTTATTTGAAATCAGATAAACTGTGATTCCATTATATTCAAAATAAATTAATCTTTTCATTTGAAATATGTGAAATGTTAACTGCCACTGCAAAAGCAGATGAATGAAAACTCACAAGTCGATATATAAACTGTCTGCATCCAATTTAACAAACTGCTGGCCAATCGTTAATAGCCAGCACCCAGTACAAATAATGGACATCTGTTTTCAACTCAGTAGTTATGTCAAGGTAAAATTAATTGTTGGATTTGATTTGATTTGATATGCTGCCCTAGGCTCTTCAAATAAACATGACAGAAAGCTGCATCCAAAGACTCCAGAAAAATGTGACAGCAGCCTGTCCTTCGATGCAGCCTGCACATTGCGAGGAGAAAAAATTTACTTTAAAGACAGGTGGGAAATTCTGTGTGCACATTTCATCATTAACATTGACAATTTAATATTAATATTGAAAGGAAGCATTGTCTGGAAATCAGCAACAAATCAAAAAAGAAAGACAATTACAGATTGTTTAATTTGATTTTAGTTTAGTTTAGAAATACAGCGTGGAAACAGGCCGTTCGGCCCATCGAGTCCGCGCCAACCACCAATCCTGGCACACTAACACACACCAGGGACAATTTACAATTTTACCAAGCCAATTAACCTACATTGTCTTTGGACGTGGGAGGAAACCCGAGGTCCCAGAGAAAACTCATGCGGTCACAGGGAGAACATACAAACTCCATACAGACAGCACACGTAGTCTGGATCGAACCCGGGTCTCTGTCTCTGTAAGGTAACAACTCTACTACTGCATTACTGTGCTGCCTCAATTGCCCCAATTGTCTTTACAGATTTTGCGAGTTAGCCCGTTGTTCCTAATACAATATATATCAGCTGCATTTCCAACCAATTCCCTGCCAGTTGTCTCCTGAGGAAAAAGATTGGCTACATTTCTACAACGGTTTGTATGGTCTCTGCACCATGCAGCATATCACTGCAAAGGACTTTCAATTACCTCAAAGGACATTGAGTTAGAAACAGAAATAGCTGCGGTTTTCTGATGCTCAGAGCTGTGATTTGCCCAGGAATCCTGTTGAAAGAGGAATACATGACATTAACCATATAACCATATAACAATTACAGCACGGAAACAGGCCCTCTCGGCCCTTCCAGTCCGTGCCGACCATTTGTTTTCCCCTAGTCCCATCTACCTGCACTCAGACCATACCCCTCCATTCCCTTCACGTCCATATACCTATCCACTTTACTCTTAAATGTTAAAATCGATCCTGCCTCCACCACTTCTGCTGGAAGCTGATTCCACACAGCCACCACCCTCTGAGTAAAGAAGTTCCCCCTCACGTTACCCCGAAACCTCTGTCCCTTAATTCTCATGTCATGCCCTCTTGTTTGAATCTTCCCTACCCTCAATGGGAAAAACGTATCCACGTCAACTCTGTCTATCCCTTTCATCATTTTGTCTTTAAGTCCCCCCTTAACCTTCTGCGCTCCAAAGAATAAAGACCTAACTTGTTCAACCTTTCTCTGTAACATAGTTGCTGGAACCCTGGCAACATTCTAGTAAATCTCCTCTGTACTCTCTCTATTTTGTTGACATCCTTCCTATAACTAGGCGACCAAAATTGTACACCATACTCCAGAATTGGTCTTACCAATGCCTTGTACAATTTTAACATTACTTCCCTACTCCTATAAGTTACCTTGCACCAGATTTTTGGAGGCACAAAATTCCCATTCATCCCCGACCATGTTTTACTATTTAATTCGATCAGGTTGATCTGAATGTTAAGACTATCTGATCCAATACCCTAAAATAACACACAAAATCACTTTTGGAATTTTCTATTAATTTAATCTCTCAAGAGTATGTTATAGAAAATGAAAGAATGGTGTCTACATTGTTTAATGGAGGCATCTGACAAAATTGATATATATAAAGTGAATAATAACATTAACGCCATAGAATAAAGGCGTAGGTTTGCTCCATGGATAAAAAAATGTCTCAAGGCTAGGGTCATGATATAGAGATGCATTTCAGAATGGAGGATAGTAGATGGTCACGGTAAAATTTATAAAACAGAAAATAATTAGTATGGTTTAAAGTGAGGAAGATAGAATTATTTGTCTAAAACTTTGCACATGGGACAGAGAAGTGGCAATACAATGTAATTTAAGTTACATTTTGGCAAATGAAGAGATAAAGTAGGTTAAATGGCAATATTTTGAAGGAGAAGCAGGAACAGAAGAACCTCTGTTTACATAAATCTTTGAAAATGGAATGTTCAAAGGTCAAGTAAGGTGGAGAACCCCAAGAGGCGGCACAGTGACAATGGGCAGCACAGTCGTGCAGCGATAGAGTTGCTGCCTTACAGTGCCAGAGACCCGGGTTCAATCCTAACTATGGGCGCTGTCTGTACGGAATTTGACCTCATGGGTTTTCTCTGGGTGCTCAGGTTTCCTCCAATACTCCAAAGACGTGCGGGTTTGTAGGTTAATTGTCTTCGGAAAAATTGTAAATTGTCGCTAGTGTGCAGGATAGTGCCGGTGTATAGGGTGACCGCTCATTGGCATGGACTCTGTGGGCTGAAGGGCCTATTTCCGCGCTGTATCTCTAAAGTCTAAAGTAAAATCTTAAATCTAACATTTAGATCTAAAAAAGGGTGGAAATTCCTGGGGCTCTGATGGAGAATTTTGCATCACCTTTAGCCACAAGTGACAGGATAGTAGCTAATGTTTCCATATTCAAGAAGGGTGTCAAGCGAGGAAACTACAGGCGTGAGCATTATGTCATTAGCAGGTAGACTATTGCAAAATATTTCTCAGGGATAGGATTAATAATTACCGGAAAAGGCGGAAACTGATTACGGGGTTTATGCATTGTTTTGTGCATAGGAAATCCTGCCTAGCAAATCTGAAATTTTTTAGGAGGTTACTGAGAAAAATAATGCATGCAAGGTGGTTTACATGGTATACATAGACTTTAGCAATGCTATGAAAATACTGGAATTGCACAGTTCCATATCATGTGCCTGCATTCTTTGGGCTCCGCCCACTGTGGTGGATGTTTGTGTTAAACATTTTAATTGTGTTTTTGTGTGTTCTTTTTCATTGTACCGCTGCTGGCAAATTCATGTCACTTGCACTTTATGTGCAAGTGAAATGAATAAAACTGATATTGATATTGACTGCAGAGAATGAAGGATTTCCTTCCCCATTTTTTTTAATGTACTCTGCAACCTCAAGTGCAGCACAGTGGAAAATACAACTTCCACTATGGCAGCATTAACTTGTTTATTTTTACTGATACTATTGGACTTATTTATCTTTCTGGAAATCTAGTAACTTACTGTTAACAATACATAAACAAGATGATGTTAATATTCACATTATGAATGAACATGCACTGTTTCTAAAACAACTTTAAGCAGTTAAGAGAAGAATGCTATTTTCACAGCTTTAGAAACATGAGAATGATAATCAAATATCTATGATAAAAAATGTCTGCATGGTATTAATCTTTGTCATTTTGGTTTAGGTTTCTTTGGCGTGTCCACCCAAGCACTCGAAGGGCAGAAATGGCTGCGATCGTAACTCAATGGCCATTTCTCCCATCTAAAATTGATGCTTCCTATGAAAACAAACATTTGGAACTAGTTATATTTTTCCAAGGTTAGTCATTTTTCTTTCAAGTTTCTCGTAACTTAGTGCTTTTGTAAATATTGGGAACTTTGTATTCATGGCGCAGTATGGGGCATATTAAAGCCAGGAATGGAGCAGGGAGAATACTGAGAGCCACAATGTTGCTTATTGCATGGGCCAGATGCTAGTTCCTCTAATCCCCCACAGACCAGAGACCGAGATTAAATAAAAACATACAGCAAAACAGACAGACAATTAAAATAGGGCACAAAAAGCCAACTGAGTGGAGTGTTGGGTGGAAAGGCAATGAAGGTATTGACTTCTCCACTCTCCTTATGCACTCCAATCTCACACCTTTTGAACGCAGAGCCCTCCACTCACTCAGTAACAGTCCAAATATTGTTATCAAACCCATCGACAAGGGAGGTGCCGTAGAAGTCTGGCAGGCTGACCTCTACCATGCTGAGGCCAGTAGCCAGTTCTCGGACACCTCGTCATACCTACCTCTTGATCATGTCCTCACAGATAAACACCAGGTCACAATTTCCGAGACACGTTAATGATCTCATCGGAGACTGAATAAGGGTCCAGTCCCAAAAAGTCACCCATCCATGTTCTCCGGAAATGCTACCTAACCCGCTGAGATATTCCAGCACTTCGTTTTTGCAAATGTGTAGGGCAGATCTCTAATTGTTGCCAAGGTAGGGTAAAATTTTAAAATGGAGATTAACTTATTCTTTGGGTGTCAAAGGTTATGGGGAGATGGCAGGAGAATGGGGTTGAGAGGGAAAGGTAGATCAGCCATGGTTGATTGCGTAGACTCGATGGACCAAATAACTTAATTCTGCTCCTTTGACTTATCAACATGAAAATTATTCTCCAAACTAAAAAAAAGGAAGCCAGATGGTTGCTAAATATATAGCAAAATCCATGGAACTGTGGTACTGCGTGATTCATAAATAATATCCTTGTCTAAGTGACACTTTTGTAAAAAAGTGCACACGGCAGGTGCTGGACCTGGCCTGCTGCCAAGTTCATTGCTGCAATTCCTGCCCAATCAGCCTCACCTTTGCCACCCAGTCAAATGAATGGACAGTCCACTGAAGGGCTTTCTGTGAAGCAGAGCTGGGTACCCAGGCGTGTAGTCAATGACATTTATATACTATTCAGTCATTTAAAAAAGTATTAAAAAAGTACATTTAATACCCTAAAATTAAAATAATTCTATTACTTATCTGCATTCATCATTAGTAAGAACATTTTCAAACAGCCAACCCTAGCATAAAAGATGAGATGTAAAGTGCATGTGACCCCTTCCCTGAGAACAGTAGCCCTCCATTACGAGACTCCCAGATTGTCTCAGACCTTCAAGGTTGTCCATATACATGCAGAAGTCGAAGGAGAGGTGAGCCACAAAAAACTCTCCCTGTGGAACAGCTGGCTGTCCTTCAGTTTGATATGGTACGTTAAATTTTGAATGAGGTATGCAATGTTTCATACAATATAATCTCAAAATCTGTTTAATGTTTTATACATTTGGACAGGAACAAAATACTGGGTCGTCAATGGATATGACCTTGTATCAAGAATCCCTGGGTCTATATACGAGTTTGGTTTTCCTGAAACTGTTATGAAAATTGATGCAGCTGTGCAGATTTATAGGATTCAAAAGACTTTCTTCTTTGTGGGAGACAAATGCTGGAGGTATGAAATGTAACTTTGTGTAAATGTTCCAGTAAAAGTATTAAGCATCCTTGCTCAGTTATGACGATCTTTTTCATATTAGTTACAATGAAAGGGAAGGAAGGATGGATAAAGGATATCCAAAGTCAATAGAAGATGAATGGCCTGGCATTTCTGGCCCTGTGGATGCTGCTCTTCAAGAAAATGGTATGTATCATAGTGTTTGTTTCACCAGACTCTAATGGAGTGGCAAGGTAGCGCAGAGGTAGAGTTACCGCCTTACAGTGCTTACAGCGCCAGAGACCCGGGCTCGATCCCGACGATGGGTGGTGTCTGTGCGGAGTTTGTACATTCTCCCCGTGACCGCGTGGGTTTTCTCCGAGATATTTGGTTTCCTCCCACACTTCCACACATACAGGTTTGTAGGTTAATTGGCTTGCTATTGATGTAAATTGTCACAAGTGTGTGTAGGATAGGGTTTAGTGTGCGGGGATCGCTGGTCGGTACAGACTCTGTGAGCAGAAGGACCTGTTTTCGCGCTGTATCTCTAAACTAAAGTAGTTACTTATAATTTATAATATTTATTTAGTTATCTGATCAGGAAAATGTTTAGCTTAGGCATAAAAATTCTGTGGCCTTTTTGGCCAATTTTAATTTAATTTAGTAACTTTTAGTGGATGATAGATAACGTTTCAATAATTTTCTTTTTTGATATATTTATGTTTATATAATGCCAAGAAATTAGACTCAATGCATTACTATTTCCGTACACAAAATCCTCAAACTGTACTTGGTATATTTTCAACCTATCACCTGGTCGTAAGGCTGATATTGAAAATCAGTAGCCAATTTTAGAAAATTTCCAAATTTTCTTCCAATTATAGAGAAAAAATAGGTTTTCTGCAATGAGCAAGATAATGCTATTTCCATGCTGCACAACATGTTGAATAATTATGCCAATGGTATACCATCTTCATGGGAACACAAATAACAAACAACTATCTTTATGTCCATCAATGTGGAAATAGTACATAAAAATCATTACATCATAATGTGCAGAAGTTCCTCAAAGAATTAAAAAAATAAATAAACACAATTTGCTACTGACAAATGTGGTGCTCAATTTCTGTAATACTTGTAAACATGACCATAAAAATCAAATCAAGTATCCACCATTCATTTGTTACATATCTGTTAATTTCACATGTAATCTATTGCATCTGATATAACTGCACCTGTACAGTAAGTCTCTCCAATGTCTTGGAAGCTGCTGAAGTGAATTCCAAAAAAACAAAAAAACTGGTGAGCCCTTTGACAAAAAACTTGGGTTATATTCGTGTGCTGATTTTCAAAATAATTAGCATTGTTTTTTTTTCAGATTTAATTTATTTCTTCAATCAATATACAACATTTTATTATGACTACAATGACAAGCGAGTCATTAATATTGCATATGCAAGTTCACAAGTCTGCAGTTAATCAACACAATTGTTCCACTTCTTGAAAAAAATCAGAATTATGTTGATGATTCATAAAACATAACATTGTCTTTGCAATGTCAATATATTTTATCTGCAACTAATCATATTCATTAATATTTGCTGAATTAATTTGAGCTACTTCCTTATTGCCTTTCTATAATATACTAATAGTTAATGAACGTTGTAACAATTCAAGAAAATTAAAGCTCAATGCATTGTACCTCCATTCATGCTCATTTCTAATCATTGAAAATTGCAATTGATGGGGAAAGTTTCTTAGTGATACTCCCCTCATCAACATAAAAACCAGGAAGAGCAATAAAACACATAATGCTGGAGTAACTCATGTTAAAGAAGGAACTGCAGATGCTGGAGAATCGAGGGTTACACAAAAGGCTGGAGAACCTCAGCGGGTGCAGCAGCATCTAAGGAGCGAAGGAGATAGGCGACGTTTCGGGTCGAGACCCTTCTTCAGACTGGTCAGGGATCAGGGAAACGAGAGATATAGACGGTGATGTGGAGAGATAAAGAACAATGAATGAAAGATATGCAAAAAAGTATCGATGATAAAGGGAACAAGCCATTGTAAGCTGTTTGTGATGTGAAAATGAGAAGCTAGTGCGACTAGGGTGGGGGAGGGAGATAGAGATAGAGGGAATGCCAGGGCCCGAGGGCTGAGGGAGAGGTGGGAAGGGGAGGAGACAGCAAGGGTTAACAGAATTGAGAAAATTCAGCAGGTTAGGCAGCATCTCTGGAGGGACAGGCAACATTTCGGGTCGGAACCCTTCTTCAGTCTGATTGTAGGGGGGGAGAAACCTGGAATTGAAGTGGGGGTGGGACAAAGCCTGACAAGTGACAGGTGCCTGCAGATGAAGGAGGGTTTTTGAATTGGCAGATGGGTATACATGGGTTAGAGGTGTAAAGGGAGACAAACAGATGTCAGATAAGGAGAGGATAGAAATGTAGAGGGAGGGATATACGTGAAAGTGGATTGGGGCAGGAAGGGAGGCTGGATAGTGGGTGAAATGAATGCAGACCGGGGTGGGGGCATGGGAAAGTGAGGGGGGTGCATAAAGAGAGATGTTAATTCATAAAATTGAAGAATTCAATGTTCATGCCATTGGGTTGTAAGCTACCCTACCCAAGTGGAATATGTGGTGCTGTTTCTCTCTCCACCAGGATGATGTATGCCTTTCATCAATAGTTGCACATTATATTTTATACCCTTGACAATTTTCTCAGATGGATTCTTGAAAGGCTGGCTAATGCCTATACTTGTCCACGTAACTCAGCAAAATAGGCAGCATTTTCTGTTATTATTTCAGATTTCCAGTATCTGTGATTTTGGTTTTCATTTTCAATTTTGTACAAATAATTTTTTTGCACACTGCATATCTCAATAACGAAAACAAAATATATGACTAGATCATCTATTTACACATGTTGGTGGAGAAACAAATGTTGACTCGGATACTAAGAAGGCTATCCATATATTTTTCAGATTATACTCAGAGATATATTTAGAATGCCCAAGAGGGCAGATTAGACCTAGGTTCAAAATCTCACCCAAACAAAATTGGAAATGGCACCTGTCATTTTCACTGAAATCCTAGCCTAATCACATGTTCACATGTCTGGGGGAGGGCTTGAACCCAGATCTTTCTGATTCATAATTGAGAGAACTTATACTGAACGAAGGCTGATGTCAATGTAAAATGATGCTCAATTGTATTGAATAACACACCTCCATAAAATCCAAATGCTATCCTTTCACCTTCAAATACATTTGAAATGTAAGCCTTTGACTTTTCTAATCTTTCTTTTTCTTATATCTATTACTTCATCATTTTTATTCATTATTTTTCAAAACTGCTTTAGTACATTTATTTTATATCTTCAAAGCATTTAGTGCATTCAAGAATGATAACTAATAAACAGGACATATAGACATTAAACATTTCATTTTATCTTTCTCACTTGGAATAAAAGTTGTATTCTCTACCATAAAGAGCAAAAAAAAATCATTTGTAACAACAGTTAAAATTACAAACAGTTCTTTATAGCTAATATTTTGAATTAACATGATTTATTTTAAAAGACTTATATGAAGCAGCATTATTACGTTAATCAGTGTAATGTTACTGCTTAACTGAATTGATAGGGGCCAGTCTTATGTACTTTGCACTATCTGAATTGGATCTGTCCAATTATGATGCTTAACTCAGTATGGTGTTATCTTCAAATTTGACCACCTTTTGTTGAGCTTCTGAGACCAATACCTGTTCAGACCATTTCCCATAACAAAGAAGGAGGCCATTTGGTTCATGTCATGTCAACAAATGGGGTTTGAATTGATGGATCAGTCGTCCCCTATGCATGTAACTTTGAGTGACTATCCAGTGCACAGTATGGAAATGCACCAGGATTATGTAAATGGATTCAGCGCAGGATAATGAGATAACCACGCAATCTATTTCACTGCTGTTGTTTGAGAGATGAACATTGACACAAGGAGAATGTCTCTGCTTTTCTCCAATAAGTGGTGTGCCAACTACGATATTCACCAAGGATCGATGAAGGTAGTTTTCATGTCTCATTTTAAAGGTAGCTCATTCAACAATGGAATGGAATGTGAAGATAAACACAAACAGCTGGAGTAACTCAGCGATTCAGTCAGCATCTATGGAGAAAAGGAACAGGTGACGTTTCGGGTCGAGACCCTTCTTCAAAAACGCCACCTATTCCTTTTCTCCAGAGATAGTCCGACTCGCTGAGTTACTCCAGTTTTTTGTGTCGATCTTCAGTTTAAACCAGCATCTGCAGTTCCTTCTTGCACGTGGAATGTGATGCCACTGCTTCACTGAATTGATAGGATCCAGTCTTGTAATCGTGAAGAGATACTGACTGTAAGTTTTGCAGGTGTCTGAAAATGATGTGATGCAACTTGAATTTAAAATATATGAGTTGGGCCAGACGTTGTCCGTGAGGTGGGTGGGTTGGCAGGTAACTGCACACCGTGGCCTGAAAGTCTCACCACATCATATCTACACGGTCACCCAGTTGGATGGCGTCAACCCAGGGGGGGAGCAGCCAATGAGGGAGCGGCGGCGGCGGCGGCGGCGGCGAGGCGACTCTCGCGACAAGCGGCGCCTGCGAGGGAGGAGGAAGGGAGGAGGGAGCGGCGCCGCCTGCGGAATGAAAGAGGAGAAGGAGAACAAGGGGCGAGAGCGACGGGTGGAGATTCAGTTCCGAGAGCGGGAGGAGGGCGAGAAGCGCAAAGAGAAGGATGAGAAAAAAGAAGTGCTCACCAAGGTGGGTGTGTGCAGGTGGCGGCGCCCGCGTCTCTCACCCTCGAGCTCCGACCGTTATTTTTCGGATGGAGAGCGTGCCGGGGTCTCCATGGTGACGCGGGAGTTAATTTGATTTCTCTCGGGCAGTTTGGACCCCAGCAGTGTGGACATTCATTCCACTACCTTCAAGTAACCATTGCGTCTCCTCTCTCTTCATCCCGATTCTCAGACCAGTTTCGCCGTCCTGATTAATTTTACTGTTTGTACGCCTCGGTGTCACCTTCCCTTCAGCCAACAATGAGCCTGTCTACATTTCCTTCGTTATCGTCTGATTTGATCTAAGACAGACATAAAAAAGCTGGGATAGCTCAGCGGGTCAGGCAGCACCTTGGGAGAATAGAAGAATTGACGTTTCGGGTCGACATCCCTTTTCAGTCTCCATTTCCTCTCTCCAGAGATGCTGCCTGTTCCACTGAATTTCTCCAGCATGTTGCGCCTATCTTCGATGAAAAACCAGCATCTGCAGCTTCTCCCTGCACATTTTGTCTGCTTTGATCTGTGTTTTCACATTTTACCCCCTCCATATCTCTGGTCTCCCTCTCCCCTGACTCTCAGTCTGATGAAGGGTCTCGACCATTAAGGTCACCAATTTCTTCTATCAAGAGATGCTGCCTGTGCCGCTGGGTTACTCCAGCATTTTGTGTCTATCTTCAATTAAATCGGCGAAGCGGCTGCTGGGCGGCTGCAGCTGTGACCCACAGACGCTCCTCCTTCAAGCCACCCCAACCTGCCCTGATATCGCCGGTGCAGACATTTTCCAACGAAATGACGGGGAAGGGTATATTGTTATTCCATGGAGACACAATCAATTACTGATGCTGGTTAATTCAACTAAAAGGAACAAAGCGATGGAATAACAGCGGGGATACAAAAAAAAACTGCAGATAGAAACATTTAAACTGCAGATGCTAGTTTTTACCGAAGATAGACGCAAAATGTTGGAGTAACTCAGCGGGACGGGTAGCATCTCTGGAGAGTAGAGTCGAGACCCTTCTTCAGACACAATAGATTAGTGTGCAAAATTAGAGCACATGGTATTGGGGGTAGGGTATTGGTATGGACAGAGAACCGTTTGGCAGACAGGAAACAAAGAGTAGGATTAACGGGTCCTTTCCAGAATGGCAGGCAGTGACTAGTGGGGTGCCGCAAGGCTTGGTGCTGGGACCCCGGTTATTTCCAATATATATTAATGATTTAAACGGGGGAATTGAACGTGACATCTCCAAGTTTGCGTATGACACAAACCTGGGTAGCAGTGATGAGGATGCTATGAGGCTGCAGGGTGAGTTGGATAAGTTTGGTGAGTGGGCAGATGCATTATAATGTGGATACATGTGATGTTATCCACTTTGGTGGCAAGAACAGGAAGGCAGATTATTATCTGAATGGTAGACACAAAATGCTGAAGTAACTTAGCAGGACATACAGCATCTGTGGAGAGAAGGAATGGGTGACCTTTCGGTTTGAGACCCTTCTTCAGACCATCTGAATTATCCGAATGGTGTCCGATTAGGAAAAGGGGAGTTTAAGAATAAGGGGTAGGCCATTTAGGACTGAGATGAGGAAAAACCTCTTTACCCAGAGAGTTGTGAATCTGTGTAATTCTCTGCCACAGGAGGTAGTGGAGGCCAATTCACTGGATGTTTTCAAAAGAGTTAGATCTAGCTCTTGGGGCTTAAGGTATCAAGGGATATGGGGGAAAAAGCAGGAACGGGGTACTGATTTTAGATGATCAGCCATGATCATATTGAATGGCGGTGCTGGCTCGAAAGACCAAATGGCCTACTCCTGCACCTATTTTTCTATGTATGTGTCCATGAAATGTTACCAAAGGTAGACACCACAAGCTGGAGTAACTCAGCAGGACAGGCAGCATTTCTGGAGAGAAGGAATGGGTCGAGACCCTTCTTCAGACTGGTTAGGGATCCCATCTCTTCGGACATGCTTTCTGTCCCGCGAAGGAACTACAGATGCTGGCGAATTCAAAAAGAAAGGCACAATAACACAGTGCTAGAGTGCAAGGAAAGGTGACGCTTCGTGTCAGGATCCTTTGGACTGATTGTAATTGTGTCTTTCCTCCAAGTTTTCTCCCCCCACCCCCTCTATAATTATCCTCAAAACGTCACCTGTCCATGTTCTCCAGAGATGCTACCCAACCCGCTGAGTTACTCCAGCACTTTGTGTCTTTCATTGTTATTTCGTGTTAATTTGTAAGCCCATTTTAACATTCACCATTGTTGGCAACTGGATACCTTCGCCCGAAGAAAGGTCCCATCTATGTTCTCCTGATCTACTGTTACTCCAGCACTTTGTGTCTTTTTGTTTGAAACAGCATAGTTATACAGTGTGGAAACAGGCCCTTCGGCCCAACTTGTCCATACCGGCCAACATGTCCCAGCTACACTAGTCCCACCTGCCATATCCCTCCAAACCTGCCCTATCCATGTACCTATCTAACTGTTTCTTAAATGTTGGGATAGTCCCAGCCTCAACTACCTCCTCTGGCAGCTTGTTCCATACACCCACCACCCTTTGCGTGAAAAAGTTACCCCTCAGATTCCAATTCAATGTTTTCCCCTTCACCTTAAACCCATGTCCTCTGGACCTCGATTCGCCTCTCTGGGCAAGAGACTCTGCATTTACCCGATCTATTCCTTTCTTGTTTTTATAAACTGTAAGATCATCCCTCATTATCCTGTGCTCCAAGGAATAGAGTCCCAGCCTACTCAAACTCTCCCTATATCTCAGACCTTCTAGTCCTGGCAATATCGTCGTAAATCTTCTCTGTGCCTTTTCCAGCTTGACAATGTATTTCCTATAACATGGTGCCCAGAACTGAACACAATACCCTAAATGCAATCTCATCAATGTCTTATGCAACTGCAACATGACCTCCCAACTTCTATACTCAATACTCTGATGGATACTCTGACATCTGCAGCCCCTTGTGTCTGCATTCACCTCTTAGATCTGTGATTTCAAGAAACGAGTCAGGTCATGGTTATCTTTCTAAACTGATTTGTATGGTCACAATGAAAATTGCTTTAAACAGATGGCACAGTGCTGGTGGAGTTGCTGGCTCACAACGCCAGTGACCCGGGTTCAATCCTGACCATGGTGCTGTCTGTGTGGATTTTGCACCTTTGTTCTGTGACCGCATGGGTTTCCTCTAGGTTTCCTCTAGATGAGAATGCGGAATAACATAAAACTAGTGTGAACAGGTGATCAGCCTTGGCCAAAGGCCCTGTTTCCATGCTGTATCTTTATAAATTAAAAATATTTTCCCTCACTTTAAACCAATATCCCCTGATACCTCTGCTCTGTGTAAAATACTGTGCATTCGCCCTATCCCCCTCGGGATATATTTTCCCTCAAACAAGACCCATTGTTTAATATTGCAGGCACACAAATAGTTTTGGATGTAATTGTTTAACACGTGTGGGGAAGAAAACAGTAGTTGCAAAATACCCAGTTTCAACCAATTTGTGGTGATATTTGCATCTCTTGAACTGAGCTGAAAATGTTTTTATATATTTAATATATATAATATGTAGAAATGTATCATTACTGAAGATCTGCTAAATGCATTTATATGTTTGTTGTTCATTAATGCACTGAATATGCTATCCTAAATTCCAAAGATATACACAAAAAGCTGGACGCAGTCTGAAGAAGGATCTCAACCCGAGACGCCACCCATTCCTTCTCTCCAGAGATGCTGCCTGTCCCGCTGAGTTACTCCAGCTTTTTGTGGCATCTGCAGTTTCTTCTTACACATCCTAAATTCCAATTTGGACAATTAGTTTTCTAATCATTTAAACATTTTATTGCAGATAAAAGATATTTTAATGTGTTTTGTTCTATGTGAATTTTATGGTTTGTTTTAGTTTGCAACTTAAGTCAGCAACTTAATATTTTGTTATTATAATTTTTTTTTGTAATGCTGTCCATTTAGTACAGTTATTAGAAATTCTGCGGATGGAGGATGGAAGTTTTGGGCTGGGTTCCGAAACCCTCTTTACAATGTGTTTTTGCCATTAGTGCTAGACTGCTTTTTCTTGCAATATAATCTTTGGACAGCTTTACTTTGCCTGGTGTTGTGTTTCTCATTCTGAATTAATTATATTTGAACATTCATATATCCTAGAATGCATTTCATTTCTTTGATTTCTCTAATCATGCCTCTTGTTGTCTCGTGTCCTCATTTTTAAATTTTTTATCCAAGCATTATGTGCATTGTTTATCATTTTTCTCCATTTGTAGTCATTATCCTGATTATTCTCACTCCAGGTTAAAAAATAACTTATTTTTTACCATTTCTGGATGTACTGTTGCATTCTCATATTGTTTTCTTTTGTTACTATGCCTATGTTGTTGGCTTTCCATTATTTTGATGCTGTGGTGTAGCTTAACCTGAAAAGATATGTTTTGATTTTTGCATCTTATTTATACTTTGATCTCAAAACCACCTATTTTAAACTAATTTTGAAGTAAAAAGCACAACATTTTCTAAGTGATATATCACGCTTTCCATAACTATTTCTTTGAATGTTGGACACTTTTAAGAAATGACATTCATAATCTATTTTTAAACTTTAAACATTTTGTTTTGACTGCACATCCATATAATTTGGAGCACAAAACCATGTGCTATTCGAGGAACTTCTGATGCAAATACATTGTTCAGAAACTCTCGTCAAGACTTCTTCATGCATTGCAGAAGTCTCATACTGTCATGGCACTTTTATCAAGCATAAAAATTGGATTGTGCATGCAGCCTGGATTTGTTTTCTTCTTAATAAACTTTGACCTTTCTGAAAGCTTTCCAAAATGTAAAATGTGACAGACGAGCATGTCCATGGCTCACAAACGTGTGCCACTGGTGTTCAAAGTGAAATAGAAGCAAAAAGCCTGGGAATCTTTTGAGTAAATAATTGGATATGTCTTTAGATTTCAGTGATTTAATAAATTAAAATAGAAGAAATCTTCTCCTTCCATAAGGTGGTGATTCGACGTTTACCTCCTAACCTAACCAAAACACAACTAGAAGAACAATTGCATCCACTACCTACGCATGATTATTTTGAATTCTGTGCTGCAGATGTAAGGTATGAAATGTATTGGATCCATTTATAAGTGGTTCATATTAATAATATTATTATAATGCAATGAAACATAAGATTCAGTGACTCATTGATAGTCACTCATGTAAATACAATATAAACGGTATTTGGTTTTCTCCTATATATTTAAATTTTACTTTTTAATTGACACATACTTAAGAAAACTATATTTCACAATAAAACAAATGTTTTAAAGCTGTTGAAATGGTATTGCTGCATTATTGTAACTCTTTCAGCTATAATTTTTGGTGAAAGTCATAATTGTGCTGAATGCTGTTTTAGTTTCAGAGTTGCTGGCATTTAAAACTAGTCGAAGGATTTTTTTTTTTGCAACTTAGACACTTGGATTCTAACATATACACCCTTGGTGTCCAATACCGTAGAAGTCATAAATCAACAGCATTTCTAGTGTTTAAGAAATTTATAAAATCTCCAGACAATGCCTTTCTTGCAAGCTGTCGTTCCAAAAACAAATTTAAAGAAACAATTTTCAGATTGTTAATCTCCTTTCACTATCTCTATAACTTGGTATAATAGAATTTTCCTCTTTCAAAATAGTTCATATTTCAAAAACATACTGATTTTCCAACTATTACCTTTTGCACCTGCAAGGAAAATAACAACAATGGAACAGATTTTCAACTTGTTGGACATGATTTGAATATAAAAGAGAGGCTCAAGATATTAGAAGTCCCATAAGTTGGACACTGAGTATTGTCCATTATTGATACCCTGGAAAAGAAAATTATGACTTTTTTTTCCATTTTAGTCACTTGAAAGAAAAGATGGGTCACTTTATATAAAATGTAGTCTATTTGTTTGATCCTGTTTCGTAACCCTGCATCGTTCAAATATCTTGGAGCCCCGCTTTTATATTCATCCTGATTTCATTCTTTGGTGAAACTTAATAAGTATATTTCATTATTAATATTGAACAGAAAGTCAGCTGCACATCTGAGATGTTGTCATTCAGATAAATTGTTAAGATGAACATTATTGGCCTTTTCGGTATCTGTAAAAATATTCTCTGTATCCTTGAAAAGTAAAGATGCATTCATCTTGTTGTTTTCGGTATTTTATTTTTAATTGATCAACAATACTTAAAAGGTTATCTTGTTGTTGCCACATCTTTTTGTGCATTGCAAGGGTGCCTGCACTTTACAAATATTTTATTGAAAAGTGATTTGAATTAAAATATATTTTGCATTGCACATTTTTTTTTTAACGTTGTCTTTCTGTCTAAGAGAGTGCAGGTTTGCAATCGTGATCTAAAATATTTATATGCTATACATATTATGAACAATGCATTTGCAGACTTTAAAAGAGGCATTCAGATCATTGAATAGTAACAATATTAGGTTAAACCTTTGGATTGGGTCGACATTTGTCTTTTATCTTTGAAAAAGTATTTTGATTCACCCAACAGATTTAAGCAAGTTGGACAAAGCACCATATTTGTGCAGATTACACATAAACAGTTAGAAGTTGATAAGTGGATTTTTCTTATTAATGTCTTAGTGATATGTGAATCTTTGGATTTTTTTCTGTGTGCAATTTCTAATAAGGCATATCTATAGGTTCCAAATGATATTGTTAACAAAATATTTTTGTTTTTACTTAGCCTTTACCCCCACCTATTCTCCAGAGCGTATATCAATTTTAAAAATCCTGATGATATAATTCTGTTCAGAGACCGATTTGATGGATATATCTTCATTGATAATAAAGGTAAAGATGCAAAATGTTTTAGTCTCAATCCAAACAGTCCCATTTACACGCTGTTATTGTTGTTGCATCTCCTGCAATGTTAACTTTCATATGTGGTGGCACCAAATAACTTAAGGCTTAATTGTTATTTGTGTAAAAAAAAGTATATATATAGATGTGTGTGTGTGTGTGTGTATATAAACAAAACGAATACAACATTTACAAAGATAAAAACATGATACACATCTAGGACATAATAAATAAATATATATATTGCACCAAGTTTCGTTCCGATCTGTTGAATGTCGTAAAAGTTAGCGAGGTTTAAAAAATCTTAAAAACCGCGTGTGCGCAGATCGATCTCTACTCCTGCCGTCCAGCGCCACCCGGATTAGTCTCTTCTCCTGTCACTCACCGGAACGGTCCGCCCCTTCCTGTGCCATCGCGCCTTTACTGGAGCTGAGGATGGCCGGCGGAGGTTTCCAACCGGACACAATTTTCAGAGGAATTCGAAGCAGCCCAGTGTCGGAGACCCAGCCCTGCCCCCATAACCCCACCCCCACAACCCCCCCCCCCTGCCCCACACACACATCCCTCCTACCCCCTTCCCACTCCCTCCCCCTCCCACACCCCTCCCGCCGACATACACACCTCGCCCACCGCACCCCCCTTCCCACCCCACACCCCACCGCCCGCCACATACCCCACTTCACTCCCCTTCCCCTCCATTCCTTCCTCCCCCCCCCCCCCCCCCCCCCCACACATGAAGAGGATGGGATGGAGTGCTCTGGGACGAGGAGAAATGAGCCGCGCCTGCGCAGTTAGGGGCAATGGGTGAGTGGTGGAATATTGCATCGAGGGAATGGTTTGCGTTGGGGGAACGGGTGAGTGATGGAATATTGTGATAAAACCACATCAAGTATCAACTTGTTTGCATGAATTTCAGATTAGGATTTTAAAATGTGTTTTAGTTGTAATGTATTATATTAGTCAAAGACCAATCCTTATTGTGGTCAGATGTTTTAAACTACAGGTCCACTCCGATTTTCTGGCAACTGGTAGTCCGACATCTCTTTTAAACCAGACATAATTAGAAGAGCACACTTGAGGTGTGTGTGTGTGTGTATATGTCCCCAGAAGTCCCGCCGAAAATGTGACGCCTAGCCCGGGAGAGGCAGACAATGTCAATCTCATCGGGACTTCTGCGGCCGTTCAGCGGGCTGGGGCTCCAGAAGTTTGCAGGCCGGTATCTTGGCTTCATGGCGGCCAAGATGGACCATTCTGGTACCGTTGGACCTCTTAGAGGCCCGCACGGGTAGCGGGCGCACCTGCCCTATCGCAATTTCGGCAGATTCGGCAAATCTTGAGTCGGCAGGGGTCAGTTCTGATGAGTTGTATTGTTGTATCATTATTATATGAACCTTGTTGGTCCGGCAAAACAGATAATATGGCAGTGTTCTGGAGCCAAAAATGCCAGAAAATTGGTGGTGGACCTTTTATATCCTCATCTTTACATTAATATTTTGCTAATGTGACTAGTATTTGAAGCAAAATAATACTAAATGTAAACACAATTTTGGTTTGAAACTTGTTTTAAACAATAAATGACTCTATCTTCCTGCAATTGGAACTCATGTAGGCCAGGAATATCCAGCTGTAGTTGAATTTGCACCATTTCAAAAAATTTCTAAAAGGAAGCTGAAGAAGAAAGATACAAAATCGGGGAGTATTGAAGAAGGTAATTATCTTACCCTAGGCAAAGTAAGAGAGAACACTCAGTAATGTATTTGGATATATATGTTCAGTCACTTTTTATCTCACAAATAGAATACGCAATTGCATAACCAAAATTGTAAATTTGTTGTTTAAGTTTTTTCAGACAATACCTATTCAGCATCCAGCTTGAACATGCATTAATAAAGGAAATATCGAAGAGGGGCAATAAATCCTTTATTTATTGGACCTATTCATCCCTATATCTTACTACTGCTGGTGTTTACCTGGATATCAATCAAATAAAAGTAAACACACTGACGTACTAAGGCACAGGACAGTCACAAAGAATGGAAGGAAGTGAAGCTATTCAGAGAAATGTCCAACATAAACAGAAAATGTTTTTGACTAGTTTATGTATCTTTTACAGTTTTTAAATGCAGTAATTCATAAGACAGTATAATTACACATCCATCTAGAAATAATCTACAGTACCTTATTCTGGAATACTACTAGAAAGTTTGCCTCCGTCACTACTGATTATTGTTGGTTATTGTTTGTGGAAACACATTTACCAATTTGAAAGCATCTCTTCACCTTTATTTCAAGATCCACTTTAATGCCAATTGGGATGAATAAGTCCAATAAATAGGAACTCGCCAGTCTTTCTTAGAATCATTGTATGAATGTCACAAACTGAGAACATGCAAATTGTTAAGAGCATAAATGGAAGGAATACACCACAAACTCTTGCTGCTAAATGCTGCTCCACGATTCTGTAAGATCTGGCTCAGTGCCTGCATCAACTTTACTTGCATTGCATACCATGTTCATCGCAATAGATTTGAAGTTTTTTTTTACATCTTAGTGTTTTACATCTTAATGGTAAATGGAGGATTCTCTAAATTTCTCAGATTCAATCTGCTAATCAAAATCATATTCAAATTCATTTTCTTTTGTCATTTGTAATGTCAATTATAGAAATTAAGTATTTATTTTTTCTTTTCATTTAAAGTGTATTATATTTGGTAGGTAATTAAACATGTTTTATGTCATTATAGATCCTGAGTACAAGAAGTTTTTGGAAAGTTACTGTGCAGATGAAGAAAAAGTTGCAGCTAATCCAGAGACATTACTGGGAGAGATAGAGGCAAAGACCAGAGAACTGATTGGTTAGTCTGATGGTGATTTTCAGGTCCACTTTCATCACAATTATTTTGGAGAACTTTATTCGGGAGCATAGCGGATTGATATTTTACTATATCATTAGGTCAGTATCAATAAATGATCAGATGTGGGTTAAACAATACAGGGAGGTATTTTCTGTTGTGCATGTTTTCATTCAATATATTTTTTACTCAAAACATTTTAATTTAAATTTGAAATTGAACTTTGGGATTAAATTTCTAACCCAAAGAGGACAACTACCTTTGAGGCCAAAGAGGACAAAATCTCTGGCTAGATTTGTTTTTGTTTCTTATATTTTTATTTTAAGTAACACATTGATGATTGACACTAACAGTATGTGTTATATCAGAAATGAAGTTGTATTTAATCCTAATTGCATTGGCGAAATTAAAATCTTTAAATATTTTGTGGTATTGCTGAAAGATCAATGCATTAAGTCATACAATTCAGCTGTTTCACCATAGCCTTGGGTATGTGTCTTTCCCCAAGTGTACATCTAATTCCCTTCTGAAAATGACAATTGAATCTGCTTCTGTCACTCATTGGCATAATGCATTCTAGATCATGGTTACAAGGTGTGAGAAAAATCCTCTATTATTTTTGGTCATTTTGTTTGTACTTAAGTCTGTCTTTGTTTATTGACAACAAAGAGAACATTTCTCCTTGTCAACCCCTATTAAACTATCCTTATTTTGAACATGACTGTTAAATAAACACTTGACCTTCTCTGCTCTGAGAAAACGTACACATTTTGCAATGCACTTAATTAAATCCTTCATCCCAATATATTAGTTCACTTCTGCACAGTCTCCGTGGCTTTGAGGTCCTTCCCAAAGTCTGGTCCACTAAATTTGTCCGTGTTCTTAGCTGAGATTTAACCAGTAATTCATAATGAGTTTAATCAAACAAGAGAACAAAATCTCTCTGTTGTGCATTGCCTTTCATAGTTTGAGACCATGCCAGAAAATTTCAAATCTAAAGCTAACAGCACACTGATTCTGCAAATGACAATAAGATAATGATTAGATAAACTATACTATTGACGTTATTTGAAGGATGAATGTTGGCCAGAACATGATTGGTAGCACTGCTGTAATATATTCTGCTTCATAGTGCAGAATTTGTATATCCACTTGAAAGAACAGATGAAAATTTAGTCAAAGGCCAAAATATTTTTGACAGTGAAATGCAATCGCAGTTCTACACTAAAAACAGGGTCACAGAATGAGTATAGCTGGGAAGGAGACTTTGTGGCCAATCAGGTCCTGACTGAATCTGTGCAAGAACAACACCTTTTAATGCCACAATTGATTTTTGCCTTTACACACTGTTGAAATTCATTTGAGATCCTGATTATGTCATCCATACCCAAGTCTTATTATGTATGAATTAATCAATTTTGACACCATCCCACTGGCGCAGAAATTAGAATATTTAGCACAATCTATTTGAACATCTTATTGAAATAAACACCTGATAAATTGACCAATTAACAACTATTCCTGGATTAGTCAAAAAAGGTGCCCAGACACCCCCCAATATAAGTTACATAAACTTGTAAAATGATTTTCAGCATCAAATCCACATGAAATAATATCAATTCCTGGCAATGCCATCTAGGAAATGTTTCTGTTTTCCCGAGAATGCTTTTCATCAGTTACCCTGAGGCACGCATGCCTGAAGCAGTCGCATGTAAGTTCCATATAGTCTTTTTAGATGCATTGCAGTTTCTCAACTATAGACTTTTCCTTTAATTAATTTTGTTTCAAGTTTACTATGTGGCATTTGTAACTCAAATAAAATATAGCAATATTAAAATCAATCAGGATGAAAGGGGATAAAACAATTTAAAAAATAATCTGAAACAAAAGGTGTAATGCCTCAAGTGGCAGCAGTGGCTTTGTGGGGAATATTAATCTCCAAGGTAGAAACAAATTTCTACTCTAGCGGACATCAATTAGGCTTTCACATAAATGGTGTTTTTAAAGAGTTCTGTTGGAGGTGCTGTCTTTCGGGTGACACTTTATAGCGAGGAGATATTACACTACAAACAGCTTACAATGGCTTGTTCCCTTTATCATCGATACTTTTTTGCATATCTTTCATTCATTGTTCTTTATCTCTCCACATCACCGTCTATATCTCTCGTTTCCCTGATCCCTGACCAGTCTGAAGAAGGGTCTCGACCCGAAACGTCGTCTATCTCCTTCGCTCCTTAGATGCTGCTGCACCCGCTGAGTTTCTCCAGCCTTTTGTGTACACCTTTTGTGTAGGCTTTGTTTGGCAATGATGAAAAGGTTCCATGATTTTTTTTTTTTCCCAAGAGTAGATTTCTACCTCTTACCTAGCTGATATTTAGGTTTCCTGGTCATTTATTTAATCGGTGTTTGTGAGACCTTGCTGTGCACAAATTGATTTTTGCCTTTCCATATTTTCTAACAGGGAGTACCCTTCAAAAGCACTTCATTGGCTGTAAAGTGCTTTGGGACACCGTGAAAAGCATTATATGAATGCAACGTCTGCCTTTCTTGTGTATGGTTGGGTCTGCCTCGCACAAGTTGGACTAATGAACCATACCTAGATTTCATGAATTGAGTTGGTGATCCAAATGCCCCTTATTTATCTGATTTAAGATGCGATCACCACTACACCAGACAAGCAACTATATACTTGTTGAGAATAATAAGTTTTTCATTGCATTGTTTGGCAGTTTCGATATCTGAGATCTTCATCAGTACCCATCTATTTCATTGCTTACATATATTTGATGGTGCAATGACAACTTTAATCCCTGTGCTAAACTAAGCATTAAAAATATTGAATTTAGTATATGAATCTCGTATTTATCTATATTGCTTCACTGGTATCTTTAATAACTGTATATTTGTTTTCTGCATGTGTTAACCTTTAATTCTTATTTTTAAAGAATATGAAAACAACCGAGCAAGAGAAATGGGATGAGAATCAATAGCTCTAGTTAAGAAGCTAGACCAGCACTGGCATGATGAGCTGGGTGGCATCCATGTGTGCTATACATTTTATGATTCTCACAATATTGGGCTCGGTATTCATGGTTTATATGTACAGCCTGAAAATTTGTTTTTGCATTGCTAGCAGGTACAGACCAATTCCCAACTCTGGAGAATGTCTATAGCCAGGAACTTAAGGGTGTAAACAGAACCTGGAAGCAGCTGCACGGGTACAAGAACACAGGTGCGCAGTTGTTTTAAAGTCACAGCTGTGACTATTGAACCACTGCATAATTGCACTTGTTCACTATAGCCAATTGAAATCAATTCCGCAATGTAAACTGGGAAAATTCAAAATATCAGCATTCTTAATAAGCAGAATGACTTCCTCACTGTTGTGCTAATTTTTAAAGGAAGAAGGGAAATTAATTTGACCTACATATGTTTAAATTACCAAGATTGATATACTTTTTGAAAAAGTAATAACAATTATTTTTTTAAAGGCATGTAATAGCAATAACAATTTGCATGAATACCCTAAAACATAAATTGTGCCAATGTATTTCATTTTAGAGGAATTATATATAAAATTGTTGGTTTTAGAAAACTAAATTTAATTACTGCATTATTTCTAGCCAGGCGAACCACACCTCTTCTGGAATATATTAAGAACAAGAAGCTGGAAAAGCAGGTGAAATTTTATGCTTTAAACTGTCTTTGTTGTTAACTAACATTTGTTTATGAAACTGCCATTTTCTTCAATTGGACATTATATTCCAGCGAATTAGAGAGGAAAAAAGAGAAGAAAGAAGGAGACGAGAGTTGGAAAAAAAACGTTTGCGAGAAGAAGAAAAAAGGAAACGTAGAGAGGAAGAAAGACGTAAAAGAAAAGAGGCAGAGAAACAGAAAAAAATAGCGGAAAAAGAAAGAAAGGAAGAAATAAAAATTAAGGTTAATTTCTTTACTTTAGTAGATTGGTGAATGTATCCACAATTTTAATTTAAGATGCAATTTTATTTTGTGTCAAATATTCATTTATAATCGTAAAACACAGGCTGCTCATTAAGGCCTACATTGCCAGTGACTGAGAAATGCTTTCAAAAGGGAAGGCCATCTCCTGAAGTAATTCACAGTTGCCCCTCAATTACATTGCTGTGTTCAATAAATAGTTTGGCAGCACTAATAGAACTATGTCAACAAGCCTACATCAAATTTATGCAAAGAGAATGCAATAAGTCTTGATCATAAATATTAAATATTGCATTGAAACTGACAATTGACGCACTGTTGTGAGATCATTTTCCTTTCTTAACCGTGGCAACTTTCTGTATGAAACTTTCTTGGAGCACAGTTTCGTCAGTATAGTCATCCTCCTACTTTTCAACCTAATGGTCAGTGCTTATGTTAATTTTTTTTAATTGAGCTTGGCAGCAGACTTTTTAACTGCAAGAGTATCTCTGCTGAGATGGCGCATAACTGACATTTGTTTTTGAGTATTTCAACCCATAATTGTTAGATTGTGGTGAGCCCCAATTCCCTATCAGGAACTTAGCATCACGAAGGTCAATTGGCGTACCGCTACCAGCATGAATACCAAGATTAATTAACTCAGTAGAACACAGATTTTTTTGGCTTCCTACATCCTAACCTTTTTTTTTCCCCTCGCAACCCTTGATTTGCTGAATTGCCTTCTCCCAGTTTCTGTCACTTAGACTAACTCCTCTTTCTTTCTTGGTTCTAATGAAGGATCTTCAAACTGAAACATTAACTGGTTTCTCTTTCCACACATACCCCTTGTGTAGCTGAGTTCTTCCACAAGCTCTGAGTTTGTTTCAAATTCCAGCATATGCAGTTTTATTTGTATATATGTATGCAAAGTAATGGTACATTTAAGATTGAGATCTTAAATCGGTAATTTACAACATATCAATGTTAGATTCCACTGTATGAAGATCCACTCTCTATTTTAATGCATTATTCTGCTGTCTATCACAAGATCACACCCCAAAACAGAAAAATGCACATTAACCATGTTGGTTGCTTCAGTGATGGCTTTTGCTAAGATGGGAGAAGTGAATGACATTGCCCCTAAAGCTCTAAAGGGTCTGGATCAATTTGTGGATAACATTATTCCCAAACAACATATCATCTGCTATCAAGCAACCATGGTAATCCTTCAGAGGAATAGCTGCTGCTCTGAGCAGCGGCTTGCCTCTTACTATGTGTAGTCTTGGATACAAGCAATTTGGGGATATCTGCAAGGTGACAAATCCTTGTTTCTGGCTTGTTGCTGTGGACTGAAGATAGATTAAACATTCACTCCTTGATGCTGTTGCTTAAGTAGGCTGTCTTGTCATCTGAGAAAAGCGAATCCTGTCATGGATCTGTGGCAACATCCTGCACTGATCCCAAAGGAAGCTGAAAATGACTCTCATTGACTTTAGCTGTGAGTGAAATCACAGTAACACTTAAGCCTGAACAGGCATTATTTCTCAGAGAAGTCAAGATAGGAGCATGGGTCCCCATGGGGTGGATATGGTCTTGATAATGAGTCCTACTATGCCCCCTCCACAGGGTCCCCATGGATGCCTCTAATTCCTGTGGTTTATCTTCATGTTATCCAGCAAGAGATGTCTTGCAGATAATTACCCATTATAAACAATTTTTGATTGCAGAGTAGACAAAAAATGCTGGAGTAACTCAGCGGGTCAGGATCCTTCTTCGGAATGATTGGGCAGGATGAGGGGCGAGACTGGAAGCAAGAAGGGTGGCATGGTTGCACAGTGGTAGAGTTGCTGCCTTGCAGTGCTTACAGCACCAGTAACCTGGGTTCAATCCTGGCTATGGGTGCCGTCTGATGGGAGTTTGTACATTCTCCCTGTGACATGCGTGGGTTGTCTCCGAGAACTTCGGTTTCCTCTCGCACTGCAAAGATGTGCAGGTTGGTAGGTTAATTGGCTTGGTAAAACTGTAAAAAATGTCCCTCGTTTCTGCAGGATATTGTTAATGTGCGGGGATTGCTGTCTGTACAGACTCGATGGGTCGAAGGGTCTGTTTCCGTGCTGTATCTCGAAACTAAACTAAAAGACCAGGATAAATCGGGTGGGCAAACTGATGACTGTGGTGGGGGGGAAGACCTCCCTGGAGGAATAAAACTGGGTGAAAAATAGGTCTTACCTTCCACTACCTGCAACCTCCGGCAACCACCTTCAACTCCGCAACTCCCTTGTCAATTCTTCCCTTCCCTCCCGCTCTACCCGTTCCCCAGGCACTTTCCCTTGCAACCGCAAGAAATGCTACACTTGTCCCTTCACCTCCCCCCTCCACTCCTTTCAGGGACTCAAGCAGTCCTTCCAGGTCCGACAGAGGTTCACCTGCACCTCCTCCAACCTCATCTGCATCCGCTGCTCCAGATGCCAGATGATCTATATCGGTGAGACCAAGCGGAGGCTTGGCGATCGTTTCGCCGAACACCTCCGCTCGGTCCGCAATAACCAACCCGACCTCCCGGTGGCTCAGCACTTCAACTCCCCCTCCCATTCCGTATCCGACCTCTCGGTCCTGGGCCTCCTCCACGGCCAGAATAAGCAACACCGCAAGTTGGAGGAACAGAAGCTCATATTCCGCTTGGGGTGTCTGCATCCTTTGGGCTTGAACATTGAATTTTCTCAATTCTGTCAACCCTTGCTGTCTCCTCCCCTTCCCACCTCTCCCTCAGCCCTCGGGCCCTGGCATTCCCTCTCTCTCTATCTCTCTCCCCCACCCTAGTCGCACTAGCTTCTCATTTTCACACTACATACAGCTTACAATGGCTTGTTCTCTTTATCATCAATACTTTTTTGCATATCTTTCATTCATTGTCCTTTATCTCTCCACATCACCGTCTATATCTCTCGTTTCCCTGATCCCTGACCAGTCTGAAGAAGGGTCTCGACCCGAAACGTCGCCTATCTCCTTCGCTCCTTAGATGCTGCTGCACCCGCTGTTTCTACAGCCTTTTGTGTACCCTTTTACATCTGCTTCCTGTGTATGTTCCTGAAGAGCAGCCTGGTACAAAAGGTAAAGAATGAAAATGGTGAATGATTGGATAAATTAACACTCACGAACATGCTCCAAGCTATGAAAGCCAAATTAATTTAGGATAAAGCTTAACATTTCAAAATGTAACATGTTTTATAATATACTATATTTATATATATATATATAAATATATATATATATATATATATATATATATATATATATATATATATATATATATATATATATATATATATATATATATATATATATATATAACCAACTTGCATTCTAATCTTCAGTTGCTGAAAAAGGCTGATAAGGAAGAAGAACAGGACTTGGACAAATGGAAAGAGAAAGCAGAGGATGGTGAGATTGATAAAGGAAAGTGGGAAAAATCATGCTGTCCAGGAAAACGATCAGATAATACACAAAAGGATGTCAAAGATAAGTGAGTTTTTAAAAAAAAGTATTTTATTTATGTGGTTGTAATAATTATATATTTGCCTGCACATTTGAAGCGAAAGTGTGTATTGTATTCTTGATCCCTTCATGACACCTGGACATTTAAATCAAATGTAATGTGAAAATTGTTTAAATGGATTCCTTTGCAATTGTGCTATTAGGATAATTTATCTAATTTTGCAGATGTAGTTACATCTGCAGGACAGAAAATGATTATATCTTCAACATACATTTTCTCGCTTGCTAAAACTTTAAATATTTTTTCAAATATACTAAAGAATTATTAAATTGTATTAATATCAAACCATTTTAGTTTATTGTGATTGCAGTTTTTTTCTCTACCATTTTTCAGTCTCTTACAGTTTTACAAACTAGTGGAAAAATGTACATACTTTTATTTACATAAAATAAGCAGATTACTCGAAACTGCAGTTTGGTAAAGATTTTAGCTAGAGGTGTTTTTACTAGCAAAAATATAAAAAGAGTTAAAAAGACTTTTTAACATTAAAGACAAAACAATATACATAATTCTATGAATAAAGAACCAAAAATTAAATTTATAAAATATTTGTGTTTACTGTTTATAGACCAACAAGTGCTATCATTGCTTGCTATCATTTATTATCTTCTGAAAAACACAGCATCTAAGATTTTTTAGAAAGTTTTAAGTCAATGAGAATTATCAAGGAAGAATCAGATTTGATCTAGTTTATTTCAGGTAAATGGATAGAAAGTAATTGACATGAAATGAAGATCAAGTAATTTGTAGCTCTTAGACTTGTTATGCATGGAACAATAAAGGATAACTTTAATTTTAAATGATTGTATGAAATGGGTGTAGTGAATTAGGTATCTCTTACAACTCGCCCACATCATATTTTCATTAAAGTGAAATAATAAATGAATCATGCTTTTGTGATTCGTATATATTACATTAAAATCTCAATGGCAGTACCTACTAATTTGTACAGTTGCAATGCACATTTTTTACGATGCTGAAGCTTCAGATGTTTTAGAATTAAGTTTTGAGGAGAGAAAATCTTGACCACGTGCATGGATCTGCAGTGAAGGTGTCAGTGGCTAAACAATTACCAAGTCAAGGTTGTATTGTAGTTGACTTCTCAGCAGTGGGCTAGTTCTGGCATGTCTTACTACTTACTGTCTGGAAAATGTCAATTTAAATGTTATTGTTTATTTGTATGATTTTTTTTTTTTATCCCCCTGATTTTCTTTTTAAAGTTTAATTTTTTTTTTTAACATTTTAATTTTTGACAGGTCCTGACTGAATGCTTGTGAATGTTCACAGTTTAAACAGCAGATTTGGCAGCTGGGGAGCAGAGGGGAACGGGGTCTCGCTGCTTTCAACGCCGGTCTTGTCACTACAGACGGCCACTTGCGCTGAGAGAGGCCCAGTGTTGCCTGAGCCTTGTCTATGTGCTAGAAGTCAGGCTCCCAGAGGAAGACTGCTCCCTGGACCACGCTGGGAGAAAAGCATGGTCCAGGGCACAGACGACCAGCAAACTTGGGGTAGTAGAAGATCTGCCCTTTCTGTTACAGCTCCCTTGAGTTTCATAACAAACGATAGAAATGGTATTTAAGTTTTCCTAATTTACCTTTTATAATTATTTAAATTATGTCATTGCAGGCAACCGTGCAAAAAAAATAGAAACAAAACTAATATCAAGTTTTATTTTTACATAGACCACCAAACGATAGTGATAGGGAACGCAGGGAGAGGGAGCGGGAAAGAAGATTGAGGGAAAAAGAACGAGAACGAGAGCGACAAAGGCGACGTGAGGATGACCGCAGAAAGCAAAAAGAGCGTTATGATGTAGAAAGGGCTTTCAGAACGAAAGAAGATGAAACAAAAAGAGGGAAGGAACATGGACAGGAAAGAGAAAAGAAGGGAGACAGCTTGAACTACATGTTCAGTACTGAAAAAATAGACAAACTGGGTAAAGAAGACAAAAATGATGACATGGGATCTAAAAGGGAACGGATAAGGAATAAGGTATCTGTCACCATTTTTTCAAGCTACTATGGTATTGGCAACATTAATTGGAATGGATATTCAAGCCCCATGTTTTAAAATAGTGAAAATTATATGCATACATAAATTAGTTGTCAATTACTTTGAAAATTGGACAACATCTAGCATTGACAGGTACTGTGATGTACTTTTTCAATACACTGTATCATTTTAAAGTACTATATTAAAACTATTAATATTTAAGATGGGGTAAAAAATTCTGTTCTTCAATTTTTTTTATTTTACTATATTCAGTTTGTTTTGAAATTTACATTAAAAATTGCAAATCTTCTAGAAATGGAGTTACTATTTTCAAAAGTTAATAAAAACTTAAAATTCCACAAGAGACAGCTGATCAAGATTCATGCCTATTAAAACAATTATTTTACTCGGGTGACAAAAGGAAGCAGGATATTATCCTTCTATTCCATTACCACCAACATTCTGATCTCAAAGTTGCTTGAAATCTGCATTTTGTTTTCATTCAGGGATACTAAATTATCTTCTAAAATAGAATGGAAATGTTTTAATAAAAATGTATTTTAACTAGGTTTATAAGTTGATGCTTTGACAAGGAAACCAGATTTGGTACACTGATTTGGAGAATTGTTTAAGGAAAGGTCTTATTTAGTGAATGGGTGAATAATGAGGAGGGGGTTGTGTCCATATAATTGTTATTTCACTTTTTTCAAAACCTTGGTTAGGAGATGCATCTTTGAAGAATTATCCTTGAATAAATACAAAAAATAATGTACAGGCAACCCCTGTATTATAACAGTTTGGGTAACGGAAATGCACCCTTATGGAATTCACAAATCATGACCAAAAAACCTGGGATATGTAATAAATATTCACATTAACTTTATCTGAAAAAAGTAACTGAATAAGTAGAATTTATTTTTTTCAACTCATTTCTTAATGTATGGATGACATGGCTTTGTGTTATGGAAAATTAGTTTTCTAGGAATGCAACTTCCTTGTAATGCAGAGGTTGCCTGTATATAGTTTCAATAGGCTGTCCCAACGCACGCATTTCCAAAATTCGAAATAATTTTTGCAAATTAGGTACTGGTGTAATTAATACAAGGCATTAATATAAAGAAAAAAAAACAAAATAATTGGAAACAATAGCTTAGAAAAAAACTGTAGTAGTGAACAAAACAGCATGAACATAGCCATAGAATTCTCCAATATCTACTTTTCAAGGCATTCTGTTTAAACATAACTAATCACATTCCTGTTAGTATTCTAAATGTGAATAGGTTTGTGAATTAAAACAAATAAATAAAGATTAATAGTTCTCTTAGAACCTTAACTTACAAACAAATGTAATTTCTCCATTAAATTGAGAACATTCAAATTACATCCCCTCTCTGTAAGCTGTTCAGTGTATTGAGCCCTAAAAGTTGAAAAACATGTATTCATACTTAGATCGGGTGTTGCAGCATAGGGTCTAAGTCAAGAAAATAATTTAAGAACATGTACTGTTTTATTTTATACATGTGTGAAGAGAAAACGGTTGGTGAAGAAAAATATAGGCCCCCTTTTCAGAAACTGGGCTTTCATTGTAAACCCATATAGTGAGTGCTTCTCCCACAAATGGCACCCAATTCAGTCCTCAATCATGTAGTTTTGTCATTTGTCTGGAATTGGTAACTGACTTTGAATGGGGATTTCTAAATACTTGGAGGCAGGGTAGGTCATTTGATTAGCTGAAGGCAGCAATGATCAATGACATAATCAGAAGCAACATCATCTTACGAATTTGTAGAAAAAGTGCATCTTGAGGGTCAATTTGGTTGAGAGATTCAGCGAGGAAACAAATCTACCGGCCCACTGAGTCTGCACCGATCAACGATCACTAGTTCTACCTTACACACTAGGGCAAATTTACAGAAGCCAATTAACCCACAAACTTGCAAGTCTTTGAATGTTGGAGGAAACCCACGCAGCCACAGGGAGAACTACAACCTCCATACAGCCAACACCTGTCATCAGCATCAAACCCAGGCCTCTGGCGCTGTAAGGCAACAGCTCTCACTGCTCTGCCACTGTGCCGCCCTTGCATGAGCTGTGGTGCAGTTCTATTCAATTATTCAGAATGTCTGTGAACTTTACTGCCAACACCTTTTAAGTGTTTTGAATTTGTAACCTGGAAAAGGGATGAGACATGGGTCAGGTAAAACAACTGGGATCAAGTTGCCTAGTGCCTGATAAGAGAACCTTATTTGTGTTTTTACTAACTGTTTTCTGTTCACATATCCATAAAAGAAAACAGTACATGTTCTTAAATTATTTTATTAACTTGAACAGGTAAAAGACTTCAGTAGACCATTAATTAAGCTGAACATTTCTGATCAGTTCTTTTGAATAATAAACAGATAAGTGAACAAAATAAAATACAGAATTATTTACAGCAAATGTCATCTTTCTTGCTTTCACAGGGCAAGGATAGTAGAGCTGCTTCACCCGTGCTCACACTCAATGTCATGCCTCTTAAAACTTAATGCCTTGCCTCCTTATGTCGATGTTCGTCACCAGAGTGTCCCCCTATGATTAATTTGAAAATAACTGCTAACTAATTGAATATCAACCTCGAAGACCTGCAGAAATGCATTGCAATCATCTATCCATGTGGTAGTCACTCACAAGGTTTAACATTTTAGGTATATACAATTAGCTATCAAACAGCAATTTAAAAAAATCGAACTCAACATTTTGTTTGTTGTTGAATAAAATGTTAAAGTCATAAAACTGAATAGAATTACACCCCAGCACATGTAAGGAACTGTTTCTTTATAGCTATGTCTTTTAGCGCATACTGAGTGTATTTATTTTTTTGCAACTGGCACATGAACGGCCATGCGTACCAAATATTTGGATTATTTTAAAAATAAAATGCTGGAAGTACTCAAGGAGTCGAGCAGCATCTGTGAGGAGAGTCAATGTTTGAGTCAATGACTTGTCATAAAATATTTAAACTGATTACCAGGGTGAGTTGTGCAAAGAAACAACCCTTTAATTCATGAAGGCACTTTGTATAGGTGCGTTGATCGCTTGCATATGCAACTCAGAAGACATTTCAAACAAAGTTGAATGCTTTGACCAGAGCCGACACTGCTTGCATTATCATTATCAGTTTCAAATCAGAACAAACTCATTTGTTTCATTATGATACGTTATTCTATTTCATTTGATGCAGTGGCATCACTAAGAATCTGTGACAGTAAAGAAAATTACAAGAAGATATCAATAGTGCGGTCAATTGGACAAATTAGAGCAAACTAATTCAATCTATAGAAGTGTATGGTAGTGCATTAATGAGGGCAAAAGAGTATACAATACCAAGAAGTGCTGAGGAATTTTGAATGCATATTCATAAATTCCCAAAGTTCCAGATTGGTAAATAAGGTGATTAGGAAGGCATAAGGGAGAATTCTACATTATGCCTTGGGTAATAAAGTAAGGAGCAGAGAGGTCATATCAAAATAGAACTTTCTCATTAGGCCACAGCTGGGGAAGATATACTATTTTTTTAATTTGTGATTGTTCCCTTTGGCCAAGAAAACCTTGATAATACATATGGACAAAATTTAACCTAGAATCATTAAAGCTTCTTTCAATATTAATTTCTCAGTGTGTAGAATTATGGGCAATACAAAGAGATGGTCTTATAAATTAAATCTGTTGCAAATAAGGTTAGCAAAGGCTTGCAGTAAATTAGACTGACAATTGGTCAAAGTACCCCATGTGTATTTGCTGTTGATCATTATGGTGATAATCTAATTGCTAGTTTCTTGATTTGCCCTAATTTCATTGTAATTTGTCATAACCTCTTGAAACAATAGGATGGGGAGGTGACACAAATAGCCTTGTACAACTGCAAGAAAGGGAATATTAAAATTATTTCTTGTGATAATTTAATATGACAGATTACAGTCCAGCACAGGTCTTTTTAAATAAAGAGAAGGTACTCTGTGCCTTAACAAGCTTAAGGGTAATTAAATCCTCAGGACCACATGAAATTTATCCAAAGCAAGTACTGCAGGCAAAGGAAGAGTGTGCTTATTTTTTTGTATGTTGTATAAATATAAGAGAATGTCGGGATATGGCAGAGACTTCTACATCTTTGCTGGACACAAGTGTATGATATGGGAGGGTCTTGGGGAGTATTGAGAAATGGAGTATGACCCCATAGTTGCTTGAAGATGACAACATAGAAAGATGATATGTTTAGGAAGGCAAAGGAGATGTTGGTCTTCATTAGTCAGGTTATTGAATATAGAAGTAGCGAGGTTATGCTCCAACTTCAAAAACTCTCGTTCAGACAGCTGGATTACTGTGTGCACTTCTGGTCACACACCTGGTTAGGATCTGATAGTGCTTGAAAGGGTACAGAGATTCAGCAGGATATTGCCAGTTATGAGGAGAGACTGGAGAAACTAAGTTGGTTCTCCCTGATGCAGAAGAAATTAAGAGGCCACATAATTGACATACATAAAATTATGGGGGGTATTGAGCAGAAAATATTTATCCATATCAATAAGGAGGGGATATGAGGGTCACATTCATCATACAGAGTGGCTAGCACCTAGAAGGCATGCCTGAGAGACTGGTTAAAGCTGGGTTGCTGATAACATTTAAGAAATGTCTGGATGAGCACATAATCACCTTGGTCTATGGACTAAGTTCTGGGAGATGGGGTTAATACAAAAGGGTGCCTGCCCTCTGGTCACCGTGGATGAGCTGGGCTGAATAGCCTGTGTCCATGTAGTACAATTTGATGATTCCTATTTAGCGCTCAGATTGAAATTGATTTCCATAAAATCTAATTTTGATGGAGTCACATAGCAATTGTCTATTCACAAACTAACATGCATTCCAGAACCATCTTTTGGAGTTTCTTATGTTTCCATTCTTGACAGTACATTGTCACACAGAAATGACACTGCTTGTAAAAAACTGTATCACATTGCAGCCACATGGGTTTTGCACAGTACCACTTTTTCTGGTTTTGATTGTACAGGACCGCCCAGCTATGCAGTTGTACCAACCTGGAGCACGGTGCCGAACCCGTTTAGGATCTGGTGGAAGAGCATATGACTGCTGCAGTAAATCATCTGAAGATAGCACAGAAAGAAAGTATGAAGATGACAGTTCTGTTGGAGCCTGTTCTGAGAAGAGTTGTGAAGAATGAAAGAGCCTCAGTTATGTGATCAGAGGAGAAGTACTTTTATTACTGCATTGAATCAAACAGATGGCATCTCAATGTATAAAGCCTTCAAAGCACTGATTTTTCATTTAATCTGCTGTTAATAAAAATTCTGTGATTTTATTTATAATTTGACTAGTTAACCTAGTTTAAAGTAGAAAATGACAGGTTGAATTTATTGCAAATGAAATCTATAAAGCAAACCAAATTAAGTATCGGACTAGTTGCACGAGGAAGCATTCTGCTTTATTGGGAGTAAAATTGGTAGGTAGATGCACCAATCATTTTGAATACAATTATTGGATGGGGTGCAGGATGAATGTTGAGCTTTGGTTATTAATACAATATTGACAATTTATAAACAACAACAACAGATATAATGATTTTGTAGAAGTTGCATGTATGTGATTAGGATGCCCATGGTTTTAAAACCAGTGTGGAATGATAAATACAGTTTAGCAATCTGATTATTTTTCAATACACATTACCCTGTGAACAGGAAGAGTGGTGTTGTTATTTTGAGTTTGAAGTGAAATGGTTTTAGGTGTTCATTAATACTGAAGTGACAGTATGACTCATTGTATATCCAAATCATCTGGATCTGAAGTATTCTGAAGCCAAGAAATTGAACACTGCCCCATGATGCCAATTTGTACTGGTTTATCACATTTGTTGCATTATAATTATCTTTTACTCCTTAGGTAGTTCCTCGGGATAAAGGACAACTTGTTTCCACTCCGACTTTGCAGATTCTGCAGCGACTAATGTGCAGAATTCCATAGATGGACAGGAGGTGGTTGGCGGGTCAGGTGGGTGGGTAGCTTGTGAAGTAGTATGCTCATTCTGGCACTTACATGGGGTTACTGTGTCCTCCCAATGCATGACCTCAAGCATCTCAGTGCCATCCTGACCTCTCCCCTTTGAGCAATCCTGAGCCAGAAGTTTGTGGATGTCAATGAGGATGATGCACCTCTTCAAATAAACGTTTGAGCACACACTTAAATATTAGTTGTATTTATGTAAAACAGCATTTTAAAAGGAGCATAGGCAGTCCAAAATGTAATACATACGCTAGTGAATACAAGAAACTGCAGATGCTGCCTTACAAAAGAGACAAAGTGCTGGAGTAACTGATCCGCTGAATTACTACTGCACTGTGTTTTTATACATAATATGATAACTGTCTCAGCATGAATACCAAGAGATTTTTGCAACTGACATAATGGTTTCACATTTGTCAGCATAACTAGCATAACAACTGAGCATTAACTTTACAAAATATCCATTGGACACCAATTGTTGCAATATATTTCCATTTTAGAATTTACAACCAACTTTAAACCTTTATAGGTCAGAAGATGGAACAGCTTTTAACTCATAAATAATGCAATTTTTCAATATCCTGTTCCAGTGCAAATTGAGATAAATACATCTGCAAAGCACAAGCTTTATCATACATATACATGTTTAATAGTTAGCAATACTAAAGCATGGATGGAAATTGTGGGAGAAAGAATAGTTGATACTTTAATTTTGGTGGGATATTATTGTGTTACATTGTTCCACAGTTACCTTTAAGCATTACAGAAAATTCTTGTGCCAGAACACTGAGCCTCATTTACTGCATGTTGAATTGCTAATACTTAGATTTCATCTCAGAATATGGAATTTGTATAATGAACTTAGAAACATTTAAAACTTTAATACTATTTTAATATCCAATCATCTATTCCTCCATTGCTTTTGTGGCACAATAGCAATACAATCTATATATGGTATGGTTTCAGTAATTTATAATTGAACAGCTATTATTGCATAGCTGTTGAAAGATATGTAAGTGTTTCATAAATTATTTGATCCATTATGAACTTTTACCTTGTTATTGTTGGATCCAATTAAAATAAGTGTGTGTGTGTAATATTATTAAATGGCATGACATTGAATTGGATTCTATTAAATCTTTTCTGTTTATTGACAATATATACACTAACATTTCCCTTGTAGGCACCATTTCAGCAATTGTATTAGCTGTTGATCTAGTTGAAAATACACACATTACAATTTTTTCCAACAACCAAATTTACCAACAAAAATTTACATCTGAGTAATATATTACACATACATTAAAACATATATATATTACACACACACACATTATATATACTTTTTTTACTTATACTTTTTTTAAAGTCACTCATATATATATATAATACTAGAGAACTAGACCAAGTGCAGACCCGTTGGGCCTGTTTCCCCAATACAATATTCCACCACTCACCCATAGCCCTCAACTACGCAGGTGTGGCTGATCTTTTTAGAGTTTAAAACGGCAATAACTTGTAAAATATAAGATCAATGTGAATGCATCTCACTCTCCCTCTTCAGTCCCCTACACCCCTCCTCCATTATCCTCCCTTTCCCCACCCTCCACCAATCCTCCTCTGCTTCCTCCCCTCATCCCCTCCCTCCCCTCCTCTCTTCCCCCTCCCCTTCTCCAATACCTCGCCATCCCTCTTCCTACCCCTATCCTCCATTCTCCCTGATCCTCTAGCACTCACTCCCCTTCCTCTTCACCCTCCCATCTTTTCCCATCACCTAATCCCCTCCCCCCACTTTCTCCCTCACCTCTCCTTTCTCCTACCCTCAGTCACCCTCCATCCCATAACTCCTCCCCCCCATTCCCCCCCCCCCACACTCCCTCCTCACCTCCCATGCTGCCCTCTATCCCCGTTCTCCATCACTCTCCCGCCTCACCGCTACTTTCCCCTCCCTCTCCCTCCCTACCCCCTCCATTCTCCCCAGACTACCTCCTCACCTCCCCAGGATTTTGATGTAAACCACCGCCGGCCCCGTTTGCTCTACCACGTTGGTGATGAAGTTGTAGTTGAGGCAGGGGCTGGCTGTTGGGTGGGACAGGCCGAGCGGCCTGGAGCCGCAGAAGGGTGAGGGAGAGGCCGAGGCTGCTCAGGGCCCAGTCCATGTCTGTGTCCGCTCCCCAGCGCCCAAAGCCCGGGCCCGGCTACAGCCCCGGGGCTCGAACCATACCATGTCTCTTCACCTTCCCTCTTCTTTCTTCTCTCCTCCACTGCTCCCCCATTCCATCCCTCATCTCTCTCTCCCTATCCTTTCCCCTATGCTCCAGTCACTCCCTCCCTCCATAACCCCTCTCCCCCCCTCCTCTCCATCTATCCCTCTACTCCCCCACTCCTCACCTCCCCCTATCCCACCACCCACAATGAAAATCGTGTTTTTTTTAATGGAATTCTCAATGAAAATCACTTTTTTTTCTTTAAAAAACCTAAGTACAATGTTAATGAAAACAGAAGAATATTTTATGATTTTTTTTTTAAAATCGTGATTAATGTAAATGAGATTCAGGATCCCATTGTGACGTCATTGTGAATGAAAACGGAAGAATTTGATTTTTTTTTGTAAATCGCGATTTTTTTTCAAGGTAAATGAGATTTGGATCCTATTGTGACTTAATTGTGATGTCGAACGCTGCTGGCAGGCAGGTGGAAAAATGGTTTGAAAAGTGTTTTTTTGTAAAGTGTTAATAACTTGTACAATATAACATCAATCCAAATGAAACGTTTCATTCACATCCCAGGACAATTGTAAGGTGGGCCAAAAATTGTAGAGCTATCGTGTACCATTTTGGCGGGATGTTGGGATGTCACGTCCACGTGCGCACGCAAACAAACAAACAAGATGAGAGTTTTAGTAATACATATATATATATATGTGTGTGTGTGTGTATTTAAATATTAATGTTTATATCATGTAATATCCATATTACTAAAAGTCTGATCTTGACCACTTCCTGTTCTGTATATTGATTTTAGAAAGAACGCTGCCACTTATGGGGGTGATTTTTGACCATCTTACTCAGAGTCCCTCTCCGCTGCGCAGGACAAGAGGATTTTTCCCATCGATGAAAAATAAAAGAGTTATTAGTGTTTAAAAAATGTTGAAATTCTCTCTCCTGAAGGCCACACCCTTTCCGGAGGGACTATAAAACCCGCAAGTGTTGAGTGCCTCAGTCAGTCTCTGCATGGTGGGGGAGTGAGAGGGTCACGTCTCTCTGTCTGAGCAGTGAATAACACTGAACACATGTCTACTAAACTGTGAGTGCCCTTAATGTGGTTTGAAACTGTAGTTGGAAAGTGGTTGGTGTTGCCTCTGCTTTGAGAGTGCCTCATTGGAAAGTGGGTGGTGTTGCCTCTGCTTTGAACGTGTCTCATTGGAAAGTGGTTGGTGTTGCCTCTGCTTTGAAAGTACCTCATTGGAAAGTGGTTGGTATTGGTGTTGCCTCCTATATAATTAAAAGTCTAATCGTGACCGCTTCCTGTTTGCGCTGTATATTGATTTTAGAAAAAACACTACCATGTACGGCTGTGATTTATGGTCATCTTACTCAAGAGTCCCCCTCCGCTCATCAGGTGCCGAGGACACATCGATGAAAAATCTGTATTACTGTAAAAAATGTTGAGATTCTCTCTCCTGTCAATCATGCCATGAAGGCCATGTCCCCTTCTGGTGGGAGGGGGAAGGGACTATAAAGCATATAAATGTGGTCCTGGCCCAGTCTCTGCAAGATGGGGGAGGGAGAGGTCACGAATCTCTGTTTTTAGTGGCTTTGCACCCTGCTTGAAGTGGCATGACATTGCACTTGAATTTGGTGGCCTTGCACCCTGCTTGGTGGTATGAAACTGCACTTGAATTTGGTGGCCTTGCACCCTGCTTGAAATGGAATTTCAAGGAATAGCCGTGTCAACTACCAGCCCACCAGCCGTGAGTGAGTGAGCTGCCAGCACAACAGGTTTGAGTGACTGAGCCGCCAACCCAAGTATCCATTCGGCCACAATGTCCATACTAGCCCTCTGGAAACCAGCCCCTTCAGCCCACAACGCCCATACTAGTGCTCCAGAAAGCTCCCCCCCCCCCCCCCCCCACTGACCACCAATATTGGAATTGGTGGAGAGGTGGAATATTGCGTTGGGGGACCAGCGCTCCCATGTGAACATGGGACCCCCCACTTAGTCTAGTATATGATATAAATTACATACACACACCCATATATAGCATCTCAGACGTAGATTTTTGATGGTAAATTTGGCTGTTGAAAACATTTGTAACATAACTAATTTTCCACAAAACAGTAAAATACACATTAATTTTTCAGTGATACCTCTTGAAGATCTGAACCACAAATGCTGCTCATCCAGGTTTGTTTATTATTTTTATGCTGCCATTCTTTTGGAGAAAATGGGGAGAAAGAAAAAACCCAAACTTTATTTTTAATAACTACAACAATTCTGAGAAATCTATCTATCTAAATATCTATATCAGGCACGTGCCGTGAGTAATTATTCAAGATAGGCAGTCAGTCGGCTTTAAAAAATCTTAAACCGCGCATGCGCAGATTGTTCTCTCCGTAAAAATAAAAAATAAATTAAGTAACAATTCAATTTGCCCAAGTCTTCTAAATCTCCCTCATTTTTTAATTACTGAATGAGTGGGGGACGGAGGATGAAGGCAGGTGGATAGATGGTGGGAAAAACGGGAGCGCACCGGGACGTTCAATCAGTTGTCATCTTATTGAATGACAATACTAATTAAAGAGACCAATTGGAGGGATTTCCTTTCACAGCGTGTGGAGAGGTTGTGCCGGGGGTTAAAGATGCGGGGAGGGCAGGAGTGTTGAGAAGGAGGGGGTCGCAGATCATATCATTCTCACTCACCGTTGCCGCAGCGCTCCAGGCACAGACAGCAGAACTGGCCGCCACTTCAGCGCCTTCTGCCGGCCCGATCACCTCTGGCAGTGCTCTCCGTCATTACACTTTTACATTCACTAATGCACTCCTCATTACATTTAGACATTTTTATGTACACATTTTTAATAAAATCCTTCACTCATGTCAGCCGCTTCCCACAAATCCTTAAATTTCGACAGCCGAGTAACCTCAATTGGTCCCTGGAGCGCGCTGTCGGAATTTAAGGATTTGCGGGAAGTGGCTGACATGTGCGAAGTCGGCGAGCGGCAGGTGAGAGGTGTTCAGACGGAGAGCACTTCCAGAGGATCGATCTCTCAGATAGGCATAATTCTCCCATGCCTTTACTACTTGTATTTAATAATTATCATTTCATAATTTTACTCAGGGTAGGCAGAGCCTACCTTGCCTACCATGACGGCATGTGCCTTATCTATCTATCTGTCTGTCTGTCTGTCTGTCTGTCTGTCTGTCTGTCTGTCTGTCTGTCTGTCTGTCTGTCTGTCTGTCTGTCTGTCTGTCTGTCTGTCTGTCTGTCTGTGTTTGTGGGAGTATGTCACTTTTTTTTCAGACAAGATCTTTGGCCTTTGATCCGCCAAGACCAGACACTCAAACTCCGCGATTTTTTCCATTTTGCTCGACGTTACACTTTTTCATTCACTAATGCACTCCTCATTACATTTAGACATTTTTATGTACACATTTTTAATAAAAATCTCATTTACATCTGCCTTTGCTCCAGCCCCGCCCCCGCCCCCCCCCCCCCCCCCCCCCCCCCACCGCAGCCTGTGTTGCTGCCTGTGTCGGAGCATGTTCCATTGTGTGATGTCACAATGCCCAATGCTCACAGATGGCCAATCGGAATGGATCTCATTTACATATGCTTTTGCACCAGCCCCAGCCCCGCCCCCCATGCAGCCTGTTGAAGCGCGTGATCACGAGTGTGGGAATAGAGAAAGGATTGGGGGTGATAGGGAATGGGAAATAGATGCACTGCCCCAACCCCTCCCCCTCCCACTCTACTGCCCCACTCTTCCCCCCCCTCCTCCCCCCCACCCCTCTCCTCCCTCCACACTCTTCCCCCTCCCTCCCCTACCCCATCCCCCTCCTCGCCTCCCTCCCCATCCCTCCCCCATCCTTCCCCCCCCCCCCCCCCCCCCTCCCCCACAACTCTCTCCCCTTCCCCATCCCTCTCTCCTCCCCTACCCCTCTCTATCTCCCTCTCCTCACCCCTCTCCCTCTCCTCACACCCCCCTCTCCTCCCCTCCTTCTCCAACCCCATCCCCTCTCTCCCCCCCACCCGCCTTCCCTCTCCCCACCCCCTTCCCTCTCTCCCCCCCCACCCCCTTCCCCTCCGCCTCTCCATTCTTCCCCCTCCCCCCACACTCTTCCCCCTCCCCCCACACTCTTCCCCCTCTCTCTCCCCCCCTACCCCATCTCCCTCCTCCCCTCCCTCCCCCACACCTCTCTCCCCTCTCCCCTCTCCCCTCTCCCCTCTCCCCTCTCTCCTCCGCTCCCCTACCCATCTCTCCTCCCCCTCTCCATCTCCCTCTCCCCCCTCCTCACCCCACCCCATCCCTCTCTCCCCCCACCCCCTTCCTTCTCTCCCCCACCCCCTTTCCTCTCCCTCCCTTCCCCTACCCCTCTGTCCTCTTCCACCACTCCCCCTACCCCTCTCCCCTACCCCTCTCCCCCCTCTCTCCCCACTCTTCCACTTCTCTCCCCCTTCCCCCACCCCTCTCCCTCCCCACCCTCTCCTCCCTCCCCCACCCCTCTCTCATTTCTCTTCCTACGCCCTCTCTCCCACTTTCCACCTTTTCCCCTACCCCTCCCTCCCCACTCTTCCATTTCACTCCCCATCCCTCTCCCTCCCCATTGTTCCCCCTCTTCCGCTCTCCCCCCTCCGCCCCACTCTCCCCCCCCCACTTTCCCCCCCTCCCCCTACCACTCTCCTCCTCCCTCCACATTCTTCCCTCTCTCTCCCCCACCCCTCTCCCCCTCCCTCCATACTCTTCCCCCTTTCTCCCCTTCCCCCTCTCCTTCCTCCCTCCCCTCCCCTCCCTCGCTCCCCTTCCCCCACCCCTCTCTCCCCCTCCCCACCCTTCTTCACCCCATCTCCCCCCCCACCCCATTTCCCTCTCTCTTGCACTAGTCCCTGCTACCCCTCTACCCCTCACTCTCCCCACTCCCTTCCCCTCCCCACCTCTCTCCCTCCCCTTTCTCTCCCGCCCCTTTCTAACCCTCCCCTATCTCTCTCTCCCTCTCCCCCTCCTCTCTCTCTCCCCTCCCTCCTCTCCTCCACCTCTCTCCCCTCCCCCTCTCCTCCCCCTATTCTCTCCCCTCCCTCTCTCCTTTCCCCCCCTCTTCTCCCCCACCCCTCTCTTCTCACCGCCCCTCTTCCCCTCTCCTCTCCCCTCCCCTCCCCTCCCTCTCTACCCCCATCACACCCCCCTACCCCCTCTACCACCCCCTTCCCCGACCGCTGTCTCCTCCTTTACCCTCTCCGCTCTCCTCCCCACTCCATCCTCATCCCCTCTCTCTCTCCCTTCCCCCTCTCCTCCCCACTCTCTCCCCCATCCCCCTCTCCCCACCTTCCCCCCCTCACCCACACATCCTCTCCTCCTCCCCTCCACCCCCTCTCCCTCTGTCTCTTGCCCTTCTGTCTCTGCCCCGCTCTCTCTGTCTCTCCCCATTCTCTCTGCCCTCACTCTCTAAACCCCCACCCCCTAGATGCGCCTGTGAGTTGGGGGCTATGCATCAGTGGATAGGGCGGTTATGGGGTAAAAGGAGCAAATTAATAATATTAATATAATATCAAGGGGGGTAGTTAGCGTGTGTGCGGGGTGGTAGTTACTGTGTGTGACGCGACATACTGCCCCCCCCCCCTGCAACCACACGTTGGGGGAACAGACCCTTGGTCTCGTCTATATTTAAAACTCTGTGTGTGTATGCATGTTTGTGGGTGTATGTTACATTCCATTTTTTTCAGATAGGATTTTTGCCCTTTAATTTCATGGTCCGCCAAAACCAGAAGCTCAAACTCCGCGATTTTTTCCATTTTGCTAGACAATACACCTTTACATTCACTAATGCACTCCTCATTACATTAGACATTTTTACGTACACACTTTTTAATAAAATCCTTCCCCCCCCCCAATATTTCAAAATGTTAAAAAAAATGCTCTCACCCATAGAATGTTGGTGAACGTTCCATTGTGTGATGTCACAATGCCCAATGCTCACAGATGTCCAATCGGAATGGATCTCATTCACATCTGCCTTTGCTCCAGCTCCAGCCCCCCCTCCCCCACCTGATGTTGCAGCACCTTCCATTGTGTGATGTCACAATGCCATCCCTCACAGATGGCCAATCGGAATGGATCTCATTTACATATGCCTTTGCTCCAGGCCCAGTGTCCCCCCCCCCCCCCCCCGCAGCCTATGTTGAAGCGCATGATCACGTGTGTGGGAAGAGAAAGAGGATTGGGGGTGATAGGGAGTGGGGAATAGATGGACTGCCCCTACCCCTCCCACTCTACCACACTACTCTTTCCCCTCTCCCCCACCCCTCTCCCCCTCCCTCCACACTCTTCCCCCTCCCCTACCCCATTTCCCTCCTCCCCCCCTCCCCCCTCCCCCTCCCCCCTCCCTCACACCTCTCTCCCCCCCTCCCCATCCCCCTCTCCTCCCCCTCCTCCTCACACCCCCATCCCTCTCTCCCTCACCCCTTCCATCCTCACCCTCCTTCCCTCTCCCCACCCCCCCACCCCACTCTCTCCACACTCTTCCCCCTCTCTCCATTACCCCATCTCCCTCCTCTCCTCCCTCCCCCCTCCCAAACACCTCTCTCCCCCTCCCCTCTCTCCTCCCCTCCCCCACCCTTCACTCACCCCCCCTCCATCTCCCTCTCCTCACCCCTCTTCCCCCCTCCTTCCACCCCATCCCTCTCTCCCCCACCCCCTTCCCTCTCTCCCCCACCCCCTTCCCTCTCTCCTCCCCATCCCCGCTTCCCTCTCTCCCCCGCCCCCTTCCGCCTACACCTATGTCCCTCTTCCACCACTCCCCCTACCCTTCTCCCCGTCCCTCCCCACTCTTCCACTTCTCTCCCCCCTTCCCCCACCTCTCTCCCTCCCTACCCCTCTCCCTCCCCCTCCCCTCTCTCACCCCTCACTCCCCCTCCCCTTTCCTTCTCTCCCTCTTCCACCGCTCCTCCCCTCCCACCCCCTCTCTCCCCCTTCCCCACCCCTCTTCACCCTCATTTCCCTCACCCTTCTCTCCTCACTCCTCTCCTCACTCCTGTCTCCTCCAACCTCTTTCCTTGCCCCTCTCTCCTCCCCCCCCCCTCTCCCCATTCCCTTGCCCCCTCACCCCTCTCCCATCACCCCACTCTCCTCACCCCTCTCCCCTCACCACTCTCCTCACCCCTCTCTCACCCCCTCGCCATCTCTGTCTCCTCACCCCTCTCCCCTCACCATCTCTGATCACTCATCTCTCCCCTCACCCCCTCTCTCCTCGCCTCTCCACCCCTCGCCCCTCACCCCTTTCCCTTGCCCTTGTCTCCTCTCTCCTCACTCCCCCTCTCTCCTCACCCCTCACCTCAACCCTCTCTCCTCCCACTCTCTCCCTCGCCCCTCTCTCCTCCCCCTCTCTCCCTATTCCCCTCACCCCACTCTTCTCACCCCTCTCCCCTCACCCCTCTCTCCTCAGTCCTCTCTCTCCTCACCCATCTTTCCTCCCCCCTCTCCCCTCACCACTCTTTCCTCCCCCCTCTCCCCTCACCACTCTTTCCTCCCCTCTCTCATCACCCCTCTCTCCTCCTCCTCCTCTCCCCCTCTCCTCACCCCTCTCCCCATCTACCCGTCTCCCCTTCACCCTCCCCGCTCTCCTCCCCTCCCCATCCTTATCCTCCTCTCTCTCCCTTCCCCCCCTTCCCTTCCCTCTTCTCCCCCTCCCCACTCTCTCCCCATCTTACCCCTCCCCTCCTGCTCCCTCACTCTCCCCCGGCTCCCCTCCTCTCTCCTCACCCCTCTCTCCTTTCCCCTCCTGCTCCCCCTCTCCTCACCCCTCTCCTCACCCATCTCCTCACACCCCTCACCCCCTTCCCTCACTCCACTCTCCCCCTCTCTCCTCACCCCTCTCTCTTCCCCATTCCCAATTCCCCTCACCCCTCTCCCCTCACCCCTCCTCCTCTCCCATCTTCCAACCTCTCCCCTCCTCCATCCCCCTTCCAACCCCCCTCTCCCCTCCTCCAAACCCCCTCTCCCCCCTCCAACCCCCCCCTCCCCTCCTCCAACCCCCTCTCCTCCAACCCCCTCTCCTCCACCCCCTCTCCCCTCTTCCAACCCCCTCTCCCCTCCACCAACCCCCTCTCCCCTCCCCTCCAAAATTTGCAAAAACTAAACAATTTTTACATATTCCGGTAGTGTTTTTCCTACTCTTAATGTTTGTAAAATTAGAACATTCGGTTCAACCTTTCCCTGCTGTCTCGGTAAAAAACATAGAAAATTTCAAAATATTAAAAAAATCAAACTGCTTCTCACCCATAGAACATTGACGAACGTTCCATCGTGTGATGTCACAATGCCCAATGCTCACAGATGTCCAATCGCAATGGATCTCATTTACATAGCCTTTGCTCCAGCCCCGCCCCTCCGCCTGATGTCGCAGAACGTTCCATTGTGTGATGTCACAATGCAATCCCTAACAGATGGCCAATCGCAATGGATCTCATTTACATATGCCTTTGCTCCAGCCTCAGCCCCGCCTGTGTCGAAGTGCGTGATCATGAGTGTGGGAATCGAGGGAGAGGAGTGGGGGTGATAGGTAGTGAGAAATAGATGGACTGCTCTTCCCCCTCTCCCCCCACCCATCTCCCTCCACACTCTTCCCCCTCCCCTTCTCTCTCTCCCCTTCTCTCTCTCTCTGCCTTCTCTCCCCTTCTCTCTCTCCCCCCTCCACTCTCTCCCCCTCCACTCTCCCCCTCTCTCCCTCCAATCTCTTTCCACCTCTCCCCCCCTCTCCCCCCTCTCCCCTTCTCTCTCTCCCCCTCCTCTCTCCTCCTCCAATCTCTCTCCACCTCTCTCCGCTCTCTCTCCCCCTCCCTCCCTCTCTACTCTATCTTCCCTCTACTCTCTCTTCCCCCTATACTCTCGCTCACGTCCCTCCAATCTCTCTCCCCTCCAATCTCTCTCTCCCCTTCCCTCCCTCACACCCCTGCCTTTCCCCCCACTCCCCCTTCTCTCGCTCCCCCTTCTCTCACTCCCCCTTCTGTCTCTCCCCCCTTCTCTCTCCCGTTCCCCTTCTCTCTCTCACCCTTTCTCCCTCTCTCACCCTTCTCTCTCTCCCCTTCTGTCTCTCCCACTTCTCTCTCTCCCTCCACTCTATCCCCCTCCACTCTCTCCCCTCCACTCTCTCCTTCTCCTTTCTCCCCCTCCAATCTCTCTACACTACTACCCCCCTCCTTTCCCCTCCCCCTCTTCCCCTTCCCTCTCCCCCTCTCCTCTCCCCTCCCCTCTTCCTCTCCCTCTCTCTCTCCCCGCTCCTCTCCCCTCCCCCTCTTCCCTTCTCCTCACCCCTTCCCCTCCCCCACCCTTCTCTACCTCCCTCAACCACCCGTTTTCCTAGTTATATTCTCAAAATATTCCAGATTAATCAAGCATGCTTTCCCCTTCGTAAATCCATGCTGACTCGGACTGATCCTGTTAAAGCCCTGTCGAGTTGACCCACGAGGTACCCCGAGTGATAGACTAGTGGTTGTGTACGTGATTCCAGGTGTATGATCAAGAGTTTAAATGAGTTCCCACGGGTATGACTAAGTTTGCCGTTTACTTTTCATTTCTGCGATGTTCCAAGTTCGTCTCCCGCGTTACAATGTTCGTCTCCCGAGTTACTCTAGTGTCATGCTGTGTTTTTTTGCACTATAAAAAGCCTCCCTTGTTTAAATCAGCTCATTTAGAAACATGGCTGCAAGCAGGCAATTGGAGTCCAGGATGGAATGTTTTTTATTCGAGTGCTGTAAGCAGCAGCCCTTTATGTCATGCAAGGGCGTTTGTGCAATGAAGGCAGAAGGGAAAGAGTACTCTCCACTGACCTGTTCAGTGATTCCGGCCCTTTCTGTTTTCACTTCAGATTTCCAGCAGCTGCAGTTCTTTTCAGATTTAATTAACGTTGACCTGTAACTGTGTGCGCGTGACTCGCTCTCTGTGCAGCCTCAGTTGTGAAACATTTTCTACTCTTTTCTCTATCTTTTTCTGATTTTCAGTATCTGCTGTAACTTGCCTTTGACTCTTATTATTAATGTGTGAAGTGTTGATTTTAGCCAGAGCCATTTTACTGGCGTATCTTACTGAGCAGAAATAGTCTACAGATAAATAAACCTCAAATATTTCAGGAATAATCTGTATAAATATGTCTCATTTTCAAATAAATGCTGCTTTACTTCTGAGATATTTGTACTGACCAGAGGCGCAGCACGTTTTAACAATTTATTTCGTAATGGTACAACACTAGCGCCCAGTGATTGGGTTAAACATAATCCTTTACTGTATTGTAACCTATGTTGTTTAAAATGGTTTTAAAATGTTGACTTAAACCTTGTGCTATTTGTGGGAATGTAGTTGATGCAAAGCCTCTTGGTCACTAACTCCACACGGACAGCAGCTGAGCTCAGGATCGAACCTGAGATGACGAGGCAGCAGCATTAACTGCTGTACCACCATGCAGCGGAGATGGTCCAGGTCTAATCCAATGTGATTCCTGATGTCTGAGGGTCAGGGGAAAATGATCTCTCGTCTCCCTTTCCCCTGACTCACTGTCTGAAGAAGGGTCTCGACCCGAAACGTCACCTGTTCTTTCTCTCCAGGGATGCTGCCTGCCCGCTGAGTTAAAGAGTGCCCACGGTAGATTCACGAGTCACTAAGGTAAACGCACGGGCCACTACGTTATTACAACGAGTTTAAATGTTTCAATTTTTAACTTGAACAGTAAATTTGACTCGTGAAATCCTCAAACATGTTTGAATTTTTTTAAAGAGTTAACAAGTTTCACTGGGACCTGCCGTTAGCGCCACGAGTTGTTAAGTTGCGCGTGCGAGTTCCGACGTTCCCGCTACGTTAATTGTACGTGATTACCGTGAGTGAAAACTCGGGGTCACTCCTCGGTCGACTCACACTGTGAGACAGGGGTTTTACTGCTATCCAAATGTGCTGCTTTTTCATCTTTTATAATTGACTGCAGCATCTTCCCCACCACCGATGTCAGGCTAACTGGTCTATCTCTTTTCTCTCTCCCGTCTTCTTAAAAAGTGGGATAACATTAGCTACCCTCCAATCTTCAGGAATTGATCCTGAATATATCTTGGAAGAACATTGGAAAATTATCACCAATGCATCCATGATTTCTAAAGCCACTTCCTTAAGTACCCTGGGATGCAGACCATCAGGCCCTGGGGATTTATCAGCCTTCAGTCCCATAAGTCCACCCAACGCCATTTCCTGCCTAATGTGGATTTCCTTCACGATTTTCGTCAGGATTTCCTGATGGGTGGTGGGTGTCTGTGGCGGAGGTGTGTGTGACAGGGGGGGGGGGGGGGCAGTGTGTGACAGGGGGCAGTGTGAGACAGGGGGAATGTGTGTGTGACTGAGTGGGGGTATGTGATGGGGAGAGAGTGCGACAGAGGGAGTGTGTGCCGGCGAATTGTGTGACAGGGTGTGTGTGACGGGGGCAGTGTGTAATGGAGGTGGAGAGTGTGGGACAGGGGAAATGTGTGTAACAGAGGGGGGGAGAAGTGTGACGGGGGTAGTTGTGTGACGGAGGCGTGTGTGATGGGGGAGTTTGTGATGGGGTGTGGGCGAGTTTGTGAGGGGGAGTGTGCGATGGGATGGTTAGTGTGTGGGGGGTGGGTGGTATGTGGGGGGGTTAGTGTGTGGGGGTGGGTAGTATGTGGGGGGGGTGTTGGTGTGTGGGGGTAGTGTGTGGGAGAGGGGCTAGTGTGCATGGGGGGGTCATGTCACAAAGCAAACCCGTCAGCCGTGCCTGCTCAGTTGAGGGCTATGGGTGAGTGGTGGAATATTGCGTTTGGGGACCAGCCCTCCTATGTGACGCCGCATTCCCCCCAGCCCCCACCCCCCCAGCATTGGGGGACGATGTCCAACGGGTCTGCACTTGGTCTAATATAACTCTAAAACTCTCATCTTGTACGTGTGCATATGTGTGTCTCTTTAGATTTTCGCAAAAACACTTTGTGGTTATAACATTTTACATATTCTGATTCACATTTATCCCCTCTAACCATTGAAGAGCTTTTATGTTTTATTGCTCGACTTATTGCTGATTAAAGTAAAAAAAAACAAAAACTCCCTTTTAAAACGACCAGCTTCCACTGACGACCTCACAATGGCTCGGCTTGGAGCCTGTTTCACACACAGAATATTCCATGCACTTTGAGTGACGAAACCCCCCCCCCCCCCCACACCCTGGGGAAATTCACACCCCCCCCCCCCGGGTTATTCACACCCCCTGCACCGCCAAAAAAGACGCCACCGATGGAACAAATGACGGGCCCGCAGATGAAGTCGGGGCCTGCCCAGAGATGAAGTCAGGTCCTGGACCAGAGACTGCGGCGGGCAAATTGACGGCTGCAGTCTACAGCCAGGTTTGGGCTGAGTACAAGAATCAGGCCGAGTTCCAGGCCCTGGTGCTGCTCTACGACCTGGGTAGGTGCTGCCTCTACCCAGGGCCGGACTTAAGTCGATTGGTCCGATTGCTCCCAATTGGGCCCCGTGCTGAAGGGGGGCCCCCACGCGGTGCCCGGCTTGGCAGTGCAGATACTGGTTTATACCAAAGATAGACACGAAAAACTGGAGTAACTCAGTGGGTCAGGCAGCATCTCTGGAGAAAAGGAACGTGACATGTCGGCGCCGACGACGTCGTGCGGAGTGAAGATACGGGGTGTGGGGTGACGGAGGGTCAGAGCGAATGACAGGCCCCGCACAGCAGCGGCCAACTATAGGATCTTTGACAGCGGCTACTCCTCCTCCTCCAGCACCCTGCCCGCCGGCCCTGATTGCGGCCGCTGCTTGCCAATCCGCTAACGGCGATACCGCTTTCAAAACAAACCCTCCCACATGCCGAGGCCGGGGGGAGGGGTAGGCCCCCTTTCGCCGTCTGAGGCACCTTTACCGCACGGCCCAACACCTTGCTGTTGGCTGGCGGAGGAGGGGAGGCGGTGGTGAGGAGATCCCATCGGCCTCCCCTTTTGGCGGCAGCACTTGGCGGTTGACAGAGATGGCCAAGGCAGCGGGGCGATGATACCGTCCCTGTCCGATGAGCGCTGACCTTCCTTCCTTCCTCCCCACCTCTCCCTCTCCCTCTCCCTCTCCATCCCCCCTTATCATCGTCTCCCTCTCCCCCCCCCCCCTTATCCTGGGACCCCTCCTCTCTACTGATCCCATTCCCGCCTCTATTCAATCTCACTGACATCCCCTGTGCTCCCCTCCCCATCTACCCCCCCCCCCCCCATCTATTCATCCTGCACTGATTTCCCTATTTCACCTCGCATTGATTCCCCTGCCACCCCCCCATCCATCCTACACTTGGTCCCCCATTTCATCATGTACTACTCACACCCCTTTCCCATCCATCCTGCACTCCCCCCCCCCCATTCATCCTGTACTGATCCCCTCATTCATCCTATACTGATCCCCCCGATCCATCCTGTACTGAAACACCATTCATCTTTTACTGATCCCCTCATTCATCCTGTACGGATCCCTCCATTCATCCAGCAGTGATCCCCCATCCATCCTGTAGTGAACCCCACATTCATCCTGCACAGACCCTCCGATCCACACTGTACTGACCCCCCCCCCCATTCATCCTGTACTGATCCCCCATTCATCCTGGAGTGAACCCCCATTCATCCTGTACTGAGCCCCCCGTCAATCCCATATTGATCCATCCCCCACGCTTTCCCCTCACAATTTTACCTATTCCAACCAACAAGCACTAATTTCCTTGCCTCGATCCATCCATCCCGCACCTTGCCTTCTCACCCTCCGCCCCCGCCATCTATCCACCCCGCACTGATTCACACCCCCCTGACCCTACTGTGCTGGAAATGTCTTCAGAGCGAAAATTGACTAAGTTTGATAACGGAATGCAATCAAATCTGTTTTAAATCCCAATGTTATTATTTGTTTTAATCCATAAGGATGGATTAATTAAATAGTGAACATGTGAAACATTAAAACCGCAATGTTCGATTGTCACTGCTACCGTTGACACATTATTACAGAATTCATTTTAACGGCAAATCAATGCTCTTAATATGGAGTATCAGTACTGTTATTTAATGAGCAACATTCACAACTATACGTTGGATTTATCCAGGTTTTACTTCTACAGTCGGTCATATACATCACAAATTTGGTCAGGAGATCTTTCAGTTGAAATTTTAACGTTAATTCTGAAGTGGGAATGATGGAAACAGCGTTTATCAATAATTTAAAAAAAATTACAAACTGGGTATCTTCATTGTTATTCACAATATATACATTTAACGACCCATGCTATGGCCATATCATGATAATTTTCGGTCCTTCACAGAAAACATGCTTGCATCAATCTGTAGTGTGCATGGTTAAGCATATATGTTACCATGGTCCAAGATTTATTGACACAGGTTGATCATACGCTGAATAATCCAACCACATTTTTGTTGGGAAGTGGAAAGTAATAATAGAAATTGCATTAATTGCAATGTGTAAAAAGAGTTGAGATACTGTACTGTAACTTTGCTGCATGTCATTGTGGTATATATCATGTCTTGATTGGTGAATATGTTTAGTTTGTGACTTTATTTGAAGCAGAAATAATATGTGAATGCTTCAATGCTAAATTCGTTAGACGTTCGTTTTCTGTAATCAACTTAGCTGTAGTCGTAGCACTGGTATCAGCTAGTTCTTCAAGGCCTTTTATACCGACCGTCTGTTGTTCCAGTACCTCTTCCATAGGCTTCAGCCTTTTATCAAAGTCATTTTTGACCTTTTCAATTTTATTATCCATCTCCTTTCTCATTTCGTTCATCATTTCTGTAATTTCTTTCTTCAAATCTGCCGATATTTTCTTGGTCTTATTAATATTTGAATTCGTTTCCTGTTGGAATTCTTTCATTTGAGTATTCATCTGGTTTATTTGCGTGTTCATCTGGTTTATTTCTTCCTTTAGGCCAGCAATTTCGCGAGAAATGAAACTTTTCAAATCTTCACTTTCCGCTTTTTTCCCTGTTCTCTTCGATACATCTTCCTGGGATGAGGTCCTACTTGAGTCCGAGGCTTCAGTTGGGCCTTCTGCCGTTTTCTGCCGGTTGGGGCGAGTTTTCTGTTTGTCGGTAGAGCTGCGTGTTGTAGCCATAATTAGTCGCGCGCCTGATGACGTCACTCACAACAATCGGTGCAGAAATGGCAGGCAGCAAGCAGCAGGCAGCAGGTAGGTCCGTTAATCCCCCGTTTTTTCCCGTTTTTTTCGCGGAGCTGGCTGGCATTGTCCTCTAGCCCTCCATAGTGCCACCGGAAGTCGGAAATTTCAACTATCCAGGGGCAATAGACAGGGATGTGCACTATCACCCCTGCTATGTGCTCTTGTTGTAGAACCCTTAGCAGAAATCATAAGAATACATCCGAATATCCATGGTTATAATACAAAATACTCAAATAATAAAATATCACTATACGCAGACAATGTACTATTATATATTACAAAATCGCAAACCAGCATACCAAATATACTAAACCTAATAGAGGAATTCGGATCCTTTTCATGACATATATTCACAGAACAATAAAGAACCTTCATCGGAGTCTCCAGTAACACTGGCATCAGTAGAAGCACTCTCTGCCATGAAATGTGCTCCCTGCCGAGCAAGCCAGAAACAAAGAGCGTGATTGGCCAATTGGCATCCGACTCAATGTTAAACGTGCTTTGATTGGACAAAAGCTACTCGAAAAATTTGAGGTTTTTCTCATATTTTAAAAATATGTGCAGGTTTTGTTCTTGATGAGTTTCAGGTATGATTTATATAATATTTTTACACAATATGTTAAAAAATTCAGGTAGTTCCGTGAGTTGGGCCACGAACTTGAACGAAAAAGGACCTCGGCCCACAGCCTATTTGTATACAGGTGACACACCAGAAGCAAACGAGTTCAGAAAGAATATTAGACAATACAATTGCCTCTTTCAACTGACGTCATTAGGTGCCAACGAAGTGGTAGCACGTGGATGGAATCCTTCAGTGATCATTCAAGGCCAGATTCATCATTTCATTGGTTCATCGATGCCTGACCTAGACCAACAAAGTAAATTCTTGTAAATCTATTTCATGGACCCCAAGATAGCATTGAGTTGCTAATGAGTATACTACAAGTTGCTGGTATTCAAAGGGACATTGTTGAGATGTTTGAAAACATGATCAGACTAAACAACTCTTACATTGATTCACTTGTGATGGCAGAGATTTACCAGAGACATCAATCGTTATTGATCCAAATTATCGGCCACCTATGGAACATGAACGGAGGTTGAACACGCAAACTGCCAATGAAGTTGCCGTCCTAGCACCAAACAATAATGAGCCTGCGGCAACATCACGCTTCATTGTCTTGCGAATAAAAGGAGGAGCAGAAGGATGTCTGCAAATCATTTCAGAGTCTCATAGGTCATATGACAGTTTTCAGTACATCCTTTTCTTTCCACTTGGAGATGATGGATGGCATCAACAACTTCAAATGAGAAACAGCAGGAAATTGACACTAATGCGATATTATGCATATAGGATCATGAATCAGGAGAATTAATTAAAGCAGCTTTTGAGAGGAGGATGACTCTTTCAACAATATGTGGTTGATATGGCGGCTAAAAGTGAAAGTGATAGGCTCAATTATATTCGCATGAATCAGGTATCGTTGAGATTAACAACTTACAAAGGCCTGACGGATACATTAAATTATAATGATTTGCAAAAATATCAGAAGGCGCATCATCCTCATCCTCAACATTTGTCGGTGGACCAAGATACATGATGGAATGATGCCAGGACGCCATGATGTACGCTCAGAAGTATGGTCAAAGTCACCACAGCCAGGCATAAAACAGTTTTTTTCCACGAGTAGTAGCTCTACTCAATAACCAAAAATCTGTAGCCTCCTTTTGCTCTGGTATTTTATTTAATGCACATGTTTAATCCATATTGTTATAGGAGAGAAGGAGTTAAAATGGTTAGCAACTGGGATATCCAACAGGCCTTTGGTGGACCCAGTGCTAGTGTTTGGCAAAACAGTCACTTGGTCTACACTTAGTACAGGAGCCAATGTCAGGAACACCAAAAGCAGTAGATGAGGTTGGAGGGAGTGCATGTGTCTCCCCTGGAAGACTGCTGGGGTCCCTGGATGAAGCCTCTGGCTTCCCATGTTATACTAGGTATGTTCGCCTTGTTATACTAGGTATGTTACAAAACTTAACTTTAGCGGCGCTGCAGTTCTGCCACTGCCCGTGTGCGCGACTTTGGTGCCTTTGAGAGGGGGGGAGGCGGGTTTAAAATGCCGTTTACTCCAGACTATTCAAATTGATTAATCTCAGGGGGTTTGGTTGCTGAAGAGAAATCGCTCCGACATTTGTTTTATGGAGTTATTTTTAAACTACACTGGATCATTTATTAGCAGGAGTGAATTAAAAATCATCTTCTAAAGCCGTGAACGCCGACAAACGGACAAAACAAGGGGACAAAACAAGGCACAGTTTATTTTTACATAAAAATGTGCTTCTTAGGATGCCTTTAATCAAAATTTCATGTTGCGAAAAGGTGACTTAGAAAATATACGAACCGGCAGTATTTTTTCTGCCTATTGGTCAAATTCACCGCAAACCGCTATATTCCAAATGATCGCGTTCCACAAAAACCCACTCGCAAGATGATTTAAATGGCCATTAATTTACAGGAATTAAACACTAAATTCCTTCCATTTGGCCTATAAATTCATGACAATGAGATTTAAAAATCATGTTATATTGTGAATTCTTGTGTGAATGTTATTCGGACACTTAGGCTTTTTTTAAAATGTTAACCTTTTCTTAAGAAATGGGTAGATGTTTCGATCTAGTAATTGAATTTTGTAATTAGTTACAATTAGGTAACTAACTAATTATATGCATTAATTTCAGGTCATCCAAGTAATATTGTTTCATATTTGTTTCAGAATGCTTCAATCTATAATAATTGAAAAATTCATTCAGTTCTCTTAATTTTTAAGAAAGTTATGGGCTTTTGACTGTCCTTGATCACAGCTTTCAAGTTAAGTCAATGGAAAAGCAATAGGGAGGTTTCACGGCAGTCGGGTCACGGCCCATGACCCGTACTGTTGCTACGCTACGCCAAGTGGAGTACACGCGATGAACTGCAGGTAAGCACTTGCCATTGTTTCCAGCGTAGCGGGCCCGTTAAAACCCGCCGAAATTGTCCATTTTTGCGCTGTAAATAATTATGGAAATCGGGATAAGCGTGAGAGACATTTAGCCTACATCAGAATTCCAAAAGTCAGGAGAAATGACGGTAGATAGAAGTGAAAGCTGAAGGGACAACAACAGTCCGAGTGCTTGGCGAACATTGGCCGTTTGCTCACTGCATTTCATCAACTAAGGCATTATTTGCGTTTTTCTCGAGTCCTTTGGCATCTAAAAACTTTCAGAACTGATAAATCTGGCTGTAAAATTTTAAACTCGCCCATGGTTCTCAAATGGGTTTTTACATACAAAAAGAAAACACCGCTGAAGCAAAATTTACAGCCAGATTTATCACTTCAGAGCCTTTTTGGATACCAAAGGAATCAAGAAAAACCACAAAAAATGCCTTACTGTTGATGAAATGCAGTGAACAAACGCGATGATCCCCAATATTTTCAATTCCGATATCTGCACGGCCAATGTTCACCAAGAGCTTTAGCTGCTGTTGTCCCTTCAGCTCTCGCTTCTCTTTACCTTCATTTCGCTTCACTTTTGGAATTCTGAAGTTGGGTACATGTCTCTCACGCTTACCCCAACTTCCAATTTTTTACAGCGCAAAAATTCAACATTTTGGCAGTTTTTAACAGGTAGGAAAGTACGCGATTCTTATTAATAACATATACTGGAAGTTACGTATGTCCTCCAGATGGATTGAGCGGCTCCGTGCGTCAAGCCCTATGACCCAGTGACCTTACGTGCAAACCCCCTATAGGGAACAAGATGCTCATTTCTGAGTATGAAAACGGCCATAACTTTTTTAATACTGAAGATAAGAAAGTGAATTAGGTGTCAAATTAAACTTCTTTTTATGCTTTATCTGATGGGATAAAATGCAGACTTGATTTTTAAATTCTCAAAATTTTGTAACATTGTTAGCTATACGCCTTCTCTTTTAGTTTAATACTGTCCTTGACCTCCCTTATCAGCCACAGTCCTTCTTTCTCCCCCTAGAATATTTCTTCCTCTTTGGAATGAAAAGATCCTGCATCTTCCGGATTATCCCCAGAAATTCCTGTCTTTGCTATTCACCGGTATCCCTGCTAGGGTCCCTTTCCAGTCAAAGCTCCTAAATCAGAGTCTTCGGTTATGGAGCTGTGCAGATGAACCGTGACAAGGAGCCTTGCATCCTTCCCCAGGCCCTCTTCGCAAACTCACACTGTGAAATGTCAATAAAAGATGCCTCTGCAAAGACTAGCAACCAAAGACACTAGCTTGCAACCAAAGATCCTATAGTCTTTGCACAGGATGGCTGCTTCTCTTGGACGGCGCGGCCTATGAGGGAGGGAGAGGGAGCCCGCCCAGCGCAGCCCGCTCCGCCCCCAGCCCCGCCCACTCCTCGCACGCGCCTGGAAGCACGGGCTGTCTTGGCCATACCCCGTTTCGCTTCGGTCGACTGACCCTACCTCGCCAGCTGGAGTCGAAAAGGTGGACGGCGTCAAGGTGAGCAAATCCCCGGACGGCGGCGGCGGCTTCGATTGGCGTGCCCCTAGCCCAGATTGTTTTCGTCGACTATCCCGCGCCCTCTCCCAGTCGGCACGGCAGCAACATGGCGCCCGTCTCCCTTCTCGCTCGGCTCGCGCCTGGCCGTCGGTTCAAAAGGCGAGTGGGAGGGGGCGCGCGCGCCCACCCGGGTAACGGCGGCCGCTGGTTGACCGCCCCGCCGGGGCAGCCCCCCGCCGCTGTGCTCTACTGTGATTTCCCCTCCTCCGCTTAATGCGAAAAATCGCGGCGGCACCAAGCGGGCCCATTGTCAGCGCCAAAAGCAGGAGTGAGAAGCGTGGGCGGGAGGCCGGGCCATCTCCTGGTCGGTCTCGTCACGAGTTTCCCGATGGTGGCCCCGCTCTAGAGCAACACGGTCCTTGAATATCAAGGCGAGCTCGCAAACTTTGCAGTAATGTCGCAGCCCCATATGTGCTTGCAATCTTATTAATTTGGCTTACGACGAGGTTTCTGAACGCGGTGCATTTTCTATAGAGCAGATGCAACCTGTAAACCGATGGAATCGAATTTCTCGGTTTTTTGGCCCAAAGAAAATGAGTTTGTGAGTGTAAAAAAAATGACGCGTGTATTTTCTGTGGAGTAGAAGCAACCTTTGCAATTTAGCAGCAATATGAGTAAAGGTCAAAAATAAAACGTGCTGGAGGAACTCGGCGGATCAGGCAGCATCTGTGCAGAGAATGGACACACACGCACACGCACGATATTTCAGGTCAGACTGATGAGGGACCCAACAACAAACATCTATCCATTCCCTCCAGAGATGCTGCCCGGGCCTCTCAGTTTTCCCAACACTTTTTTTATGCTCAAATTTCCAGAAATAGGAACTAGGATTTCAAAAATCCAGCATCTGTAATCTTCAGTGCCTCCAACGTTCAGAGGAGCTTTGGCCGTAATGTGTATTTATTGAACTAAGAGATTCAAATTGGTGGTGGAAAGGGTGCTCTGCTTATTGAAATTAATCTGAGAATGTGGCACCAGGAGTTCTCAGATGCATTGGGAAATTAAGGAGTAGACTGAGAGACCAATAGCTTACGGTGGAATAAACAGCTACTTCTATGGGCATGAATGTGACTTAAGGATATCACCTCCCAGATGTCAGGGTCAAGGTTGTCACTGAATGTCTCCAGAGTTTCCTGAAAGCAAAGAAGTAGAATTTGTGGTCCATATTGGTGGAAGGGGATGAATGAAGACCTGGCAGCATTGTAGAGAATGACTATCAGCTGTCACATTCAGCACGTAATCCTCCCAACATTTCCACCACCTCCAACAGGACTCCACCACTGGCCACATCTTCCCACCACCACCCCTTTCCTCATAGACCGTTCCCTCGGCAACTCCCTGGTTAACTCATCCCAAACCACTCCCTCCACAGGTACTTTGCCCTGCAACCACAGGAGATGCAACACCTGTCTCTATACCTCATCCCTCGACTCCATCCAAGGACCCCGATAGTCCTTTCAGGTGAGGCAGAGGTTCACTTGCACCTCCTCCAACCTCATGTACTGAATCCGCTGTTCCAGGTGTGGACTCCTATATATTGGCGAGACCAATATATGTCTCGATGGTCGTTTTGCGGAACACCTCCACTCAGTCCGCCTAAATTTCCCGGTTACTAAACACTTTAACTCCCCTCCCATTCCCATACTGACCTTTCTGTCCTGGGCCGCCTCCGATGTCAGAGTGAGACCCAATGCGAATTGGAAGAACTGCACATTCATATGTCATCATTCATTGGGCAACTTACAACCCATCGGTATGAATATCGACTTCTCTAACTTTAAGTAACCCTTGCTTTCCCTCTCCATCCATCCCCATCCTAGTTCTCCGACCCGTCTGACTGTCCTGATTAAATTTAATCATTGTATGCTTCGTTGTCACCTTCCCCTAGCTAACAATGATCTATTCTACATTTTCCTTGCACTTCATCCCCTTTGATGTCTCACTTTCACACCTTACCTTTCCATATCTCTGTCTCCCTCTCCCCTAACTCTCAGTCTGAAGAAGGGTCTCGACCCAAAATGTCACCCATTCTTTTATCCAGAGATGCTGCTTGTTACCCCAGCCTTTTTTGTCTATCTTCAGTGTAAACCAGCACCTTCCTATACATAGAGAATGAGATTTTTTTTTTTTAAATACAACGAGGTAGTAATATCAAGTTTGCTCCCAGTGGCATTTTCTGACAAGTACAAGAATAGGAGGATAGAGCAAATTTATGACCTGGGGATTGGCACACGCGAGTGGGGGCTTCCAATTTCAACTTAACAGGACCAAGACCAATGTTATTGCAGGTGGGTTTGCCAGTGCTTTTAGGAAATAATTAAAATAGATTTACAGAGTGGTGGGAATCTGACAGAAGAGTCAAACGAAAAGGAAATGGGGCTAGAGGTGGAAATTAGAAATGTACAAACTGGCAGCAGAAACAAAGGGAAGGAGTATTCAATATGGCAGATGTACAAAACATTGGTTAGAATGCACTGGAGTAATGAGTTCTGGTCGCCTTACTATGGTGAGGAAGTGGTAACAGGGAGAGTTCAGAAGAGATTCACCAGGATGTTGGCTGGGAAGGAAGGCTGTAGCTGTAGGAGAGATTAGACAGGCTGGATTTATTCTCATTTTTCAAGATTTACAAAATCATAATGGCAGATAGTCAGAAATGGCTGCAGAATTAAATCTCGTGAATTCAACCTTCTGTGAAGAATCAGTATGTATTGAAATTTAAAAGTGCACGGCATAGAAAACATTTTTGGCCAATGTTGATGGCCTGTGAATGCAGGTAGTTCTGCTAAAATGTGTGTGCATATAAAGTGATTGCTGAATAAGGGAACACTATACTACACTGGTCTAATTGGTTATAACATAATTTCAATCTGGAACAAGAGAATCACTTAAAATGTACTTTGACACGTAGATAAAAGCTGTCTTGAATGAAACAAATGTTTCTGTGAATCCCCTCCAAAGTAATCGGATACCATTGCTCCCTAGAACACAGCTGCTACTTTTACTGCAGGAGGCTATTGAAATTGACTGGTGATTGCTTCTGATAATACTTGTGCCAATATTACCATTTAGTTTTTAAAATCCTGCAGGGAAAAATTACATTGCAATTGGCAATCTAAAACTTCCACTCTCCCATTGACACAATTGTTTTTATGAAACCATTTTTTACAGCATAAAGTTTTTAGGGACGGATATGGCACCTCTTAGCATAACTATTGTGCTGTTTTTGACAATTGGTATGCAAATGATATAATTTGGTCGACAGTGGGGGGCGCAGCGATAGAGTTGCTATCATACAGCACCAGAGACCCTGACTACGGGTGCTGCCTATACACAGTTTTTGCACGTTCCCCCTCTGGTCACGCGGGTTTTCTGGGTGCCCCTGTTTCCTCCCAAACTCCAAAGATGTACAGGTTTGTAGGCTTTGGGAAAAATTTGTAAATTGTCACTAGTATGTAAGATAGTGCTAGTGTACGGGGTAATCACTGGTTGGTGCAGACTCGGTGGGTAGAAGGGGCTGCTTCCATGCTGTATCTCTAAAGTAAAGTCTAAACTGTAATGAGTTTGATGGAGAACAGGATATAAATAAGTACATTAAAGGTAACATGGAAATCATGGGATCTTTAATCTGTCAGACTATTAGTAATTAATTTGTCCAATGTAGAGGGTGAATTCACCTCCATCATTCCGACTGCGGTCTACATCCCACCCCAGGCAGACATCCGTCTGGCACTGGAGGAGCTGCACGCCGTGGTCAACAAACACCAGACGTCTTACCCCGAGGCATTTACCACCATTACAGGGGACTTCATTAAGGCAAACATCAAGAAATCACTCCCCAACTTCCACCAACATGTCTCCTGCTGCACCAGAGGTCCAAACACCCTCGACCACTGCTACACCACCATCAAGAACGCTCTATCCCTCGCCCTCACTTCGGTAAATCTGACCATACCGCGGTGCTGCTTCTCTCTGCCTACTCGTGGCAATTAAAGAGCGCACCCCCAGAGGTGAGGACAGAGCTGGTCGGGGGGGGGGGGGGGGGGGGGCAGAGGAACAACTACAGGACTGATTGGAGTCTGTAGACTGGGCAATATTCAATGACGTGGCAACGGACTTGAACGAATACGCCACAGTCGTTACAGACTTCATTAAGAAATGTGTGGGGGGGCTGCATCCCCACCAAAACCTTCCGAGTGTTTCCCAATCAGAAACCTTGGATGAACTTTGAGATCCGCACTCTTCTGAAGACCAGATACCGGGCATTCATGTCTGATGATACAGTGGTCCACAAGAAGTCCAGATATGACCTTGGTAAGGCCATCAAAAAGGCCAAAAGGGACTTCTGCTCCAAGCTGGAGGGTGAGACAGATGTTTGGCGGCTGTGGTGGGGCCTGAATGCAATCAAGGCGAAAGCAGGAGGCAACTCGAATGTCGGCGAAACATTACTCCCTGACGAGCTCAATGCGTTTTACGAACGCTTTGATACGGAGACCAATGATGTGCCTTCCCGGGCCCCCATTCACTGTGATGGTATTTCAGTCACAGAGGCCGACGTCAGGAAATCCTTCAGAGGGGTGAACCCTCGAAAGGCGCATGGACCTGATGGTATACCTGGTCGTGTTCTAAAAACCTGTGCGGATCAACTGGCTGGAGTTTTTACGGACATTTTCAACCTCTCACTTCTGAGGTCCAAGGTTCCCACCTGCTTCAAAAGTGCGTCATTAATACCGGTGCCCAAGAAGAGCAAGGTGACATGCTTCAATGACTATCGACCAGTGGCACTAACGCCTGTGGTGATGAAGTGCTTTGAGAGGTTGATCATGGTGCAAATCAACTCCTACCTCGACAAAAACCTGGACCCACTGCAGTTCGCTTACCGCCACAACAGATCAACGGTGGATGCAATCTCGCTGGACCACTTGGACAACAAAAACTCGTATGTCAGGCTGTTATTCATTGATTACAGCTCGGCATTTAACACAATCATCCCCTCCAAGCTGGTTACCAAACTTGCAGAACTGGGTCTCTGCACATCCCTCTGCAATTGGATCCTCGACTTCCTTATTCACAGACCACAGTCTGTTCGTATTGGTGGAAATGTGTCAGACTCGATAACAATCAGCACGGGAGCACCTCAAGGCTGTGTGCTCAGCCACCTGCTGTACTCTCTCTATACTCATGACTGCGTAGCCGGTCATAGTGCGAACTCCATCATCAAGTTCGCTGATGACACCACTGTTGTGGGACGTATCACTGATGGGGATGAGTCAGAGTATAGAAGAAAGATCGAGCGACTGTCCATATGGTGCCAGCTCAATAACCTGGCCCTCAACACCAGCAAAACCAAGGAACTGATTGTGGACTTTGGAAGGAGTAGGATGGGGGCCCACAGTCCTGTTTATATCAACTGGTCGATGGTTGAAAGGGTCAAGAGCTTCAAATTCCTGGGCGTGCACATCTCTGAAGATCTTTCCTGGTCCGAGAACACTGATGCAATTATTAAGAAATCTCATCAGTGTCTCTACTTCCTAAGAAGATTACGGAGAGTCGGTTTGTCAAGGAGGACTCTCTCTAACTTCTACAGGTGCACAGTAGAGAGCATGCTGACCGGTTGCATCGTGGCTTGGTTCGGCAACTTGAGAGCCCTTGAGACGAAAAGACTACAAAAAGTAGTAAACACTGCCCAATCCATCATCGGCTCTGACCTCCTTGCCATCGAGAGGATCTATCGCTCGGCAGCATCATCAAGGACTCACACCATCCTGGCCACATACTCATCTCCCTGCTACCTTCAGGTAGAAGGTACAGGAGCCTGAAGACTGCAAAGACCAGGTTCAGGAATAGCTACTTCCCCACAGCCATCAGGCTATTAAGCTTGGCTTGGACAAAACTCTGAACATTAATACCCCTTTATCTGTTATTTGCACTTTATCAATTTATTTATTCATGTGTGTATTTATGTATATAATGGTATATGAACACACTGATCTGTTTTGTAGTCAATGCTTACTATGTTCTTTGTGCTGAAGCAAAGCAAGAATTTCATTGTCCTGTCAGGGCCACATGACAATAAATTCTTGACTTTGAATTCCTTTAATATATGTAAACTGGAGTTCTAGATCAGTTAACTAGACCATTGGGCCAATTTGGATTTAATACTGTGTGATGAGAACCAGTTAGTTAATTAAACTTGCTGAAAAGGAGTCCATTGGAAAGAGCGACCATGGTCTTATAGAATTTGATAATTGTTTTCCAGATGATGTAATTTAAGCTAATCCACCTAGCTAGGTGCAGCAAAATTCTTTGTGTTTGTAGACAAAGTACATAAACGAATTAACGGCAAAGTTAAAAAGTGTACTCCTTTCTTCGTCCCCTCACCTCCTGCGAGTCACCCTTAGTTCCCTTCCCCCTCATGCTGGGTCCCCCTTTGTTCTCGGCGGCCCCTGCACACCACCGGTCCCCCTTTGTTCTCAGCGGCCTCCCACACCAGGTCCACCATTGTTCTCGGTGCCGCCCACCCCCCCAAAACCCGGGTCCCTCTTTGTTTTTGGCCTGACTTCATCCTCGACCCGACCTCAAGACTCCGACCCAACCTTATTCTTAGTTTCTTAAATAAGAACTACCAGGGAAATTAATGAATAAAAACTGATAAATCCATGCACCTGATCTACATCAGCAGACTTCAGAGTTGATGGGTTATCTGGTTATGATCCTCCAAAATTCTTTTGATTCTAGAACAGTTCTTGCAGATTGGAGAATAATAAATGTGACCCCCCCCCACTAATACAGGAGGGAGAAAAGGTAAACTAATGACCTGTTATACAATGAAAGATTTGATATTATTAAATTATGATCAGGAGTTGACCTCTTGGCCGCTCATGCATATTCTCTCATTTAATGATCTTGGTCAATTTGGCTGTAACTTCAATTCTGTGTTCCCACCTCCATTAATATTTTACTTTTGCTCATCACGAATCTGTATCTCTTGCATAAAAATACTCCTTCTTAATCCTCGAAGTAATCTCTAAAATGGATGACCCCTTTTTTAAATAATGATCCATATTCTCCAGTCTTCCACAAAAGAAAACATCATCTCCACTTCCATTCTGTCAAAGCCCCTCAGGATCATGTGTTTTGATCAAGTCTCTTTTCACTCTTCTAAACTTCAGTGAATTCAGGCTTAGCCTCTCCAAGTTTTTCCAGTAAAGTTATCTGTTCATTCCAACTTTACTTCAGAGTCACGTGAGTGATTCCGTGAAGAAGCCCCGCCAGTCCGCATGCGCGTCATTACATCAGACGCATGGCGCAACGATGGGCTGGCAGGACGCAGCTCCACCAGCGGTAAGTTAAAAATTTGCAGGTAAGTTTTAAAAAACTTACTGCGGTCGTTTTCTGGAGGTCTGTAAGACTGGTTTACAGGAGCCAGCAGGACCATGGAGAAGACGCTGAAAAAGTCGAGACACGCCATCGGAAGGTCAGCTGAAAAAGACTGCTATTCCGGTGCCGATTCTAAGCACCATGGCTACTCCTGTAGGGAGGAAATCCACTAAAAAATCAGTAAGGCCCGTGGACTCCGAGTCGAGCCAGGAGGGTTATCCTCCCACTTTGAGGGACGTCTAGATAAGATGGAGCACCTAATGGAAAGGATGCTCCATCGTGATATATTCCAAGAGGAATTATATATCCGTGGGTCACGCTATGGGCCCGTGGCAGCAGCCTCTACTAGAGGACTGTATAGGGAAGATCTTCTCGATAAAGAGGAGCCTTATATCCACTGGTCTTCTTGTGGGCCCATGGCAGCAGCACCTTTAGAAAGGCTGCATAATGTCTCCCTCATGGAGGAGGTGAGCGTACCAGGGCAGTTTTGTTCTGACCCTGAGGTTGGAGGTATTGCGGAGGAGCAAACCCCAAGGCACGAGAGTGAAACTCTAGACGTGCCAGATGTGGCATCTAAATTCACCATACCAACAGGAACTGGTGAGCCAATGGAAGGTAACCTGGCTAGAAACATCAATTATATGGTTTCCCATCAGTTACAGGAGTTAACGATGGAAGAGACGGCGAAAAGGTATGAGACACCTGTCAACTGTGCCTCAATCAAAGTGCCCACTGTTAACCAGGCCATCTGGGGGCAAATGGGTGTAAGCATGTTAAGGCTGTTAAGGCTGCAAAAGGTCTTAAAACTGGTTGGGTCAGGCATTACGGCCTTTGGAAGATCAGTCGAAGGGGGCGCCCCTGTCTAATACACAGCAGGATGCCTTGGCACTGTTGTGCAATGCGCACTTCGAAATAAATTGCCTTCGAAAAAATAAGACCAACTTTAAATCCAAAGTTTGTAGGGTTGTGCAGAACGGCTAAGGTACAGCCGGAAAACCTATTGGTCAAAGAACTGGATGACGACGCGAAGACGGTCGGCCTTATTAAAGCACAACCGACCGGTAGAATTCCGTTTCGTCGATTACACCCCTATAGACGGTTTACTGAGACTGGTTCAGGTCAAGGACCAAGCCGGGTTCTGCCATCGTTACGCAATTGGCGCATCCCAACATTTACTCACTCCAGAACTCGGAGGCTTAAGTATCCACCTGTAACTATGGAGGTACATGCATCTGGTTCTGTTCAGGACATGTCATATATGGATCAGTCATGAGTTGGGGGTAGATTGCAGTTCTTTAATGAATGGTGCGCCTTAACACCAGACCCGTTTATACTGGACAGCATTCAGGGGTTTCGAATTAAGTTTATTTTTAAATTGCGTCCGCCCACACAACATGCACCGAGTCGGACATTGGTGTTTTCAAAACCAGAAACTTTACAGGTAAATGCTGAAATTGAAACGTTATTTACAAAAGGTGTAATTGAAAAGTCGGTTCATCAACCTCACCAGTTTGTGTCCAATATATTTCCTAGACAAAAGAAGGATGGTGGGTGTCGAGTCATTTTTGATGTCCAGTATAAACATTTCAAAATGGAAACTTTTGTTACTGCTAAACAATTGGTTTCCAAAGGATGTTATATGGCAAGTATAGATCTGAAAGATGCATATTATTCAATACCGATGCATTACGATTATCGGAGATATTTGAAATGTAGTTGGATGAGACAACTGTGGCAGTTTAAAGCATTACCTAATGGGTTAACCTCAGCTCCTAGATTATTTACAAAGTTGTTGAAACCAGTGTTGGGTTTACTCCGGTCTCAGGCCATCACAATATGATTCTATTTGGATGATGTTCTAATCATTGGCAAGACTCAGGAAGCAGCGAATTAGCTGTTTCGTTTACTAAACATATGTTTGAAAGGTTGGGGTTTCTCATCCAGCCAAAATAAATCCAAATTGATACCATCAAGAATCAATGATTATTTGGGGTTCACCATTGATTCAACTAACATGTTAGTAACTCTGCCTAGAGGCAAGAGATTAGAATTAATGGAAGCTTGTAGCAATCTTGTTGATGAGCAGCAATCCTTCATCCGACAAGTGGCTAGTGTAATTGGCAAATTAGAGGGTGTTTTCCCTGGAGTGCAATTTGGGCTTTTACATTATCAGAATTTGCAACGAGCTAAGGAACAGGCACTCAAAACACATGCAGGTCATTTCGATAGACTCATGCAGTTGCCAGTTGAAGCTATCGCTGAGTTACAGTGGTGGATGACGAATGTTTCACGTTGCCCTAGTAAAATTTGGCTTAATCAACCTTCAGTTGTTTTACAAATTGATGTAAGTGCCTTGGGATGCGGAGCTACTGATATAATTTCTAGCTGCGTCGGCAGATGGAATGTGCATGAGGCGTTCATTCTTCAGGTGCATGGTATTAACTATTTAGAATTGTTAGGAGCATTCTATGGCTTAAAAGCATATTGTTCAACTATGCATGATTTGCATGTTCAGCTCCAGATTGATAACACCACAGCAGTTCCATATGTGAATCACATGGGCGGAATTAAGTCAGTATCATTTGATAAGCTGGTTAACCTTATTTGGCATTGGTGTATTGCAAGAAACATTTGGATTTTAGCAATCTACTTACCAGGTAGATATAACATGGTGGCAGACACCAGGTCACGAAAATTCAATGACAGCACAGAATGGATGTTGAATCCAAAAGTTTTTTGAAATGTTATCGCCAAGTATGGGTTGCCGGACATTGATTTGTTTGCATCCAGGCTAAATCACCAGTTACCAAAGTATGTTTCATGGGAGCCGGATCCAGGGGCAGTAGCGGTAGATGCATTCTCGCTACATTGGGGTGGTATCTTCTTTTACGCTTTTCCCCCATTCTGCCTCATCACTCTGTCTCATTAAGATTGAGCAGGACTCAACTTCAGGCGTTTTGGTAGTCCCCGACTGGCCTACACAACCATGGTTCCCACTCGTTCTGAGACTGATCACACAGCCTTTTATGGTTGTCCCCAAATGCAGCAACCTGTTGGTTCACCCTGTGACAGGAGAGAGTCATCCTTTACATGATCGTATTAATCTATTGGTTTGCAGATTCTGACGAGACCGTTCCTGGGAATCGGACTATCAGATTGTATGGTGGATGTGATTACTGCGGCCTGGAGGGATAGTACTAAGAAACAATGCGTATCTCATATCAAAGAATGGGAGATGTTCTGCTTGCAGTCAAGTATATCTTATCACACTGCAAGCATACCTGATGTATTGGAGTTCCTTGCCACGTTATATTTTGATGAGCGACTGAGTTATAGTGCCCATCAATAGTGCCAGAAGTGCATTATCCTCCTATTTATGGCAGGGGTCGGGACAATATTCTGTTGGGTCTCATCCATTGGTGTTCCAATTCATGAAGGGTATTTTTAACTGTAATCCTCCTAGGCCTAGGTATACGGAAATTTGGGATGTGAGCATAGTTCTCACACTACTTTGTCAATGGGCTCCAATTACATCTGTTTTTGCAAAGACTCACCCTTAAAATGGTCATGCTCATGGCGCTCGTTTCAGCGCAACGTGTCCAGACACTGCAAAAACTATGACTGGATAGCATGGTTTCTTCTGTAAATAATATTACATTTTATATTTATGATTCAATCAAACAAAGCAGGTCAGGAACGCCTGGGATGAAACTGAGTTATATGGCAAATCCAATTGATCTGCGGCTATGTGTAGTTATGCACTTACGACAGTATGTCGATGTCACCAAGAACCTTAGAGGCTCGGAAATTACGATGCTCATCAGTCACAAAATACATCGTAAGAAGGTGTCAATACAATACAGTACTAGGTGGCTGAAACAAGTTTTGGATTGTGCCGGAGTGGATACTGATGTGTTTAAATCTCACTCCACCAGGGCGGCATCAACATCCGCAGCGAGGGCACTGGACGTCCCTTTAGACCAAATTCTCTGAGCTGCAGGATGGTCCAGTGAAGGGACATTTCAACGGTTTTATAATAAACCTGTCCTCATGCCGGAAATATTTGGGCATACTATTTTGAGTTCTGTTTTGTAACTATCTCCTGGGAGAGAGGGGTCGTTATTGTTCTTTTGTTTATTAAAACATTAACCTATATAATTTGAAGTATGTTGAATACATTATTTGTTTATCCTGTGTCAACTGAGGCAGTGTGTCGTATGGACCTGTATCTATGGCATGAAATCACAGAGCTTTGAAATCTTCACGGAATCGCTCACGTGACTCCAAAGTAAAATAGTAAGATTAAACGAGAACTTATCAGTTTGAAGTTTGATGAGTTACGATGAGCGATTACTGGCCCACCACTCCCAAACCTCATATCGCAAAGGTCACTTGGTAGTTCTAGTCTTCTCTGCCTTATTATGTTACTTTGACTACTGTAATCTGTGATTTTACACCACTGCTTTGAAGATTGACGCGCATGCGGACTGGCGGGGCTTCAAGTAATCGCTCATCGTAACTCCTCAAAAAATAAAGATCAAACTTCAAACTGGTAAGTTCTCATTTAATCTTGCTATTATTACTCCAGTGAATCTTCTCTGAACTGCTTCCAACCCACAACATTATTCCTTAAATAAGCCGACCAAGGCACATCAGATGTGGTTTACCCCAGTTCCTACATAATTCAAACATAACTTTCCTAATGTTGTAATGAATCATATGATTGAGTTTAGATAACTGAGATTTCTGAAAGGGGAATCCTATTTCTATTTGAGGATATATACAATAGAGTAGATTAGAGGAACCAGTGAATGTGAAGAGACGAGACGGCAGATGCTGTAATCAGCAGCTAAAAAACACTGCTGGAGGACACACAGTAGGTCAGGCAACATCCATAGAGATAATGGGATAGTTGACTTTTTGGGTCTTGACCCAGCATCAAGATTCATGATGCACCATTTCGACTCAAAACATTTATTATCCCGTTGCCTCCGTAGATACTGCCTGACCCATTGAGCTCCTCTGGTGGTTTGTTTTTGGAACTAGTGAATGTGATATATGTGTGTAGGAAGGAACTGCAGATGCTCGTTTAAACCAAAGTTAGATACAAAATGCTGGAGTAACTCAGCGGGACAGGTCGCATCTCTGGAAAGCTGGAATGGGTGCCATTTTGAGTCGAGACCCTTCAAATGGGGATCAGTGAAAAAGGTGTGAGCACAGTAAATACAAAGAGAATGTTTTCCCTGTCGAATGAATCTAGAATCGGGGATTGTGAAATGTGGGATGGGTCTTTTAGGAATTAAATGAGGAGAAATAGGTTCACTCAGAAAAGGGCTAATCTTCACAATTCTCTACCTCAGCAGATTTGTTCATAGTTTACATTCAAATCCAAGAAAGGTTGATTTATCAGGTTAATGGAATCAAAGGATAAGGGGATAGGGCAATAAAATATGGTATACAGGCCTCCCCCTGTAATGAAGGCCCAATTTATGGTCATCCCATGCATATGATTAAGCATTTGAGAGGCTGGCGGGATAGATGGGGGTGGATTCGCGGACTGCTCTGTGTTTGCAGTCATTTTTTGCTGATTGGGATCGGGGCCTTTGTGCATGCTTTCTCTCCTTACCATCACCAAGCTGCAACAACCAGTGAATAAGTTGAACTCAGCAGAGCCAGCAGTACTGCACAGACTTGCTCCCACACTGAGTCAGTGAGGCTGGCTGGCAGGCAGCCACTTTTCTCACACCTGCTCGCTCTCCCGGTCGTGACTGTTTCTGCAATCCTCTATTGTCCACTTTTTTCTCATTTCCTACTTACGACTCCCTTGCACTCAAATTGCAAGGTGCCTAGATTATATGGACAACTGGCCCAAGTACGGGCTATTACCAATCTTTCAAAGTATTTCATTACAGTTAATATGAGAGATACTGGGTGGTAGTCAGAGACGGGTTATTTTAGAAATAGTAGGAACTAGTATTTCTAATGGATTTAGTCATCTAACTTTCTTGAAGACGAAAGAGACTGCAGAGGCTGCAATCCGAAACAAAAAAAAATTAAAGAACGGCATGTCAAGCAGCACCTCAGATGGCAAATCTAAACATACATCTCTGGTGCCACTTTGATCTTCTGAGTTGCAGCATTCCTTTTTATAAAGGAGCATTGTTACAAGACCTAACATCAGTGGCGCTCCAGATCTGCCTTTGCCTGTGCTTGCGATTCCGGAGGCTGGAGAGGTGGGGATCTGGATTAAAATTCAGATTTGTATTGGTTGTCGGAGGTATTTGCTCAGACTTAGAAGTTGATAAAATTCGATCTGCCTTCCGTTCCCGTTTTAAAAATAAAGTTGCTGGATTGAAGTTAAATGTGACTTCTAACGCCTTCAACATCACGGATCAAAATCAACATCAAGGACTTCCACATCAGGACAAAACAAAAGTTATATTTATATAACATCTTAACCTTGCTTTTTGGTGTGGTTTCATTTTAATCTGATGATTCAAAATATGTTATTTAGGCCCCGATATTGGCCGTGTCTTGCCTGCCGATATCGCGGGGCTTATGGCAGTAGCCACATTCCGATCTATCACAATCCATTCTCAAGATAACCAAATTCATTATTTTTTTCCACAATCATGTCATAAGAACATCTACCTACTCTAAATGTGTTATTGTCTATTTAAAAAATGTGGTATTTAAAAACAATATTTTTAATCTTGAGAATGGGATAGATGTTTAGATCTAAGTAATTGAAATTAGATTAATTGATTTGATGTTTGATGAATATGAATTTTTTGTTGGGTTTTTACTTTTTGTTTTAACGTTACAATAATATTAAAGTTCTGATCTTGAGAATATCACATTTTTGAATTTTCAAGGCTGTTTATTACTATTTCTGTCACAATGGTCAATTTTGTAATTATATACAATTAGGTAACTAGCTAATTAAATGCTTTAATTTCAGGTCATCCAAGTAAGATGTATCATATTTGTTTCAGAATGCTTCAATCTATAATAACTGAAAATTTCATTCAGTTCACTTTTTTAAGAAAGTTATGGGCTTTTATGTTAATTGACTGTCCTTCATCACAGCTTTTGTGTTAAGCTAATGGAAAAGCAATAGGGAACAAGATGCTAATTTCCGAGTATGAAAATGGCCATAACGTTTTTAATACTGAAGCTATGAAAGTGAATTAGGTATCAAATTAAAGTTCTTTTTATGCTTTATCTGATGGGATAAATTACAGGCTTGATTTATTTAATATCAACATTTTGTAACATTCATATAAATTCCATTAAGCCTTGCATGGACTGGGGTTAAAAATTAATTAACACGTTCTCTGAAATGCAAGATGGCTCTTAGTATTTTAAGAAGAAATATTTTTAATGTCTCCTTCATTATTGTGTTTAGTTTGTAATTTATTTCCAAAATTGTGGTCACAGAAGAGTGAGAAACTCAATTCCCTTTTGTTATTAATGTATCCACATCCTTTGTCCATTCTGCCAACTTCAGCTAATTATGATTTTCCAATTAATTATTTACCCTTGTGCTCTGCTGTTATGCACTGCTAAGAAATAATAGTCAAGCATTTTATACAGGAAAAATAATTTCCGTATCCATATCACTAAAACCCTCTAAAAAGATAAAATAGGTATTCGATTTAAAACATCCTGGTCTTTTGAATTTACGGCTATTATGTATGAACAGATAACAATGATTTTGTACAAAATAATGAATTTGGTTTTGTTTTTGCATTGTAGGTGAATGTTCATCACCCCAGTGCAAATCCGAATGAGATTGATCTTTTCTATTGTAACATCTGCTTGATGGATATCAAAGCAGTGCGACTTGATCTTTCCTAAAGATAATTCCCAAAGGATCCCGGGATATATTCACAAAAATTACATTCAAAAGGACGACACCAACACTTTCAGTGTAATAAACTGTTTTACTATGGATCCACAAATAGCAGCGATACACAGAAACGATTTTACAAGCCAAAATGAAGAATGTACTGTTGAGTTTAATACTGGAGAGAAACTGAAAAGTGAACAGCTTAATTTTAATTCTGGACATTCAACTTGTGTGCATTGTGATTTTACATACACTGATCATGAAACTTTGGAAAAGCATCTTGGTTCAATTCATCCTGAATTCTCAGATTTAACAAATGTTGTGATGTATCAGAAAACTGCCAAATTGTTTCATTGTCAGTTGTGTTTTTATACAAACAAAGTATACAAAGATGTTTATAATCATGTTGCAATGCAGCACCCAGAGCCGAGCAAAAGTGAAATAGCTTCCCAATTAAAGGAGCCTTTCACAGGAACAGGAAAGGAAACTAAACAATCACGCGTCACAAAGAGAAAACTCAAAGAAGCCAAAGTGATTGAGAAAGGAAAATCTACGAAAAAGAAAAGGGGACGAAAAAAGCGTTCAGAAATAATTGCAAATGCAGTTGAAATAAAACCTACAAAACCAGTAGAGCCAAGTGTGACTACAGTTGATGGGCAACCTGTTAAAAGAAAACCTGGAAGACCAAAGCGTAAAGTCGAAGAAGTAAAAACTGATTTAAACTGTACAAAATGTGGAATGCGATTCAGTAGTCTTAATGAGCTAAATATCCATAATTGTCAGAAGAAAAAGCTGAAGGATTCCAACTCTCCACCATACGAGTTTGGGTTTTCTGATTATAGTGGTCAGTATCCAACTAAATATGGATCCACCCATAAATCAATAGCTCCAAGTAACACTTCTAAAGAACCTGCGGGTTTGAACAAATTTGAAAAGTCAACAGTCTTAACTAATCCTGACAAACTGACCATATCAAATAACCCTACAGTGCATGCCATATCCAATGACTTCAGTGAATTGACAAATTCAGATAATGCCATGAAGCTCCCAACTTCGCTTGATCCAGCAGAGACATCTGTGGAAAAAGATTATGTAAAACGTTTACACGAAAATGTCAAGTATGTCAGAGGAACCTTTCACTGTAATTCTTGTAAATTCCATTGTAAAAGCAAAAGTAGTGCTTTGTATCATGTTGTAAGAGTACATGACAAGCCTTATCCCTATAAGTGTGGTGAATGTGGAAGATGTTTTGTTATGGACAAGGAACTTCAAAGGCACATGTCAGTTCACACCGGGGAAGCTTATTACAAATGTTCTAAATGTGACTTTGAGTCTGATTATGCCAGAGCATTTAAGAATCATGAGAAGCAGTGTACTTCTCAGCCAAGAGAAGATAAATGTTCAGAAAATATTGATGCTAAGAAACAGCAGAATACAGTACAAGAGATAAAGTCAATCGGTCCAGAATCTCCTTCAGTCCCGCCTCCCAGTTTTGTTAAGGAAGAAGTACAATCACAGGAAAATTCTTTGTCAAAAGTTGAACCATCTGAAGCTGAATTACCTGTGGAAACAGAAACAAAATGTGTAGAGCAAAGTGCTGGTCAGGTTCAAGCCTCAAAGATGCCTCATTTGGAAGCGGCAAAGCCCACGGCAGCTTATCAACAAGATTCTGTATCTCCGAAGGAGAGTATAATCTGTCCTGAATGTGGAAAAATGTTTGAAGAACAAGATATGTACCAAAAGCACAAAGTTTTCCATGCAGTACAAAAGCCGCTGATCTCTGGGATCACTCGTGAGGTGTCAGTCTCAGATGATGTGGAAAAAACTGCAGAAAGAAAAATATTCAGTTGCATTCCTTGCAATGTCAAGTATCAAAGTGAAGAGGATTTGCAGCACCATCTGAATATTCATAAACCAAATGCTGAGGGGAAAAATTTTAACTGTGATATTTGTAGTGCCAGGTTTGATAAACAAATTGATTTGCGTGATCATCTAAAAATTCACAGACAAAATATTTCAAAGACTAATCAAACTGGTATGCCTGATAACCGAACACTTTACAGATGTAATTACTGTCCTTACAGCACTTACCTGTTTGTTAATTACATAGGACATGTCAAGATAGCTCATTCCAATGAATTTCCTATTCACTGCACATCCTGTGGAGATGGGTTTCAGCTTCCAGGTGAACTAAGAAAACATAAATGTCAGCAGAGTCAAAGTGGCGGTGTCGTATCTAGCCAGGGAGATGATTAAAGCGTTTAATGTAGTTATATTGAATTGGAAAGGTATTACAATTCCCAGCACTGGTATTCTGCTTGTGCATTAACAATTTTGATCACATTTTTCAGTTTGAAGAAATGTGACTGGGATAAAGAACACGCGTGGAAAGAGTGTCCAATTCAGAATTGCTAGTCTTGTTTAAAGTCTTATAAAAACAAATGAACCTTGTAAATATTTTAAAATACACCCATACTTTACAAGCATCATTTATTTCTTGTGTACTCGCTGAAAATTAGATATTTTCTGCTGACAACAATCTGAACAGGTAACCTATAACTATAAAATAGCGTTCTTTGTCGCTAACTGGCACAGACTTGCATATTAACAACTGAAGGAAAATGTACTCCATTCGTGTAAAAACAAGGGATTGCAGATTCTGATTTACATAAAAAAGGAACAAAATGCTGGAGTAACTCAGCAGGTCAGGCAGCATCTTTGGAGACATGAATAAGTGATGTTTCGGGTCGGGTAGTCTGAGGGAGGATCCCCACCCAAAACGTCGCCTATCCATGTTTCCCCGAGGTGCTGTCTGACCTGCTGAGTTACTCCAACACTTTGTGTCTTTTTTTTGTACTCTGTTCTTGGTTAGTCATAAGGGATGCATTACTGGAGTGACATTGCTTATTCTGAGTATTGCTTCTCAGCAATTGTATTATCCATATTGGTTTAAACTTATCAGAATTTAAAATTAGATTTTTTTTTAAAAAAAATTCTTGATTAAGCTCCATGGCAAATTACAAAAACGTTCCTATACTTGTGTTCTGTGTGCAGTTTATTAGTAATTTTGCTTAGCTGTATTAGGTAAGTTTGCAATATTGAGTTTTATTTTGTTCTAGAAACAAATTAGAAAAAATATCTTCCTCTTATTATTAAGAAAGGGAAATGTACCATTTTATTCCTACTGTAACCTAAAATACTAGATAACGTGTGAATGCAAGTACTTTTATAAAATCCATTGAATGAGCAGAACATTTTGAATGGCTTGAGCTAGTGATTGGTAAGCCTGTAATTTCCAAGTGTGATTGTCGATGGAATTTCTGTTTCCAGTAGTGGTACATGTATTCGCTTATTGTACAGCTTTTTAATTTGGTGTTGATCTTGTCTGCTAACTCACTGGTATATTTAGTGAGGGGGTTACATTAGTTTTTAAACAAATTATAGTCTGAATTTTTGGGTATACTAACAGTATTAGCCATAATATACTAATGTGAATTTGTTGCTGATTCTTTCAGAGATAATTACAGTGTAGTATTGGCTTTTTACTAACCAATTTGTCTATTCAACAATAAATATGTTTTACAGTACTTTCTGTAAGTAAATATGCAACCTTTAACATCAAAAATCCAGATAACATGTTTTGTTAATGTAATAAAAAATATCAAATATGTAGCATTGTGTGTTTGAATTTAATCAGACTTACATAATATTTGAATTATAGGAAACATGGCACACGATGCCAATCTGCCTTTTGTGTCTATTCTGGTCAAAATAAAGTTACCCATGTTATTTGCCTCTACTCCACAATTTGAGATTTGTAATAGGAAATAAATCACGTGGTTAAAGTGCACATTCTCAGATTTTAATAAAGGCCATTTTTATACATTTTGGTTTCACCATGTAGAAATTACATTAGTGTTTATACATAGTCCCCCATTTCAGGGCACCATAATGTTTGGGACACAGCAATGTCATGTAAATGAAAGTAGTAATGTTTTGCATTTTGTTGCGTATCCTTTGCATGCAATGACTGCTTGAAGTCTGTGATTCATGGACATCACTAGTTGCTGGGTGTCTTCCCTGGTGATGCTCTGCCAGGCCTATGTGCAGCCATCTTTAGCTTAATGCTTGTTTTGGGGGCTTGTCCCCTTCAGTTTTTTTTTCAGCATATAAAAGGTATGCTCAATTGGGTTCAGATCGGGTGATTGACTGGGCCGCTCAAGAATTAACCATTTTTTAGCTTTGAAAAACTCCTTTGTTACTTTAGTTGTATGTTTGGGATCATTGCCCTGCTGTAAAATGAACTGTCGGCCAATGCGTTTTGAGGCATTTGTTTGAACTTGAGCAGATAGGATGTGTCTATACATTTCATTATGCTACTACCATGAGCAGTTGTGTCATCAATGAAGATCATAAGTGAGCCAGTACCTTCAGCAGCTATACATGCCCAGGCTATAACACACCCATCACTGTGATTCACAGATGAGGTGGTATGCTTTGGATCTTGGGCAGTTCCTTCTCGCCTTCATACTTTGCTCTTGCCATCACTCTGATATAAGTTAATCTTCATCTCATCTGGCCACAAGACCTTTTTCCAGAACTGGTTGCACTTTTAAGTACTTCTTGGCAAACTAAACCGGCCATCCTATTTTCATGGCTAACTAGTGGTTTGCATCTTGCAGTGTAGCCTCTGTATTTCTGTTCATGGCCTTCTCCAGACAGTGGTCATTGACAAATCCACACCTGACTCCTGAAGAGTGTTTCATAGAAACAGAAAATAGGTGCAGGAGTAGGTCATTTGGCCCTTCGAGCCTGCACCCCATTCAATATGATCATGGCTGATCATCCAACTCAGCATCCTGTACCTGCCTTCTCTCCATACCCCCGATCCCTTTAGCCACAAGGGCCACATCTAACTCCCTCTTAAATATAGCCAATGAACTGGCCTCAACTACATTCTGTGGCAGAGAATTCCACAGATTCACCACTCTGTGAAAAGTGATTTTCTCATCTCGGTCCGGAAAGACTTCCCTCTTACAGACCTCCCAACTATCCCCTTTTGGCGGGATATTCCCGCTTTTTAGGTTCCCTTCCCGCCATCCCGATTTGTACCCTAATTATCCCGCTAAATTGTTCCTCCCGTGGTGAACGCCGGCGCCATGTGTTCCCCGGTTTGCCGGCCCGCGCGATCAGCGGCACTTTTGCCGGGCCCCAGTGGCCGCGCGTGCGCAGTGGGGGAGGGTTGCCGGGCCCCAGTGGCCGCGCGTGCGCAGTGGGGGAGGGTTGCCGGGCCCCAGTGGCCGCGCGTGCGCAGTGGGGGAGGGTTGCCGGGCCCAGTGGCCGCGCGTGCGCAGTGGGGGAGGTTGCCGGGCCTGGCGCCATTTCGAGCCACGCCACGCCCGGCCCAGAGCCCGGGCGGCACTTTCTTGCCGGCAGCCGGCCGCTCGCGGCAGCCCCATCACCGGGGGTACACAAAAGCTGGAGAAACTCAGCGGGTGCAGCAGCATCTAAGGAGCGAAGGAGATAGGCGACGTTTCGGGTCGAGACCCTTCTTCAGCTAGAAGAAGGGTCTCGACCCGAAACGTCGCCTATCTCCTTCGCTCCTTAGATGCTGCTGCACCCGCTGAGTTTCTCAGCTTTTTGTGTACCCTCGATTCTCCAGCATCTGCAGTTCCTTTTAAAGCCCCTCACCGGGCCTCCCCCCCCCACCCCCCACCCCCACCCCCACCCAGTGCGCAGGCGCAGACCCGCCGGCAACCTGGCCAAGTGCGCATGTGCCGCACCCGCCCGCCGGCAGCCCGCTGATCTGCACCAGTGCGCAGGCGCATAGCCGCCGGCAACAACCCCAAGTGAGAGAAATTAAGGTGAGTCTAGTGCCAAGTTTATCAAAGTTTAACAAAGAATTATAAATGTTTCAGCATACATGTACCTTTTTCACATTTTGGCATTTAAAATACTTCTTCACAATTTAGAATTTGTGACATGGGACCCCGAATAGGGCGCCGCGACATATTATGAATTTTCATTTAAAAATATGAATTTTGAGGGGAAATATTATGAATTTTGACAATCAAATGTTGGGAGGTCTGCTCTTATCCTTAAACAGTGACCCCTTGTTCTGGACTTCCTCAACATCGGGAACAATCTTCCTGCATCTAGCCTGGAACCCCTTAAGAATTTTGTAAGTCTCTAAGATCCCCCCTCAATCTTCTAAATTCGAGCGAGTACAAGCCGAGTCTATCCAGTCTTTCATCATATGCAAGACCTGCCATCCCAGGAATCAGTCTGGTGAACCTTCTCTGTACTCCCTCTATGGCAAGAATGTCTTTCCTCAGATTAGGAGACCAAAACTGTACGCAATACTCCAGGTGTGGCCTCACCAAGACCCTATACAACTGCAGTAGAACCTCCCTGCTCTTGTACTCAAATCCTTTTGCTATGAATGCCAACATACCATTCGCTTTCTTCACTGCCTGCTGCACCTGCACGCCTACTTTCAATGACTGGTGTACCATGACACCCAGGTCTCGTTGCATCTCCCCTTTTCCTAATCGGCCACCATTCAGATAATAGTCTACCCTCCTGTTTTTGCCACCAAAGTGGATAATCTCACATTTTTCCACATTATTTGCCATGCATTTGCCCACTCACCCAAACTATCCAAGTCACCTTGCAGCCTCCTAGCATCCTCCTGACAGCTAACACTGCCCCCCAGCTTCGTGTCATCCGCAAACTTGGAGATGTTGCATTCAATTCCCTCATCCAGGTCATTAATATATATTGTAAATAGCTGTGGTCCCAGCAGTGAGCCTTGCAGTACCCCACTTGTCACTGACTGCCATTATGAAAAGGACCCGTTTATTCCTACTCTTTGCTTCCTGACTGCCAGCCAGTTCTCTATCCACATCATTACTGAACCCCCAATACCGTGTGCTTTAAGTTTGTATACTAATCTCGTATGTGGGACCTTGTCGAAAGCCTTCTGAAAGTCCAGATATAACACATCCACTGGTTCTCTGTTATCCATCCTAGTAGTTACATCCTCGAAAAATTCTATAAGATTCGTCAGACATGAATTTACCTTTCATAAATCCATGCTGACTTTGTCCAATGATTTCACCACTTTCCAAATGTGCTGCTATCTCATCTTTAATAACTGACTCTAGCATTTTCCCCACTACTGATGTTAGACTGACTGGTCTGTAATTCCCCGTTTTCTCTCTCCCTCCCTTTTTAAAAAGTGGGGTTACATTAGCTACCCTCCAATCCTCAGGAACTACTCCAGAATCGAAAGAGTTTTGAAAAATTATCACTAATGCATCGCCTATTTCTGGCGCTACTTCCTTAAGTACTCTGGGATGCAGTCTATATGGCCCTGTGGATTTTAATCCATTCAATTTACCTAACACCCCTTCCCGGCTAACCTGGATTCCACTCAGTTTCTCTATCTCATTTGACCCGCAGTCCCCTGCTATTTCCGGCAGATTATTTATGTCTTCCTTAGTGAACACAGAACACAGAACCAAGTAGTTATTCAATTGGTCTGCCGTGTCCTTGTTCCCCATGATCAATTCACCAGTTTCTGACTGCAAGGGACCTGAATTTGTTTTAACTAACATTTTTCTCTTCACATATCTATAACAACGTTTGCAGTCAGTTTTTATGTTCCCTGCCAGTTTTCTTTCATAATCTATTTTCCCTTTCCTAATTAAGCCCTTTGTCCTCCTCTGCTGGACTCTGAATTTCTCCCAGTCCTCTGGTGGGCTGCTTTTTCTGGCTAATTTGTATGCTTCATCTTTTGTTTTGATACTATCCCTGATTTCCGTTGTTATCCACGGATGCACTACCTTCCCTGATTTATTATTTTGCCAAACTGGGATGAACAATTGTTGTAGTTCATCCATGCAGTCTTTAAATGCCTTCCATTGCATATCCACCGTCAACCCTTTAAGAATCACTTGCCAGTTTATCTTGGCCAATTCACGTCTCATACCCTCAAAGTTACCTTTCTTTAAGTTCAGAACCCTTGTTTCTGAATTAACAATGTCACTCTCCATCCTAATGAAGAACTCAACCATATTATGGTCATTCTTGCCCAAGGGGCCATGCATTACAAGACAGCTAACTAACCCTTCCTCATTACTCAATACCCAGTCTAGAATAGCCTGATCTCTCATTGGTTCCTCTACATGTTGGTTTAGAAAACTATCCTGCATACATTCCAATAAATCCTCTTACTCAGCACCCCTGCCAATTTGATTCACCCAATCTATATGTAGATTGAAGTCACCCATTATAACTGTTTTACCTTTGTTGCACGCATTTCTAATTTCCTGTTTGATGCCATTCCCAACTCCACTACTACTGTTAGGTGGCCTGTATACAACTCCCACTAGCGTTTTCTGCCCCTTAGTGTTTCGCAGTTCTACCCATATCAATTCCACATCCTCTAAGCTAATGTCCTTCCTTTCTATTGTGTCAATCTCCTCTCTAACCAGCAATGCTACTCCACCTCCTTTTCTTTTAGAAACATAGAAACATAGAAATTAGGTGCAGGAGTAGGCCATTCAGCCCTTCGAGCCTGCACCACCATTCAATATGATCATGGCTGATCATCCAACTCAGTATCCCGTACCTGCCTTCTCTCCATACCCTCTGATCCCCTTAGCCACAAGGGCCACATCCAACTCACTCTTAAATATATTCTGTCTATCCATCCTTAATATTGAATATCCCTGGATGTTCAGCTCCCAGCCTTGAGCCATGTCTCCGTGATCCCAACTATATCATATTCATTAATAACTATCTGCACATTGAACTCGTCCACCTTATTACATATGCTCCTTACATTGAGACACAAAGCCTTCAGGCTTTTTTTTTACAACACTCTTACCCCTTATACAATTATGTTGAAAAGTGGCCCTTTTTGATTTTTGACCTGGATTTTTCTGCCTGCCACTTTTACTTTTCACTTTGCTACCTATTGCTTCTACCATCATTTCACACCCCTCTGTCTCTCTGCTCGTGCTCCCATCCCCCTGCCACATTAGTTTAAATTAGTTTCGGATCTGTCAGACAGGTGTTTGGGGTTTACTTTATTATAGAGAGAATTTGTCTGTCATCAGCTGTGGAGATCTGCCTTGGCCTGCCAGTCCCTTTGCGATTAGTAAGCTTAACTGTGCTCTTCTTAATGATGGTTCCAAACAGTTGATTTAGGTAAGCCTAAGATTTGCCTGTCACTAAGATAAAACTGTCTTGACAGTTTTATTCTTGTTTCTCAGTCTCATAATGGCTTCTTTGACTTTCATTGGCACAACTTTGGTCCTCATGTTGATAAACAGCAATAAAAGTTTCCAAAGGTGATGGAAATTACTTTCACCGACCTCCCGTATACTTCGGTCATGACGGCCCGCGCTGACTGTCACTGTCTACCGGGTCACTCTGGCATTGGCTGTTACACAGGGACGACATGACAACTTTTAACTACATCAAGGGAGGACGTTTATTATTCCCTCCCGTGTCTTATTTAATTTTATCATTTATCGTGATTTTCCTTCTTTTTTTAAATTAGTAAAGTGGGGTTTTTAATCTTTTAAAATCTTTTATCGCACAAGCAAATCTGTGCTACCAAACGAGACCAATTTCATCGTGACTTTCTTAAACTAGTAAAGCAGCGTTTTATCCTGTCATCATGCATTTCGTGCTACCAGCCGAGACCAATTTTGTGATCTTCGCTGGTAACTTACTGCTTTTAACGGTTTTTAACCTTGAAGATGTTGCTGGTAACTTACTGCTTTTAACTGTTCTTAACCTTGAAGATTTTTCTTCCACCCAGCCCTATTGCAATATATACCATAGAATACTGTAACCTCGCTCGTGCCATATTCGATTTCTAACATCGAAGATTGAATTATTACCATGCTTGGATCTGGAAGAATATGAAACACATCGACACCAGTGTTGTATTTGGTTCTGTTGATTGCCTTCTCCCAACTTGGATTCAGGATTTTCCATGAATAGGACCATGGTCCGTCAAAAATTTGCGAAGACAAAGGATGGCTGTGTAGCGGCCTGGACGAGGTCAGGAAAAGGCCAGACGCGAGGCAGGTTTAAACAATAGTCCTTTAATCCCTACAGCGGGAGCACACCACACACACTGAGAGCACACACCCAGGGGTGGTCAGGAAACCCAGTGGCAGACCAACGCCCCGTCACTCAATCAGCGAGGGGGATGATCCAAAGCAAACAGCTTCCACCCTGGCACGCAGAGGCACCACCCCCTGTGGAATTACGCGGCACTTGGACGAGTTGATGGACAACCCGAAGTCGCTGAGGCGCTTACACAGCTGACGGAGGTGAATGCATTGCTCTTGCCGTGTGCAACTGGCCACGAGTATGTCGTCCAAGTAGACGAAGACGAAGTCCAGGCCGCGGCACACACAGTCCATAATCCGCTGAAAGGCCAGCACAGCGTTCTTCAACCCAAACGGCATCCGTAGAAATTTGAATAGACCAAATGGCGTTAGAATGGCCGTCTTCGCGATATCATCAGGGCGGACCGGAATTTGATTGTACCCTCGCATGAGGTCCACCTTGGAGAATACCGATGCTCCGGCCAGATGGGCGTTGAAGTCCTGGATGTACGGGAACGGGTACCTGTCGGCGACGGTCGCATCGTTCAGCGACGGTAATCCCCACACGGGCATCAGCCCCCGTCCGCCTTGGGGACCATGTGGAGCGATGCCGCCCATGAGCTATCGGAGGGACGCACGATGCTCATTGCATCCATCAGGCGGAACTCCTCCTGAACCAGACGAAGCTTGTCTGGCGCGAGACGACGCGCTGGTGCGTGCACAGGCGGGCCGGTAGTAGGGATTTGGTGCTCCACCCCGTGCTTGGGGGTGGAGGAGCGGAAGTGGGGTTCAAGGATGTCAGGGAAATCCACCAGGATGCGCGCGAAAGTCGCATCCACGGATGACGGGGCCATCAGGTCGTGATACGGGATCACCGATGCGGAGGAAGACCGGCTCCAGCGTGACGGAGTGCATCAGGCACCGCCGCTTGACATCCATGAGCAGTGAATGGGCTCGAAGGAAGTCGGCACCCAGCAGCGGCTGGGAAACGTCAGCAATGACGAACTCCCATGAAAAGGAGCTGCGGCCAAAGTTGAGGGAGATGGTCCCGTTCGCCGCAGTGAGGAGGGGCCAGCGTTTGCCCGCACAGATGTCAGCGATGGAGGGAGGCAGGACTCTCACTTCCGCACCCGTGTCCACGAGGAATCGACCTCCAGTGCGGCGATCCCAGGCGAAGATGCGATGCATTTTTCTGGCCACCGAAGGAATCACTGATGACCGGCCCCTTCGTTTCCCTGGAATGAACAGGGTGGGCGACATCGCCTGGCTGTAGCTCCCCAGTGACGGTGGTTATAGTACCAACCCCCTCTGCTGGCGTCTGGTGGAACTGCAGGCCAATTTGGCTGGTTTGAACGCCAGCAACCACTGCTGGCGTTGGGTGGAACTGCAGGTGGGCCCTGCTGGAAGGACGTGCCTGCAGTGGAATGCCCAATGGCGGCCAGATTTTGCCATCTGGGAGCAGTGGAGATGCGGTCGATAGCGGCCCCGACCTGCTCTGAGCCTCCAACCGCCGCGGGAAGGAAGGTCAGCGCTTCCAGGTTTTGCTGGCGAGACATCCACAGCTCTTCAGCCTGCTCGCCCAGCGCCTGCATGTTAGTAAAGGGGTCCCTGGCGAGCTGCAGGCAGATGTCGGGCGGGAGCTTTTGCAGGTAGGTGAATTTAAATAGCAAACAGGGTTCATGGTCCCCCATTAGGGTGAGCATGTCCTCCAGGTGGGCAGACGGCCGGCAGTCACACAGGCTGTCCATTCGGAGAATCCGAGCTGCCCGCTCCAAGTCACCAAGGCCAAACTTCCTGATAATGAATTCCTTAAGTTCCTTAAGGCCCCTATATTTGTTAGCTTCCGGGGGGGAGGGGCTCTGAGGAAAGGCTTAACTCGCCTCGTAGTTGCTTGGTCAAGCGCGCTGACCACGTAATAGTATTTTGTTTCGTCTGCTGTAATACCTCTCACAGCAAATTGTGCTTCCGCCTGCCGGAACCAGATGTCAGGTCCACAGAGTAGGGAACTTAAGCGCAACAGCATTATTATATGATGAATGTCGAGGGCACCAGTGTAGCGGCCTGGACGAGGTCAGGAAGAGGCCAGACGCTAGGCAGGTTTAAACAGTAGTCCTTTAATCCCTACAGCAAGAGCACACCACACACACTGAGAGCACACACCCAGGGGTGGTCAGGAAACCCCGTGGCAGACCAACGCCCCTGTCACTCAATCGGTGAGGGGGATGATCCAAGGAGTGGCCTATCCCCAAGGATCGCCACAGTTGGACCGTTGTTGGGAAAGATGGTAAAAGTAATACCCCTGATGATGACAATCCGCCATCCTCCCGCTACACCAATTATCACACCCGTAAACATGTTAATGGACAAAGAAATGCGTGTAATGGTGATGCTCAAAAGGAGATTCATGGTACCAACAAAGATATTGATCATAATGATGTCAGTAATGAACATGGGATCAAAATCGCTGTTATAAATTGCCGCAGTATAAGAGGAAAATGTGCTGTGATCAATTCATTTATTGAAACTGAAAACCCTGATATCCTTATCGGGTCTGAATCATGGCTGGACCCATCAATCAAATCTGCTGAGATTTTCCCTCCTCACCTCCAAATTTTTAGAAAGGACAGAAACTCGCATGGAGGTGGTGTCTTCATCTTAGTTAACAATACCATTCCTTGTTTTGAAAGAACAGACATACAGCAACTGAGCAAATCAGGTGTCATGCTACACTGGAGGGTCAGTCGTTGCAGATCGGAAGTTTTAACCGACCACCTGACATGAAAAAAGATCTTGGATCAAACATCTCCAAAATTAACACCTTATTACGCTCTCCACTTATCATCCTGGGGGGCGATTTCAATGTCCCAGGTGTAGATTGGTCTGACGGCATACAAAGCGAACCAAAAGGGGCTCTCCAGGAAGCCCTAGCTGACCTTACTCTGGAAAATCACCCGTCCCAAAAAGTCACTTTCCCTACCAGGCGTGATGAGACAAGTGGCACCGAAAATACTTTAGATTTATTGTTCACTTCACACCCAGATTTAATTTCAGAAGTTTCATCATGTGCTGGAATTAGCGATCATTATATTATCCAAGCAAAACTGCACACAAAGCTTAAAGTTCCTTCAAAACCATCGCGTAACATGGACCAAATTTTGATAGCCCACTGTTCTTCAAGAGAATACTTAATACTATTCCGGAATGCACACAAAATAATTTAATAATCGGTGGAGACTTAAATTGTACACTAGATTCCTATTTAGACAGATGATCAACTCAAAGAAAATCAAAATCTCAGTCAAGTGAATTTTTAAACTCATAGATTAACACTACCAACATTAAGGATGTCTGGAGAATTGAAAATCCATCCGGACGAGAATATTCATTTTATTCACCTGTGCATAAAACATATTCAAGGATAGACTATTTTTTAGTAGATTCTAAACTTATTCCATTTACCTACAATTCACAATATCATAACATTATAATTTCGGACCATGCTCCATTAACGTTTATGATTAAACTAAACGGAATGGACAAGAAACAGACATAATGGAGACTTAATCCTCAAATGTTAAATGAAATGGGATGTTGTGAATACCTAGTAAAACAGATTAATATGTTTTTCGAGGTCAATGACCAGCCTGAAATTTCTCCCTCCCTTCTCTGGGAAACATTTAAAGCATTTATATGAGGGGCATTCGTCTCCTCCCAGGCATTTCTTAATAAAGAGATTAGGGCTAAACAACAGACATTGGAAATGCAGGAGCACCTTCATTGGCAAAACATAATAAAATTGCAGCACTGAAGTTAAATAAAATATATTCTGACCAAGTAATAAAACTATATCAACATACAAAACAATTAAATTTTGAATTCGGTGATAAACCACAAAAACTATTAGCACGTCAGCTTCGTAAATTGGACGGGGGAAAAACGATTCATAAGATTAGATCAGATAAGGGAGAAATATTAACACTCCCTAAAGATATTAATGACGGATTTTCACAATACTGTCAATATCTTTATTCAACTAAAGTGACAGAACAATCAACAGGAATGGAAACATTTTTACAGAAATGTAACCTTAAAGGTTTAGATTTGCAAGAGCAAACATAGAAATTAGGTGCAGGAGCAGGCCATTCGGCCCTTCAAGCCTGCACCGCCATTCAATATGATCATGGCTGATCATCCAACTCAGTATCCTGTACCTGCCTTTTCTCCATACCTCCTGATCCCTTCAGCCACAAGGGCCACATCCAACTCCCTCTTAAATATGGCTTCCGGTGGCGCTATGGAGCCCTAGAGTATAGCGCCAGCCAGCTCCGCAAAAAAATCGTTAAAAACGGGGGTTTTAGAAGACTTACCGGCTGTCTGTAACGAGCTGTTTGTTGTTTCCTCACCGAGTGACGTCATCAGGCGCGCGACGAGCTATGTCGGTTCCACGGAGCCCTACAGATAAGAGTAAAACTCGACCAACCCGGCAGAAACCGGGAGAAGGCCCAAGCGAAGCCTGGGAGTCGACTAGGACTCGATCCCAGGAAGATGTGTCGACTAGGACTCGATCCCAGGAAGATGTGTCCAAAAAACCAGGGACAAAAGTGGAAGGTGAGGAATTGAAATCCTTTATTTCTCTGCAGATAGTTAAGTTAAAGGAAGAATTAAAGGAAGAAATAAGTCAAATAAATAGCTCGATTGATATACAGATGAATCAGATGAAAATTCAACTGAAGGAGTTAAAAAAGGAAACAAACACAATTATTGAAAAAAAGGTTAAGACAATGTCGGATGATTTAAAAGAAGAGTTTATTGAAAGGTTTAATGACATGGAGGAAAAGCTGGATAAAAAACTGGAAAGGTTTAAAAAAGACATTAAAAAAGACATTGACAACAGATTTAATCCTATTGAAGAAATGCAGAAACAACAGATGGCTGCAATAAAAGACCTTGAACAGACAGCTGAAGCGAATGCTTTGATTACAGCGAATTTGATTACAGAAAATGAACGTCTGATGAGTATGCTGACTAAAACAGCCGAGAAATGTACTGAGCTAGAAGGACATCAGAGAAGGCAAAATCTGAGAATTGTAGGGATTCCTGAGGGTCTAGAGAATATCGATGGCCCTCGAGAGTTCACTGCTAAATTACTCAAAGATGTCTTATCTCTGGAAGAAATGCCTTTATTAGCTCGTGCTCACAGAGTCAGTAGACGTCAGACCAGACCCGGCGCTCCTCCCAGGCAAATGATCATTAAAGTTCAATTTGATTTTGTTCTGGATGAGATTATGCGAAAAGCTTCGAAAACTAAAAACCTGACATTTGAAGGTCAAAGGATCAGTATCTATCGAGACTATCCACCAGAGGTCGCCAAGAAACGAAAAGCATTCAATGAAGCTAAAGGTCTTATGCGTGGAGTAGAAAATCTGAGATATGGTTTGAATTATCCAGCGACCCTAAGAGTTACCTATAAGAATGTGGAATACCTCTTCAAGACCCCATCTGCAGCTTTGGATTTTGCTAAGCAGTTTAAGACCTGAAGGAGATCTACAAGCAAGTAATAAACTGACTTTTATTAATTTCAGATATTCAACATGGACTTTTAATATTTACTGAGACTCTTCAAGATGATATTGGAACTGATGGAACAGATAATGTCGAATGAAATGGAGAGGAATTAAACGAGATTCGAAAACGCTATCTGGATATCTGGACATTGATAATTAGCTTTAACATATAACTAATAATTAATAACATGCACATTAGGATTACAATACGGTTTTATTATTAGTTTTTTTTTACCCTTTTCTTATTTTAGTTAATTAGGAATGTTTACTATTATTAATTAATCACTATTATTGATCACTATTACTAATAATTAATGATTAACAACTAATAATTACTAATTACTAATAATAATAATTATTTTTTTTCTTTTTTTCCTTTTTTTTTCCTTTTTTGAATTGAACAACTTGTATATTATTCTTCTTTTTATATAACCTTTGTATTCTTTATAGCCTTTGCAATTTTTTTTTACGTTTAATATTCTTCCTATCATATATATTATACCCCCGTCAAAATATTGGTAAGGAATAATAATTCCCTAATTCCAAGAGCTGGTCGTGTTATTAACATCAATGACGGAAGTCGTTAAATGTATAGCCATCTTTTTATGGCTGGCACAAACTGCATCGACTCTAGATGTAGTTCTTTTTACTTTTTCACACAATACTTCTAATTTTTCTTTTTTTTAATCTATCTTTTATATCTATTATAATCTATGGTTTGATTGGAGTAATATAATGTACCAAGGGAGATGTATTCATGAAAGGAAAAAAAGAGACTCAAATCTCATCCACTCGGGGTCCAGGTGTAAGGTTAGGCCTGTCGCGCTGAACCTTGGATCCTGTAGATCCTCATAAATTTAAAATGCAAGACTTAAAAAGAAATACGGGGAATGAGGGATTAACATTTTGCAGTTGGAATGTTAAAGGTATCAATGAACCGATAAAGAGAGGAAAAGTATTGACATATTTAAAAGCAAGTAAAGCGGATGTAATTTATATTCAAGAGACTCATCTAAAAAAAGAGGCGGAAAACAGATTGAAAGCTAAATGGATAGATACAATATATCACTCCTCGTTTACACATAAATCAAGAGGTGTAGCAATATTATTTCGTAAAGGTACTTTATTCAAACATGTATCAACTATAGATGATAAAGATGGTAGATATATTATTATGATAGGAGAATTAAATACAGAAAAAGTGATTCTTGTTAATATATATGGACCAAATTTTGACAGTCCATTGTTTTTTAAAAAAGTACTCAATAATATTCCGGAATTAACGCAATATAACTTGATAATTGGTGGAGATTTCAACTGTACATTAGATCCTTACTTAGACAGATCTTCAAAACAGAGGAAAAACAAATCACATTCCAGTGATTTGCTAAATGCATATATGCAAGCGACCAATATTAAAGATGTTTGGAGAACAGAAAATCCTACAGGACGAGAATATTCTTTCTACTCCCCAGTGCATAAAACTTATTCAAGAATAGATTATTTTTTTGGTGGATGCAAAACTTATTTCGCTTACTTATGAAGCTAATTATGATAATATAGTAATTTCAGATCATGCACCATTAACGTTTAAAATTAAAATTAATAAATAAAACAGAAAATTTAAGACAGTGGAAACTTAACCCACAAATTTTAAAAGACAAAACTACTCAGGAATATATTATAAATCAAATTAAAATTTTCTTTGAAATAAATGATCAACCAGAGATATCACGTTCTTTACTGTGGGAAACATTTAAGGCATATTTTCGGGGAATAATGATTTCTTCACAAATATTTCACAATAAAAAGATTCGGAAAGAACAACAGGATCTAGAAAAGGAGATTAAGCAATTAGATATACAGAATGCTACAAAACCAAATATGATATTACATAATAAAATTGTTATACTGAAATATAAATTAAATAAAATATACACAGATCAAGTGATAAAATATTATCAACACACTAAACAATTACAATTTGAATTTGGGGATAAGCCCCAAAAATTGTTGGCTCGACAATTAAGGAAAACTGAAGCGGAAAAAATTATACATAGGATTAAAATCACAAAGTGGTGATTTATTAATACAACCTAAAGATATTAATGAAAGATTTATGCAATACTATAAAAATTTATACACTGCTAAAATAACAGTAAGTAAAATAGAAATAGATGCATTTATAAAAGAATGTAACTTGAAAGGATTGGATTCACAAAATAGAAAATTATTAAATGCTGATATTTCAATAAATGAAATAGAAGAATCTATTAGGTCATTAAAAAATGGTAAAAACACCGGGACCAGATGGTATAGGTTCGGAATTTTATAAAATATTTCATGAATATATAGTCCCATATCTAAAATCATTATATGAACAGATATATACAGAACAGAAGCTTCCAGATACATTGAACGAATCTATTATAACACTCATACCTAAAATGAATAAAGATTTAGATGAACCAGGATCATATAGAGCAATAGCGCTATTAAATACAGATCAAAAGATATTAAACAACAATATTAGCAAAAGATTGAGTTCAGTCGTTAATGAAATAATACATCCGGATCAAACAGGATTTATACCAAAAAGATACTCTTCATATAATCTAAGACGATTGTTTAATATTATATATTCGAAAAGAAGTGATAAAAAAGATTTAGTAGTTATCTCGCTTGATGCAGAAAAAGCTTTTGACCAAGTGGAATGGCCTTATTTATTTTCAGTAATGGAAGCCTTTAAACTAGGAGAGGAATTTATTACTTGGATTAAATTATTATACGCAAACCCAACAGCAAGAATAACAACAAACCGAATGTTATCAATCAAATTTAATTTATCACGAGGTTGTAGGCAAGGTTGTCCTTTATCACCTTTATTGTTTGCATTAGCTATAGAACCACTTACTCAGAGGATAAGACTACATCCGGAAATATATGGATATGATACCACAGATACTAAGAATAAAATCTCCTTATATGCAGACGATGTATTACTTTATATCACTCAACCAGAAATAAGTATTCGAAACCTGTTAAAATTAATAACGGAATTTGGAACACTTTCAGGATACAGTATTAATTGGAATAAAAGTGAGCTTATGCCAATAACACTGAATAATTTACATATATTACAACAATTTCCTTTTATTTATTTATTTTTTTTTTGTTTGTTTATTTTTGTTAGAAGTAAGTACAGTAGTCTGGTACTTAAGTACCTAATACATAATACATAAATACATATTTTCATTCTTGTACAACTTCATATTTTTGGTGCAATAATAAAAGAACAGTGAGAGAAAAGAGAAATAAAGAGTGTCGGAATAGATAGACAAGCAAGTAGAAACAGAAAGTAAAAAAAAATAAAGGACAGAGGTGAGAAGTTAAAAGATTGAAAGAAAAGGAAAAAGTAATAAGAAATGAAAGATTAGGAGAGATCTACCTATCTCATATTTTTGCCCATTCGTCACCCAGTTCTGAACCATTTAATTTCTAAGGTTATGTTATGTTGCACCATATGCTTGTATAAAGTTGATAAACGGAGACCAAATCTTTAAGAATTGGTCTACTTTGCCTAGTAAGAGGAATCTCATTTCTTCAAGATGTAGCGTTTCAGACATATTTGAGATCCACATTTTGAATGTTGGCGTAGGTGCGTTTTTCCAAAATTTAAGTATAAGTTTTTTCGCTGTTATTAGACCATAATTAAGAAAGGCTTCTTGGGATATAGTTAGTTTACTTCCCTCTTCCATTGATCCAAAGATAATCAATTCAGTATTGGGGTTCAATTTTGTGTTAAATAGTTTTGTAAAAATTCCAAAAATTTCATTCCAAAATGTATACAGTTTTGTACAAGAGACAAAGGAATGTGCTATAGTGGCATTTTGAGTTAGACATTTGTCGCAGATGGGGGAAACATTTGAAAATATTTTATTCAGTCTTGTTTTCGAATAATATAATCTATGTAAAATTTTAAATTGAATTAGGTTATGTCTTACATTCATTGAACATTTGTTTACATATAATAGATTTTCATCCCATCTATCGTTCGGAATTTTTATCAATAACTCTTGTTCCCAGTCTCTTCTAATTGCTTCTGTCGTTGGTGTTTCTATATTTAGAATTATATTATATAAGTAAGATATTAAATTGCTTGATTCTGCCTTTCTATTCATTCCTTCCTCCAGTAGATCTGGGGTTAAAGTTTGATATCCTTGTATATACTTTTTCAAATAATCTTGAATTTGAAGGTATTTGAAATATTGATTACTTTTCAAATTATATTTTAGTTGTAATTGTTGGAATGATAAAAAGATAAAAATTCATACATATCTCCCATCATTTTAATTCCTATTCTTTCCCACAATTTCCTTTTAAGATAACAAATGAAAATATTAAATATCTTGGGATTTTTGTTACAAAAAGATTTAATTCTTTATTTAAATCTAATTTTCCCCCATTACTGAATAAATTGAACAAGAATATTTCATATTGGAAAAGTTTACCTATCTCGATGATAGGGAAAATTAATGCAATAAAAATGATATTTCTCCCACAATTATTATATTTATTTCAATTAATCCCGATATATCTTCCAAAAGTTTTTTTTAAAAAAGTAGATTCTTTAATTACGAATTTTATTTGGGATTATAAGACTCATAGAATAAATAGAATAAAACATTTATGCAAACCTAAAATAAAAGGAGGATTAGCATTACCAAACTTTATGTTCTATTACTGGGCAGTCAATATTAAAAATATGAATTTTTGGTTAGGAGAAATTGATAATAAACCTAATTGGTTAAATATGGAAAAAGAAGATTGTTCTCCATTTGAAATTAGCTCTATAATATTTGCTAATACTAATGTTGCTAAGAAAGTTTTTAATGAAAATCCGATAATAGAAAATGGAATTCGCATATGGAAACAAATAAAGAAAGCATTAAAACTAAAATCTATCCCACTAAGTCTTAAGATTGTTAATAATTTTATGTTTAAACCTTCTTTATTGGATAAAGCTTTTTTACAATGGAAAAATAAAGGAATTTCTAAGATGGGTGATCTTTATAAGGAAAACATTTTTCTTTCATTTCAAGAGTTGCAACAAACTTACGGGCTACATAATAAAGAATATTTTAGATATTTACAAATTAGAAACTATGCCTTCGCAAATATATATGAATTTAAAAATAGAAAAATAGAAATATTAGAGGAATGTTTGAACAAACATCCAAATATGGAAAAAATGATATCATATATATATAATATTTTACTGGAAAACGATACCCCATCAACAGAAACATACAGAGAGTCTTGGGAAAAGGAATTGGTCAAATAATAAGACCAGAAATATGGGAAGAAAGTTTACAACATATACATTATTGTTCATTAAATGCTAAACATTCTCTCATACAGTTTAAAATATTACATAGATTACATTATTCTAAATATAAATTACATAATATTTTCTCAAAGATATCTCCTATATGTGATAAATGTCAAATTTCAGAAGCAAATTTGACACACTCATTTACCAACTGTATAAAAATTGTAGAATATTGGAAGGAAATATTTAAAATAATATCAGCCGTTATTAATAAAAATATAACTCCTGACCCAAAGTTAATTATACTTGGAATTATTGAAACCGATTTATCAATAACAATGAGTCATAGAACTTTTATTGACTATGGTTTAGTAATTGGGAAGAAATTAATATTAAAATTTTGGAAAGGCCCTACATCCCCAACAATTAAAATGTGGAATATAGAAATGTCGGAGACACTCCATTTGGAGAGATTGAGGTTTGTCCTTATGGATAGGCTAGATCTCTTCAGACGGATTTGGTCTCCATATATTGAATATTTACAGGGTCATAATAGTTCGGCGCGGGGACCTGACTGAAACCTGGATACCCGATTGAATGAAGAAACATATATTAATTCATGAATATATCTATAAATACGGATCATTGACGAATACTTTATTCTCCATCAAACCTTTTATTTTTATTCTTTACTACCTTTCTTTTTTCTTTAAATCTTTCTATTTTCCTATATCTATATAAAAAATTAAAAAAAAATGTAGAAACACATTACTTTAATTTTTGATATTAGTACAAATATAAATATTATTAGATTTATGAGAATATTATTAATATTATTAGTACTTTTAGTTTTATATACCTTTAATTATATAAAATTACGTATTCTTTATTACGTATAATTATCCTTAATATTAGGAAGGAAAAAAAATGGAAATTTTTATAAGTTTTATTAACTTTTTGTATCAATATTATTACTAAATTTGGCCTTATACCTAAAAAAATTAGCGATAAAATGAAAAACTTACTAATAGTATAATGCTATATTATAAATGTATTATTAGTATTATGTACTTTTAATCATATAAAATATATAACTTTGGAAGTTATAATTAAGGATAATACAGCATAAATAATATTGATATTATTATTAATATATTAATAGTATGAATTAATTATTAAGACTATGTACTACTACTGTAGAAATGTAATATGTTATTTTGTTTCTATAATAAAAAAATTAAAAAAAAAAAAAAAAAAAAAAAAGAATTTTGGAAGTCTCTATGAGATCACCCCTCAATCTTCTAAATTCCAGCGAGTACAAGCCAAGTCTATCCAGTCTTTCTTCATATGGAAGTCGTGCCATCCCAGGAATCAGTCTGGTGAACCTTCTCTGTACTCCCTCTATGGCAAGAATGTCTTTCCTCAGATTAGGAGACCAAAACTGTACGAAATACTCCAGGTGTGGCCTCACCAAGACCCTGTACAACTGCAGTAGAACCTCCCTGCTCTTGTACTCAAATCCTTTTGCTATGAATGCCAACATACCATTCGCTTTCTTCACAGCCTGCTGCACCTGCATGCCTACTTTCAATGACTGCAGTACCATGACACCCAGGTCTCGCTGCATCTCTCCTTTTCCTAATCGGCCACCATTCAGATAATAGTCTACCTTCCTGTTTTTGCCACCAAAGTGGATAACCTCACATTTATCCACATTATACTGCATCTGCCATGCATTTACCCACTCACCCAGTCTATCCAAGTCATCCTGCAGCCTCCTCCTGACAGCTAACACTGCCCCCCAGCTTTGTGTCGTTCGCAAACTTCGAGATGTTGCATTTAGTTCCCTCGTCCAAATCATTAATGTATATTGTAAATAGCTGGGGTCCCAGCACTGAGCCTTGCGGCACCCCACTAGTCACTGTCTGCCATCCTGAAAAGGACCCGTTCAAGAACTATTGGGTGCTGAAATAACGATAAAAGATATCGACGAGTCAATTAGATCTCTAATAAATGGAAAGGCCGCAGGCCCTGATGGCCTAAGCTCCGAATTTTATTTAAAAAATTCATGATCTGATTTCTCCCTGCTTACAAACATTGTATAAACATGTTTATACTCAACAGAAACTCCCGGAAACTTTAAACAAATCTACAATAATACTTATACCCAAAACTGCTAAGGATCTGGAAGACCCGGCCTCATATAGAGCAATAGCTATTTTAAATACTGATCAGAAAATATTAACTAAAATCCTATCTCAAAGATTGAGCTTAGTGATTAACAAATTAATACACCCCGACCAAACAGGTTTCATCACAAAACGTCACTCATTTTACAATCTGAGACATTTATTTAATATTATATACTCAAATAGAATTCGTAATGCAGATCTAGCAATATTTCGCTAGATGCTGAAAAAGCCTTTGATCAGGTAGAATGGTCATATTTATTTTCGGTGATGGAAAAATTTCAATTGGGAGAGAAGTACTGTACGTGGGTTAAACTTTTATATTCCAACCCAACAGCTAGAATACTAACAAACCAAGTGTTATGAACTAAATTTAATCTTTCTAGAGGATGTAGACAAGGATGCCCGCTATCTCCATTATTATTCACTATAGCAATTGAACCACTCGCAGAAAATGTCAGAGCTCATCCAGAAATACATGGGTACAATACTAAAGATACAATGAATAAAACCTCTTTATATGCAGATGATGTATTAATATATTTTACAAAGCCAAAAATTAGTATTCCAAATTTATTATACCTAATAACTCAATTTGGTCAGTTTTCAGGATATAGAATTAATTGGAATAAAAGCGAAGTCATGCCAATAGCTAAACTCAATTTACCTACACTACAACAATCACTTTTTAAAATAGTTGAGGAAAGATTTAAATATTTAGGTATTTATGTAACTAACATGTATACTTCATTATATAAATCAAATTTCCCACCTTTACTGAATAAACTAAACAAGAATATTCAATATTGGAAAACACTCCCCATTTCAATGTTTGGTAGAATTAAAGCTATAAAAATGATTTTTTTTGCCGCAATTATTGTACTTATTTCAGTCAATCCCTATATATATTCCAACTTTTTTTTTTTTTTTTTAAGTAGACTCTACTGTTACAAGTTTCATCTGGGATTATAAGAATCATAGAATAAGTAAAAAACATTTATGTAAATCAAAGATTAATGGAGGTTTAGCTCTACCAAATTTTCTGTTTTATTTTTGGGCAGTCCATATCAAAAACATGAATTGCTGGCTGGAAGAAATGGATCAACAACCAGACTGGTTAAGGATGGAAAAGGAGGACTGTTTACTTTTTGAAATCGGTTCGATTATGTTTGCACCGACAAAATTGCACAAAAAAACCTATAGGGAAGACCCAATAATACATAGTGGTACACAAATCTGGAAACAATTAAAAAAGGCTTTAAAATTGGATAATATACCACTCTGTCTTCCTATTGTAAACAATCCCTTATTCAAACCTTCCATGTTGGATAAAGGTTTTACACAATGGAAAAATTATGGAATTAAAAAGATGGAACATCTTTATAAGAAAGGCACTTTCAGGAATTACAACTGATTTATGGAATACACTCAAATAATTTTTTTTCGATATCTACAACTCAGAGATTATGTTAAATAAAATACACAAGATTATAGGAATAGGGAACCAAAAATCCTTGATGAATGTTTGAATAAGCATCCTAATACAGAAAAACTAACAACTTATATTTATAATATTCTTTTAGACAGCGAGGTACCATCGATGGAATCACATAGACATACATAGGAAAATGAATTAAGCCAACCCATAATGAAAGATATATGGGACAAAAGTTTACAATATATACATCAATGCTCGTTAAATGCCAGACATGCTTTAATACAATTTAAAGTATTACACAGATTACATTACTCAAAAGTTAAACTGAATAGAATATTTCCACATGTCTCTCCCATCTGCAATAAATGTCAGCATCTAGAGGCTAACTTAACACATACTTTTGCAAATTGTATAAACATTAAAAACTTCTGGATTGAGATTTTTAGAATAACTTCTGAAGTTATTAATACTAAACTGGATCCGGACTCAAAACTAATAATACTTGGAATATTTGAACAAAGTTTAACACTCACAACAAGCCAAATAAATTTCCTAGATTACAGTATAATCGGGAAGAAACTAATATTAAAATTTTGGAAAGGCCCTATAACCCCCACAATTAAAATGTGGATTATGGAAATGCCGGAGATCCTACACCTGGAAAGAATCAGATTTGTCTTAATGGACAAACAAGAACTCTTTGTTAGAATATGGTCTTCTTTCATCGATTATTTAAATAGGTAGATTGGTTCGGCAGGGGGACAACTGAAACTTGGACTCAGGAACAGATGAAAAGTTATACTCTATATTCCTTGATCTTATCTCCAACGATGTATTAATGGTAAATTATTCCATTCATTATGATTTTATTTTTTGATTTTTCTTTTTTTCCTCTCTTTTTTTTAATTACTTTTAATCTATAAAAAAACTATTAGAGGCAGAATGACAATATTAATAATGTATAAGTGATGTACTCGAAATACCTATACCATAATTTGTGTTAAAATAAAAAAAAATAAAAAAACACCGCGTAAAATTTCCCTCTGGAGAAAAGTGAACAGCGAGGAATTTAAAGTCTTAGCAAAAAAACTGGGAAAAGATTTCTTCAACCTGCAACCAGATAAAAGATCCGTAAAAGACAACTGGGTGTGGCTGCGAAACTCTTTAAATAATATTGTTACAAATCATGTTCCTCAAAAACTCATTAAGGGTTGTATGCGTCCTGCTTGGTTTTCGGCAAAACTGAAATGTCTCTACAGTAAGAAAGAGAAGTTTTATAACCGTGCCAAAAAAAGGGGTACAAAACTGGACTGAGACAATTTTACTAGAGTGCGAAAGCAAGTCGATCGTGCTATTGGGAGTGCTCATAGACAACATGTTTCTTCTATTCTTGGGGGAGAGCAACCCAAGGCTTTTTGAAGATATGTGAAATCCAGACGGACAGACAACACTGGTGACCAGATGCTTAAAGTGAACAACTGTCTGATCACTGAGGACCAGGCGAAAGCAGAAGCTCTTGCAAACCAATTTCAACACGTTTTCACCCGGGAAGATATGGAGCCTTCATCATTTCCAGTTCTACCGCCCAGCCCGTATGCTGATATGCCTATTAAAATTGAGGTTGAAGGTGTCAAGAAGTTATTGCTGAACATCAATACCACAAAAGCAATTGGACCAGATCAGATACAGAATCAAGCCCTTAAGATCGCAGCTGAAGAACTGGCTCCAGTTTTGCAGTTCATTTTTCAACAATCGCTTGACTCAGGTGATGTTCCGCTGGATTGGAGGAATAACATCACTCCTCTCTTTAAGAAGGGTTGAACCACCAACCCAGCGAATTATCAACCCGTTTCATTAACAAGTACTTGCTGCAAACTGCTGGAGGATTTAATTGATAGTAATCTGATGCGTCACGTGAGCAAACATATCATTCTTGCTGACAACCAACATGCATTTAGGAGGCATAGATTATGTGAGTCTCAGCTTATCCTGACAAATGACCTGGCCAAGCACCTTGATGGTAACGTCATCACGGATTTAGTAGTGCTGGACTTTTCTAAAGCATTTGATGTCATCCCACACCAGAGACTGCTTCGGAAGCTTGACTTCTATGGTATTCGTTCCAACACGAAACGATGGATTTCCAGTTTCCTGACAAAATGCCTTCAGCGTGTGTGTGTGAACGGAAAGAGCTCCAATTGGCATCCAGTGTTGAGTGGTACACCTCAGGGCACAGTACTTGGCCCACATTTGTTTTTGCTTTATATAATGACATTCATGAAAAAGTCGCAAGAACGACCAGACTATTCGCCGATGATTGTTTGCTGTACCGTCCAATTAAGTCAGCTGATGATGAAGATGCTCTCCAAAAGGATCTTGATACAATGGTCGAGTGGTCACAACAATGGGGCATGCAGTTCAACCCGTCCAAATGTGAAACCATGCGTGTCACCAGAAAGAGGAATCCAGGCGAAACATCTTACAATATACTTGGTGCCACCCTTGAAGAATTGAAACAAACCAAGTATCTTGGCATCAAATTGCAGAATGATCTGCGTTGGAATGGTCAGACTCATCATGCAACAGTGAAAGCAACAGGTGTCCTAAATTTTCTGAGGCGCAACTTTCATCATTGTTCAACTTCTGTCAAGGAGAAGCTATACTTCACCCTCGTTAGACCTCATTTGGACTACACAGTTGCAGCATGGGACCCATACACAAATAAAAATATTTCTTCCATCGAACGTGTCCAAAGACAGGCAGCTCGATTTGTTACTAACACCTACGAGAGAGAAGTGAGTGTTACCAAACTTCTGAATTCTCTGGGGTGGAACCCTCTCCAAGACAGACGTGAAGCTCACCGTTTGACCTGTTTTTACAAAATGTTAAACGCCCAGCTCGACATAGATTACAAGACCTACACCAAACCCAAACCCATTAGGAGCAGACGAGGGCATTCAATCCAATTTGAGATTCCACCTACCAAGACAGATGTGTACAGCAATTCGTTCTTCCCCCGCACAATTAAAGCATGGAATAATCTCCACCCTACGAAAGTTACCCAACCAGATGCAACTAAATTTAAGGTAGCTCTTTCTTCCCAAAAACCCTTTCTGGCTTAAGTCCTCCCTTCACCACCTCCAGTTTAAATTCCATTTGGAATATTTTGGAGGACCAAGACACCAAGAAACAAGAAAGGCTAAGTGCTGAGAGCTCTTATAGCTGCATCAAGGAGACAATTAAACACACCTGAGCAATTACAAACACCTGTGAAGCCACGTGTCCCAAACATTATGGTGCCCTGCATTGGGGGGGCGGGGGGACTGTATAAACGCAGCTGTCATTTCTACATGGTGAAACCAAAATGTATAAAAAAAATACTCTTTAGTAAAATCTGACAATGTGCACTTTAACCACATGTGATTTTTTTTCTATTACAAATCTCAAATTGTGGAGTACAGTGGCAGATAAATAAATGATGGGTCTTTGTCCCAAGCATTATGGAGGGCACTGTATTTGCAATACCAATCAGCAGCTGTGCAGAGAAATTTGAAAAATTGTAGTCTGCACCTCCACTAATTCTTCTATTGATAATTTTTTCGTTGCGTGTGTGTGTATGTATATATATATGGGCCGGTTGACATTACTTTCTTTAATGCTGAACACCTTAATACTTGCTCAATTGATATTTTGTCCCATTGATATGTAAAACAAGTCGTAAACTGGAATATTGGCATTACCTCACCCGACAATAACTACAAAGTATTAATTAAGAGCCTTACCCACAGAGTCTATCTTTGGGTTGCACTCTTAGTCTATAACGGGCCATGATTTTCCATGTTATCCTCTAGTATTTTAAAATACGTTAGGATCTTACTTGGTTTCTTTTTCTAGTTTCAGTTTTAATTTAATTCCTATACTTAACTAGAGGTACAAGTGCATCGTTCATTAAAAATGGCCTCATGGGTAATGAGAGTGGTGAAGAAGGTATAGGTCATCAGACGAGACATTGAGTATATGGGTTGGATCTATACAAGATGTTGGTGAGACCACACCAAGAGTAATGTGTGCAGAACTGGTCACTCTGCTACAAGAAGAATGTGATGAAGTTACAGAGAATGCGGAGAATATTCAAAAGGATTTTGCCAGGACCGAAGACCTTGAGTTACAAGGAGACACTGGATGAATTGGGACTGTGATTCCTGGAATACAGGAGGTTGATGGATGACCTTCTAGGGGTATAGAAAATCACAAGGGGTATAGATGTAATCTTTTTCCCAGGACAGGAGAGACTTAAAACTAGAGGGCACTGATTTAAATTGGGATGATCTGGTGGGCTGTTTAAGACAATCTTTAATAGTAAGATTAAACGAGAACTTACAAGTTTGAAGTTTGATCGTTATTTTATGAGGCGTTACGATGAGGGATTGCGTGAAGAAGACCCCGCCTGGTGCATGCACGGCATACTTCAAAGCAGCGGCGTGAAAAACACAGAACCAATAGCCGGAGTAAGATAGTAAGGCTTACGTAGACTAGAACTACCAGATGATCATTTATATTATTAGGGTCGGGAGTGGAGCGCACATAATCCCTCATCGTAACTCCTCATAAAATAACGATCAAACTTCAAACTGGTAAGCTCTCGTTTAATCTTACTATTTTACTTCGGAGACATGTGAGTGACTACGTGAAGATTTTGAAGCTCTGTGATTTTCATGCCGTAGATCATTCCATACAACACACTGCTTGAGTTTACACAGTAGTGAGTAAATAATATATATTGCTTGAAATTATGCAATAAATATTTTAATAATAATAATAAAAAGAAAAGTAATAACCCCTCTATCCCTGGGGAAATTACAACAAAGGATATGCAACAAAGCAAACAATTTGAACAGAACCCAACACACCATGTGCAACCCTGGCACTGTGACAACAGGTTTATCATAAAATCTAGAAAAGTTCCTCTTTAGACCATCCTGCGATCTCCAGAATTTGGTCAAGCGGCATGTCCTGCACCTTTGCCGCGGACATTGATACCGCCCTTGTGGAGTGAGATTTAAACACATCAGTGTCTACTCCAGTTAATCCAGAACCTGTTTATCCATCTAGAAATAGTTTGTACTGTCACTTTTTTATATGTTTCTTGTGGGTAATGAACACTGGTGTATCACAATGTCAGAGACTCTTAATTCAATATATATTAAATCAGATGCTTAACCACACACAATGTTTAGTTGACAGAGTATGTCTTAAAGATTACATTGGTTCCAGCCTTTCTTGGCTTGCTTTGCTTGCTTAGATCATTGACATAAAACGTCATTTTATCTATTGACAACTGCATACAATGTAACCGCAACATTTGTAATGTTTGTACTCATTGTGCTAATATTAATGTCATCAGCATAACCACTTTAAATATTAACTTCTGAAAAGACATTGATGTAATTGGAGTCCATTGCCGAAGCAATGTGAGAACTATACCGACATCCCAGATTTCTGTATATCTGGGTTTGGTAGGATTTTATTAAAATTTCTCTCATAAATTAACGGATATTAACGGATGAGATCCGATAAGTTGTCATTTTGAAAATTGTCCTAAATAGGAGGACAAAGCACTCCGAGCTCCATTAATGGTACTATAACTCAGGTGCAACATAGCAAGGAACACCAATACATTCGATATGTTTGCAGTATGATAAAATATATCTGACTGTATACAAAAGATTTCCCATTCCTTATATGAAACATATGTTGTTTCTTAGCGCTATATCTCCAAGCTACAGTTATGACATCCATGGTCCTATCCGACATTCCATCAGAACCTGCAGATTAACAATTAATACGGTCATATAATGGATGACTTCTGCTGTTACTGGATGTACCAACAATCACTGCACCTGGGATTTGTCATGAATGTCTGAATCATCATTCTGAGCACCAATGGGAACAATGGCTGTGTAGTAATGGTCCCTAGATAAGGGACATATCAGATATTAAACTGATAAGAACAGATACTACACTTGACCTTAGCCAAAAGGCCGAGAAGTAATACCAGTTTGGAACCACCAAATGCCTGCGGCGGAGACTTGCTCTATTTTGGTGACACATTGCCTAATCAGGCAAAATGGCGAAAAAATAAAAGAATATACTTCCCCAATGTAGCGAGAATGCATCCACCGCTAATGCTCCTGGGTCTGGCTCCCATGAGACACATTTAGACCACTGGAGATTTAATTCAGACACAACAGATCAACATTTGGTACTCATACTGTCTGACAATCTTTTTTAAACTTTTTGAATTTTAACATTCATTCTGTATTGTCATTGAACTTTCGTGATCTGTTGTCTTACCACAATATTGTCTTCTCCCTCAGCTGTGGTATTGTCTACTCGTAATTGAACATGTAAGTTCTTTATTGTAGAACAAACAGCTATCAATGCATAAAACGCCCCCAATAACTCCACATAATTCATACCATTTGTTTGGAGAATTAATCGTCTTGGACAGTACATCGACCACCACAACTGGCGTCGCTGTCCTTGGCTCCCCATCTGAGAGCACTCCCATCAGTCTGTAATACCACTGAAGACTACTGAACAAGCACATTTTTACTTCTAGTAACTTGTGCAACATTGAGAATCCATCATTGCAATTCAGCTCAATCTTTTTAGTTGGTAACTGCATGGACTTAATCAATGACCTGCATGCTTTTTACGCTTATTCTCTGGTCTTTGCAGACTTTGATCACTTTACTTTACCACTATCACTTTACCAGTAACCGTAGCTACTTCTTGGATGGTGGGATAATGTTTTTTACCAAGACAAGTACAGGCATTTGCAACATCCCCAACCTTAATTGTTGGTAAAGTTACTGACATATCAACTGTATTAATGACAAACCCTAAATAATCAATTGTTTGGGATGCCTGTAACTTACATGTTGTTTGGATGTACAGAACCTTAGCCTTCAATAGGCTTATGGTTGCTGAACCCAGTTCTTCAGCTGTCTCCCATTTACAATTAACATATCCTCTAGATAAGTCATTACAATGGGATTCTGAGCCCTCATTAACACCAGTGCTGGTTTCAATAATTGTGTGATCAATCTGAAGGCACCCATTAGGTAATTCCTTCAGCCGACCCATCCAATTAATTTAAGTACCTGAATAATAAGGCATCTATTTTAGGTCTAATAATAGCCATATAGCAGCCTTGTGATAACAACTTCGTTACAGTGTTGAAATGTACTTTTTAAAAAAATTGCCTATACTGAACTATAAATTTAAGTTTGCGAGTCCCAGAATGACTCAGCAACCCCCATACGTGTGTCTGGGATATATTATCTCTACCTGACGAGTTCCTGGTACATTCAAACACCAAGCCGATCAGATTTAATGCAGAATTACAAAACAATTATAATCTTACAACCAACCAGAGGTTGTTTCCCAGAAATTCCATGTGTGATGGAATGACGTTTCTGTACTTCCGTAAATGAACCAGAAGATCTCCTTCTCTTAATATAGGGGTTTGTATTCAACCTGTTTGTTTTCTCAAAGCAGGGATGAGAAGTTTTATAAGGCAAATATCCTTAATTGTTTGGGCAGTTTTTCATCAATCATAAATCTGGTTATAGCTTGCCCACATAATCCTGCATTTTTTGGGTATAATGTTAGCCAAATGGCAATTTTCATCATACAATTGGGTTCAAATATGCATTGCAGAGTAACGCAAGCATGTCTTAAAAGTATTGGACATTATCGACCCATGTATGTATTCCCCAAATGCAGTGATGCCAACTGAATATCAGCTAGAGGACATGCTGGAACACATTTCCTGTCCTCGCATCGTTACACTCATGGGTGCCCAATTACTGAGTTACTGTTGGCACCCTGAGCAAGGCACAATAGACGGGTGTTTAATATATTTTTTACTGTTTCAGTCATAACAGTTTCTTGGAGTAGGTGAGAAACCAAATAATGTTGGGCGCTCGGTTCATCCATAACCTCACCAGTCCATACCGATATAGCAAAACTTGGTGCTACATCGGGAACACCCGGAGCGTTTCTATTGTGCTCTGGTGTATACACATAAGCAGGGACACCAGCTTCAAGGTCAGTTTCATCCTGCCCTGGTACTCCCGAGTCTTTGCTCCAGGAGACTTCATCCAGACCTAAACAAGGCACTGGTGAATGAGATTCTCATTTTTCATAGGCACCATACTCAGTGTATGGAAACTCCTTTCGGAGCCTGCTTAGAATCTCATGGGTCTTAAAACCCTTAAGTGTTTAGAATTTTGAGCATTTTATCTTGCTCTAAATACTTCATCCAGACCTAGGTAAGGCACTGGTGAATGAGATTTCCATACACTCAGTGTATGGAAACTCCTTCGGAGCCTGCCTTAGAATCTCATGGGTCTTTAGAACCCTTGACTGATTAGAATTTGGAGCATTTATCTTGCTCTAGGGATCTCATCCAGACCTAACCAAGGTACTGGAGAATCAGAATCCCATTTTCATAGGCACCATACTCAGCGTATGGAAACTCCTTTGGAGCCTGCCTTACAGGAAGACCATTGACTAAGTCAAGAACCATTGACTAAGTCAAGTGTGGAGCATTTTCTCCATTTCCAGCCTCCCCCACATTCTTGTCCTCCCTTGGAGGAGAGTTACTTCTTTACTGTTTTGTATTTGTGCATAAACCATATATGTTTAAAATTGTAATTCTGACAGGCACATTCTGCTTGCAGAATATTTGTATTAACCTCAGTATCACACAGGGTTATATACATTTCCATAAAGAAAACTGCATCTGGTAACATATACTCAGAGCAGACTTTATTTTACGATTACTGGGTATTTGGAGCCGGCATTTAGCGCAGCCGTTATCTCCAAACCCGATCTAAATAGCGGTAAATAGCGGTATTTGGAGCCGGCTTTTAAAGCAGCCCTTATCTCCCGATCCGATCTAAATCGGAAACTGCGGTTCCAGCGCGTTCTATTCAATTACCGCAGTTTAAAAATACATTCACTCTAGCTGGCTCCGTATTTCGAGCCAGAGTTAGAGTTCTTTAAAAAATTTCAAAATACATCAGCACTCTAGCTGGCTCTGCAGACTTAGAGTTTAAACCCACTAGCAAGAAAGTTCAACAGCGACTTACCTGCGGGTTAAACTTACGCTGGTGGGAGCTGCGTTCTCCACCCTGTCGGAGCTTCACATGCGTCGACGTAATGCCGAGCATGCGCCAGGCAGGGTCTTTTTCACGTAGTCACTCACGTGACTCCGAAGTAAAATCAAACTTTACCTTGCACTAAACTTTATTCACATTATTTCCCTTTATAGAAACATAGAAAATAGGTGCAGGAGAATGCCATTCGGCCCTTAGAGCCAGCACCGCCATTCATTATGATCATGGCTGATCGGCCCCAATCAATAACCCATGCCTGCCTTCTCCCCATATCCCTTGATTCCACTAGCCCCTAGAGCTCTAGCTAACTCTCTCTTAAATCCATCCAGTGATTTGGCCTCCACTGCCCTCTGTGGCAGGGAATTCCACAAATTCACAACTTCTGGATGAAAACGTTTTTTTTCACCTCAGTCTTAAATGGCCTCCCCTTTATTCTAAGACTGCCCCCTGGTTCTGGACTCGCCCAACGTTGGGAACATTTTTCGTGCATCTAGCTTGTCTAGCCCTTTTATAATTTTATATGTTTCTATAAGATCCCCACTCATCCTTCAAAACTCCAGTGAATACAAGTCTAGTCTTTTCAATCTTTCCTCATGACAGTCCCGCCATCCCAAGGATCAATCTCGTGAACCTACGCTGTGCTGCCTCAATCACAAGGATGTCCTTCCTCAAATCAAGAGACCAAAACTGTACACGATACTCCAGATGTGGTCTTATCATAGCGATCCTCTGTCCTCCAGAACTTCTGGGAGGTTGTTTGTGTCTTCCTTAGTGAAGACATATCCGAAGTACCTGTTCAACTCTGCTGCCATTTCCTTGTTCCCCATAATAATTTCACCTTCAAGGGACCCACATTTGACTTTGCTATTCTTTTTCCCTTAACATATCTAAATAAGCTTTTACTGTCCTTCTTTATATTCCTAGCCATCTTCCCCTCGTACTTCATCTTTTCAGCCCGTATTGCCCGTTTTGTTTGCTTCTGTTGTCCTATGAAAGTTTCCCAATCCTCAAGCTTCCGGCTACTCTTTGCTGTGTTATACATCTTTTCTTTTAGTTTTATTCTATCCCTAACTTTTCTTGTCACAGTTGCTTCCTACTCACCTTAGAATCTTTCTTCCTTTTTGGAATGAAATAATCCTGCGTCTTCCAGATTGTGCCCAGAAATTCCCTGCCATTGCTGTTCTACCGTCATTCCTGCTAGGATCCATTTCCAGTCTACCTTGGCCAGCTCCTCCATCATGCCTTCATAGTCCCCTTTGTTCAACTGCATCACTGACACTTCCGATTTAACCTTCTCCTTCTCAAATTGCAGATTTAAACTAATCACATTATGATCACTACCTCCAAGCGGTTTCTTCACCTCATTTCAAATCAGGTTCATTGGACAACACTAAATACAGAATTGCCTTTTCTCTGGTCGACTCCATTACAAGCTGCCCTAAGAATCCATCTCGGAGGCACTCTTTCTTGGGGTCCTGAACCAATCTGATTTTCCCAGTCAACCAATCTGAATCCCCTCCATCACCACAGTGGCATTACCTGTTACATGCCAGTTTTAACTCCTGCTGCAACTTACACCCTACATCCGGGCTACTATTTGGTGGTCTGTAGATAACACCAATTAGTGTCTTCTTGCCTTTGCAATTCCTCAACTCAATCCATAGTGACTCTACCCCGTCAGTCCCTATGTCTTCCCTCGCAAGGGTCTGAATTCCATCCCCCTCCTCTGTCCACCCTTTCTATAGGATGTATAACCCTGAATATTAAGTTCCCAGGCCCGATCCTCCCGCAGCCATGTCTCAGTAATCCCCACAATGTCATATCTACCAACCTCTAACTGAGCCTCAAGCTCATCTACTTTACTTCTTATACATTCATATACAATACTTTTAATTCCTTACGCATCTCACCTTTCACATCGATCCCTATTACACTAGGCCATACTCTCCTATCCCTTTGTGAGCTTCCTTTCCCGTTAATTCTGGTAATAATATTTTTATTAGAAGTAATCCATCATAACAATGGTATAACAACTTTTCAAATACACAACCAACTTATTTCAATAAGTATACGAATGTTACGAATAATTCTTATAAACTTCTATTTTTTTAGAAAGTAGAAGAATAAAAGAATAGATTTTAATCAATAAGAAAAGTGATTAAATAATAATTATATTGAAAGAGAAAGAGAAGAGAGAGAAAAAAATGTATATATTCTTGTTATATGTATTTAATTAAAACAAAGTATTATATATATGTATTTTAAAAAAAAGAGATTATAGTATACATCTTAATAGTGAATAACACAATTTCAAAATGCGATATCAATAGAGACATGTATACAAATCAAAAAGAAAAACAGAGAGTTATTTTCATCTAATCCTGCCGGGTACCCATTGAGTTGTGATGCCAAGAACAGCTACCCCTTCAAATATTCTGTATACAGAGACCATATCTGTTCAAAGAGTTCGTATTTGTCCATTAGGACAAATCTGAGTCTTTCCAAATGCAACGTCTCCAACATTTCCACTGTCCACATTTTAATTGTGGGGGATAATGTTCCCTTCCAAAATGTCAGTATTAATTTTTTTCCCTGTTATCAAACAGTAATCCAAGAAATTTCTTTGGTTTACTGTTAATATTAAATTTGAATCTAGAACTCCTAATATTATTAATTTTGGATCTGGGTTTTTTCTGGTTGACATTTATCAGAAATAGGAGAAATGTTAGGATAAATTCTATTTAATTTTAAGAACTTCAGAGATAACTCTAAAGATTTCTGTCCAATAATAATTGAGTTTTATACATGTTACAAAACTATGCGTTAAATTAGCTTCCAAGTTCTGACATTTATCAGAAATAGGAGAAATGTTAGGATAAATTCTATTTAATTTCGTTTTTGAATAATGTAATCTGTGTAATACCTTAAATTGTATCAATATATGTTTAGAATTTAATGAGCAACGATGTATATGTTGTAGGCTTTCTTCCCAAATTTCCTTCGTTATAGATAAACCTACTTCATTTTCCCATGTTTGTCGATATATATCCGAAGTTGGGATTTCCCTATCCAAAATAGTATTGTATATATACGCTATTAATTTTTCTGTATTTGGGTGTTTATTAAACAATTCATTTAATAATCCTGGTTTTCTATTTTTATAGGGTACACAAAAAGCTGGAGAAACTCAGCGGGTGCAGCAGCATCTAAGGAGCGAAGGAGATAGGCGACGTTTCGGGTCGAGACCCTTCTTCAGACTCTGCGACGTTTCGGGTCGAGACCCTTCTTCTCCTCCTCCCTACGGAGACAGTTTCACAACCTCCTCTCTAACTCCTCTCCTCCTTTCTATTTTTATAGTCTTATGTATTTGACTTAATATAGTTTCTAATTTGTAAATACCTAAATATGTTATTTGACTGCAATCCATAAATATCCTGTAACTCTTGAAATGAAAGAAATTTTCCTTTCTTGTAAAGGTGTTCTATCCTTTTTAATTCCTAATCATTCCAGTGTCTAAACCCCTTGTCCAATACAGAGGGCCTAAACAAGGGATTATTCATAATTGACAAACAAAGTGACAAATTATCCATATGTAGGGGTCTTAACTATATGTTTCCAAATACGTCTATTGCTATGAATTATAGGGTTGTCACCATACATTTTTTTTTTGTACTTCCTTGGTGCAAAAGAATCGAACCTACATCAAAAGGCAAACAGTCTTCCTTTTCCATCTTTAGCCAGCTTGGTTCACGATCTAAATTTACCAACCAAAAATTCATATTCTTATCTGAACTGCCCAGAAATAATATAAGAAATTTGGTAGTGCTAGTCCACCATTTATTTTAGATTTACATAGATGTTTTTTACTTAGTCGATGATTTTTATAGTCCCAAATAAAACAATTAACCAAAGTATCTATTTTTTAAAAAAACATTCTAGGGAGATATAAAGGGATGGCTTGAAATAAATATAACAATTGTGGTAAAAAAAAATCATTTTTATAGCATTTATTCTACCGATCATTGATATAGGTAGTGTTTTCCAATATAAAATATTTTTGTTTAGTTTATTTAATAATTGAGGGTAATTATATTTAAATAGACAGTTATAGGACTTAGATACATTAATTCCTAGATATTTGAGTTTGTCCGTGACTATTTTAAGTGGGAATTGTTCTAATATATTTAATTTTATTACAGTTATAGGCATAATTTCACTTTTATTCCAATTAATTCTATACCCAGAAAATGTACTAAACTAAGTTATAACATTAAATAGATTGGGAATACTAATCTCCGGTTTTGTAGCATAAATTAAGATGTCATCTGCGTATAGAGATATTTTATTCGTTGTAGTTTTGGTATTATATACATATATTTCTGGTTCTGATCTAATCATTTTGGCTAATGGTTCTATTACCAGAGTAAATAGTAATGATGATAACGGGCATCCTTGTCTACAACCCTTAAAGAGATTAAATTTTGCTGATAGCATTTGATTTATTAATATTCTTGCAGTTGGATTCGAGTATATGATTTTTTACCCATTCGGAAAAAATCTATCCCCAGTTGAAAATTTCTGCATCATTTTAAATAAATATGGCCATTCAACCTGGTCAAATGCTTTTTCAGCATCTAAGGATATGACAGCTAGTTCAATATCATTCACTCTTTTTGAGTACATGACATTGAATAGACGTCTCAGATTATAGGATGAATAGCGTTTTTGGAATAAAACTCTGTTTGGTCAGATGTATTAATTTATTAATCACTAAACTTAGCCTCCGAGATAAAATTTTAGTTAGTATTTTTTGATCAGTATTTAAAAGAGCTATTGCTCTGTATGATCCAGGGTCTTCCAAATCTTTATCAGCTTTAGGGATAAGTGTAATTGTAGATTCATTTAATGATTCTGGTAACTTTCCCTGTTCATAAGCATATTTATATATTGTATGTAAGCATGGAGAGATCAGATCATGAAATTTCTTATAAAATTCAACACTTAAGCCATCAGGGCCTGCAGCTTTTCCGTTATTTAATGATCCAATTGATTCTTCAATATCTTTTACTGATATATCAGCATTTAACAAGTCTCTACCTTCCTGATCTAAACTGTTAATATGACATTCTTGTAGGAATGTTTCCATTCCATCTGATTGTCCTGCTAGTTTAGATGAGTAAAGATTTTGATAATATTGTAAAAATGTATCATTGATATCTTTTGGTTAAAGTCAATATTTCTCCTTGTTCAGAAATCTAATTTTATGTTATCATTTTCTCCTCATCTAATTTTCTAAGCTGGCGTGCCAGTAATTTTTTGTGGTTTATCCCCAAATTCAAAGTGTACTTGTTTAGTCTGGTTGAAAAAAGTTTAATAATCTGATTTGAGTATATTTTATTAACTTATATTTTAAATGATGCAATTTTATTACTTAGCCCCTTATAAGGGGATATTGCATTTTCAATATCTAATTGTTTTATTTCATTTTCCAACTTTTGTTGAGTCTTTCGATTTTCCTTATTAAAGTATGCGTGTACTGATATTATCGCACCATGCATAAATGCTTTAAATGTATCCCAGAGCAGTGATGGTGAAATTCCAGGTTTGTCATTAGTTTTAAAAAAAAAAATAAATTTAATCTGTTTTTACCAAGTATTCATAACAAGCCCTATCCTTTTAATATTTGGGGGGTTTGAGTCTCCAGTTAGCGGTTTTAATAGTTATGTCTTTTAATTTTATGTTAAATGTTAATGGAGCATGATCCGAGATAATAATATTATGTTATTTTGAGTCATATGTAAATGGGATTAGTTTTAAATCTATTAAAAAATAGTCTATCCTTAAGTAGGTTCCAAATACAGGGGAAAAGAATTAATATTCTCGACCAGATGGGTTATCTGTTCTCCAGATATCCTTAACATTTGCTGTGTTAATAAAATAATTTATAAATGTACTTGACTTAGAAGTGGTTTTCCTTTTCATTGATGAACTATCTAAATAATTATCTAAGGTACAATTAAAATCATCTCCAATTATTAGATTATGTTGATGTGGATATAGGGGTATTGTTAAATATTTTCTTGAAGAAATATAATGGATTATCAAAATTAGGACCATATATATTCATAGGGATTACTTTTTTAGAATATAATTCACCTGTAATTTTTGCATATATCTACCCTCAACATCTTCTATGATTGAGCTTTGTTTAAAAAGGTATACCTTTACGAATAATTATTGCAACCCCTACTCTAGACTTATGTTAAATGAAGAGTGATATACTTTGGAAATCATTTTGCTGTTAATCTATACTGCGCGTGACTTTTTTTAAGGTGCGTCTCTTGGAGAAAAATAATATCAGATTTCAATCTATTTAATTGAGCTAAAACCTACCTCTCTAATTGGTTTGTTAATTCCCTTAACATTCCAACTACAAAGTGATTCCAATCACCCCAATCCTAGTGTTTATGTCATACATTTTACTATTAAGGTGGTTTATAATGGAGTAGATGTCTCAGCTCATCCAACCCAATCCTATACCCAAACATCAGATCGATTAAATTTAATATCTGTGACATTGTCTTATACACCGTCTCTAGAACTCAACTACTTATAATAACAATCATACTTAAATCCATAATAGTATATAATATGAAATAAAATACATAATATAAAAATAATAATAAAAAATGTGAGTAAAGTAAGTGATGTTTATAAAGTGTAAGGGGAAAAAAAAGTGACTACAACTATAGTTAGTGCAATTTAGTATGGTGTAAGCCACACTAGGGTGGCTATTAATCTACGAACTTCCGTGAAAAAAAAAAGATGTTAATAATTCCAGCTCCGTTTTTACCATTAAGGGCTATATATGTCGGGGTGGGGGTATTAAAATTTATGTACTTAATAATGAATAATACTACTAATATCAAATATAATTAGTGTAGGGGCAAAGCACTTATTAGTGAGAGCTAACATACATTTTTGAGAGGGTAGTTATTACATAAAAACTATATTTATTAATAACCATCTATCCCTCCTTGACCCCAAGATAGAGTCCATGTCCATTGGTTCCTCCTCCTTCCCTGCGATCCTCCTTCAGTGTGAAAGCCACCTCCTTTTCTGTGGCGTGGATTATCATCAGATAAGTTGATCAATAATCAGTAATCAGCAAGTAATGTGAGCAATAAGTATTACAGTGTCCTTCATCTTCATCTGCTTCTTCCTCTTCCAGTTTCTTTTTTTTCTGAATATCTCTCGACGCGAATTCAAGAGCTTCTGTTTGTTTGGTCCAAGCGGTGCTCCTTGTTATCATAAGTTACCCTTAATGTTGCCGGGTTCAGGCCATGGTTCATCAGGCCATATCTCAGATTCTTTATGTTCTCAGGATACCCTTTTTATTTTTTTTTTTTTCTTGAGGGGGTTTTTCTGTAAAATAAAGATCTTCTCTGGCCACTTCTGCAGGGTTAATCTCTAAAAAATACTGATGTTGTCTCCCATATCATATTTGAGATTTTTCTTACGTATTATTATCTTCATCATATCTTCAAAACCATGATCGTAAGCCACCTTCACCAATCATCTGTCTTGGGGGAGCATCCTTCCTAGGGGTACGTCTCAATGCCCTGTGTGCTCGGCCCAGCGAGGTTCTCGGTCCAAGGTTCAAGAAATATCTTTTAAAGTTTTGCCAGAAATTTTTCGAGGTCTTGCTTTCCCTCTCAGGCTTCATCAACCCAACAATATGCAGATTCTTAGCCTTTGACGTCCCTCCAAGTCAATGCATTTCTCATTTATTTTGTGTAAAATTCATGATAAACGCTTGTTCTCGGCAAGGAGCTTCTCGACTGATTCAGTCAGTTCTTTTATTGCGTCATTTTGTTGGTTAAGTGAAGTTAAGTTAATAGGTTTCTAACTTGGTATCAGCAGCACCCTCCATCTCACCAGTTTTACGGTTTTACATCATCCATCTGTTGTTTGTAAATCAGTACCTGCTTTATCTTTCCATTCGTCCATCATAGTCTTTACAGCGGCTATAACTTCCTTTTTGGACTCGTTTCAAATTCTCATGATACACCAAAATATCAGCTCTTAAAGTTCTTTATTTGCCTCTTTATATTCTTTTTTCATTTCTTAAGCATTTGTTTCAGCTCACCTCCATAATGATTTTTTTGAGGTCGTCCAATCTTTAAAATAATCTTTCCTGCGGGAGGCCACTCAACTCGAGCCCGATGGCTCCAGTTGAGCCTACGCTTCCCTTTTCACAGGCTTTTTCCTTGGTGGCGCGGGGGGGGGGGTGGAGCGATGCAGCGACATTTCTTAGTAAAGTCGCGCGCCTGATGACGTCACGCACCTTTTTAACGCTACCGGAGCCGTTCACAACCGTTCTCCTCTGGTGAGTAGCTTCAATTAACCCCTTTTACCCCCATTTTTAATACAGTTTTAGTGGAGCTGAATGGCGCGAGTTCCACTCACTCCATAGCGCCACCGGAGTCCTCAATTCTGGGGTCATTAACCATCCGTTAATTCTGGGGTCATTAACCATCCATTTACTCTATTTCCCTTTAACTCCATCCTTGACTATCCCATTTGACACCCCACCCCACTTATTCAGTTTAAAACCACCCGTGTAGAAGTAGCTTCCTTCCCGTTAATTCTGGGTTAATTAACTATCCCCTTCCTCTCTTTCCGTTTAACTCCCAGTGGTCTCAGAATCTAAATCCCTGCTCCCTGCACCAGTTCCTCAGCCACACATTCAGGTCCTGTATCTCCCTGTTCCTTCTCTCGCCAGCACGAGGAACTGGGAGCAAACCGGAGATAACCACCCTGGAGTCCTGCTTTCAGCACTTTTCCGAGCTCTCTAAATTCACGCTTCAGAATATTCATCCCCTTCTTTCCGACGTCATTTGTGCCAACATGCACTACCACTTCCGGCTGTTCACCTTCGCCTTTGAGAATTTTCTGCACTCTGTCCATGACATCCAGGATCCTGACACCAGGGAGGCAGCACACCATCTTCGAATTCCGTCTGTTGCCGCAGAAACCCTCTGTTTTCCATACCTCTCTACAATGGAGTCGCCAACTACCGCGGCGTTGCCTGACGTCGGCCTCTTTGGTTTTGGCTCAACAGCACCTTTTGCTTCGCAAGCGGCCAGTGCGCCGCTCAGTGTGTTAACATCTTCTGTCCCGACAGCTTCTAAGTGGGTGAACCTGTTCACAAGAGGTACAACACCCATTGCATTCCACGTTCCCTTCCCTTTCTCACCGTCATCCACCTTCTCTCTTCCAGTACCTTAGGTTTAACAATCTTACTGTAGGACTTGTCAAGGAACGGACCTTTCTCACAGGGCACTTCCCTTGACAGGGCCGCACCCCTTGAGCAAGTCTTGCTTATCAGATGCTAAATTGCCTAATTGTCCAATTTACCAATCGAATTGTTCAGCCAATCCCCACACTCACTCCTAACCTTCCTTCCTCTGATGAACTTGGACGTATGTGCTTGGACGTATGTGCTTTGTCCTACCTGCACTCAAAGACTGTTAAAGTGCTGTTTGCCCTCTTTTTAAACCTGCACTCAAGACTCACCAAGTCCAGCCAACGGTCGTTCTCACTGCTGCTTTGTCCGTCCTCCTCTCCAGCTTTTTGTGTAGCCTCCTCTCCTCAGCCTCCGAGCCAAATACTCACAAGGCACTTCTCTCACAGCCTTGCTTATATTGACTGAGAAATTGCCTAATTTACCAATTTACAAACCAAATTCCACAGTTTTAAACTGTTTTTTACCGTGACTTACTCACCTTTCCCACGGGCTTCAGCCAATCAGCTCTTCTCCCTGCTTTTTGTTGCTGCTTGTCCAAGAATCCACGTAAGCTTGGGCTAACTGGCTGCTTTTGGTGGCTCTTTTTAAACTGTTTTCCCCCTCTTACTCACCTTTCCCATGGGCTTCAGCCAAACAGCTCTTCTCCTTTCTTCTCTTTGTTGCTGCTTGTTCAAGATCCACGTAAGCTCTGGGCTAACTCTGGCTGCTTTTTGGCACTCTTTTTAAAATACGTTTTCCCCTTTGACTCGCCTGTTCCCACGGGCTTCAGCACACATCAATAAATCTTCTCCCTGCTTCTCTTTGTTGCTGCTTGTCCAAGATCCACGTAAACTCTGGTATCTGTACACTGGATGGCCAGATTGTAATCATGTATTGTCTTTCCACTGACTGGTTAGCACACAACAAAAGTTTTTTCACTGTACCTCTGTATATGTGACATATGTGACAGTAAACTAAAAATAACACAGGAATTAGATAATGAAATGGGGGTTCGGGTATAGATTACAAATTAAGATTTTTGTACTGGTACACAGTGGGGATAAGGAAGGAGCAATTGAGTTCAGCTTGGGAAATCACCTTGCTATGCATCGACAAGTTATTCCTGTGCTGTATAACTCTGATATATCTATTGTGTGCTTGTTTTTGTAACTGCCTAAATTAAACTGAATTGATGAGACTACTCCCACGATAAATGGATGTCTGAACAACTTCACTTCCAAAAAATAACATGGTCAAAATGCACGTTAATCTCTTCTGCGGGACACTTGTACAGACTTCCAGTTTACTTCCATTCAAAGATGAGCTCAAAGTTGTCCAATTGAATAAGATGCATCGACAGACGTAGGTAAACGGTAAACGAGAATGAAGGGAAGTTGCAGGGTCATGTGAGAGAGGAAGTTGCAGAGTTACAGGAAAATAAAAGTGGAGAAGAAAAGGATTGACAAGTGCAGCTATGGTTGGCATGAGCTCCAAATATGGAGCCCAGTTAGTTGAATGGCTCATTTCATACAAGTCTAGAAAAGTGTCCGACCCCAAAACATCCTTCCCTCCATAGGAGGTTGGCCTGATCCACTGAGTTTCTGCAGCGACCAGTGATTCCACTGCACACTAACCTATCCTTAGCTCACACTCGGGCAATTTACAATTTATACCAAAAGCCATATAGCCTGCGAAACTCCTGTAGGTTCTTTGGAGTGTGGGAAGGATGCCAGAGCTCCAGAGAATTAACCCACGCAGAGGTCACTGGGGAGAAGTTATAAACCCCTTACAACAGCGCACCCTAGCTAGTCAGGATTTGAACCCTGGTCTCTGGCCGCTGTAAAGCTGTAACTTCAACCGCCTCTACTTGACACCTCTTTCTCCCAAGTGGGTTGGAGAGAAATAGTAGAGGAGATGGGTGAGGGACACTCCGGATAGGTGTGATATGATGCTGGAGGGAAAAATTAGGGTGATGGGAGATCAACAGCCTGGTCTAGTATTGACAGAAATTCAAAGTGAACACGAAATCCAGGTATGGTCCCACAATGCCAGCTTTGAAATAAAAACATATAATTTTGGTTATTTTGTACTTAAGTTCCTTCAGGGAGTATTAAATATGACATTTCTATTTGCTGTCATATTTACCTGCAGTACTTGCATACTAGTTTTTTTATTGACATTTCTTGCAGGTTGGACCTTTGTATCTGTCGCAAAGCTCGCAATCTCACTCTTGGATAATTGCTTATAAAAAGGTACCTGCCAAAATGGGGCAATTAAGGTTTTCCACCACTTTGTGCATCTATTTATAAGATCTTTGTGTCCGATTCATCCAATCTGTCTATATCCTTTACAAACTTCCTTACGTCATCTCCACGAGCTTACTTCCTATCGTTTGTTTATTTGCAATTGAGCGAATCATCTTCAGTGACTTGATCCAAATTTTTTATTAATATTATTTAAAAAGTGAGGCTCCAGCACCCGATCTCATTGGCAAAAACCATTTGATTACCTTGTGCAATCGGAAAAATAAAAGCTATTTTATTTCATTCTCATATTTATGTTAACAACTAATCTAATCCATGCCAGTGCATTGAAGCTCTGTCAATGTGTGAGTTCTAGTTTCCACATATATTTAGATGCAAAGTTCATTATGTACCTTCTGGAACTTTTTGTACAGATGGTTGTGACATATAACTTTTGTACAATCATACCCCACAGTTTTCCACTTTATTCACGCCCGGCACCGTAATGTTATTTCAGAATTCCATGTAAAAATGGTCCAAACAATGATTTACCTTTCATATGTTGTTTTCTGAGTTTGTCCTTGATTTTTTGCTAAATTGCCTTTTGTAACGCAGTCATTTTCATTTTTAATAACAATTTTTTTTGGTCTATTCAATGATCTGTACTGGCTCTTAGACTAATTCCCCCGTAAACCTTTCTCACACTTGGCAAACAACTCCACTTTGAATAGTACAGTTACAGCAGACAGGACAGCCCCTTTCGGCCAAAACAAATGCCTAGCTGAACTAATCTTTTTCTGCCTGCACATGATCCATATCCCCTCTATTCCCTGCATTCCCATCTCCCTATCCAAAAGCCTCGTAAACACCACTATCGTATCTGCCACCACCGCCACCCCTGGCAATGTGTTCCAGCATTCGCCACCCGTTGTGAAACCTAGAAACTGCCCCAGCAATCTCCACTAAACGTCCCTCCTCTCATCTTATAGCTATGCCTCTGTAGTATTGGGACTATTTCCACCTGGAGAAAAAAAAAAAGGGTTCTGGACTTGCCTACCCATTCATGCCTCTCAGAAATTTATATACGTCTATCAAGTCTCCCATCAGCCTCTGACATTCCAGAGAAAACAATGCAAGTCTATCCAACCGATGTGTCCCCTGTCTAGCCGAAAACCTCTAATCTAGGCAGGTATACCCTCTTCTGCACCCTCTCCATTGCTCGGCATCAGTTTTGATTTGGTTTTCATAGCATTATAAGGTGAAGTTACAGCTAAATTAGAAACAGCTTCAATTTACAAATAACTTATACATTTACAAATATTCTCAAGTGTAATTGAAACTTAAATCCATACTGTGCCAAAATGTTAACATTGCTTGGTTACTCAAATGTGACTGTAATGGAAATACGAAAGGAAGTAAATGTTATTGTTAATTATAGACTCTGGCTGCCCAGCGATCCAAGAAATATAATAATATGAATACTAATATGCTCGATGTGCTGTTAATTTCCATTTCGCTATTCATCAAACGTTAAAGAAATGTCTGATGTACACGAAAATCGGGAAAAAAAAATAAAACAAATAATTTGGGAGAATTTTGCAACATTAGGTCAGCATTTACATGTCATGTTTAGTTTCTTTAAGCGTTTTGATGAATACACATATGAACTACGTAATCAGACAAATAGACAATAGACAACGGGTGCAGGAGTAGGCCATTTGGCCTTCGAGCCAGCACTGTCCATTCAATGTGATCATGGCTGATCATGTCCCCAGATCAGTACCCCATTCCTGCCTTCTCCCGCATATCCGTTGTACTCCGCTATTTTAAAAGTTCTATCTAGCTCTTCTGAAAGTTTTGTTAAATTTCAATTTAATATCATCGTATTAATGTCAGTATATTTAATAGAAAAGGAAAGTGAGAAGTATAGGCTGCCTTTTAACATGTTCTTATACAACATTTAAAAGATATTTGGGCAGGTATGCGGATAGGGAAAGATTTAGAGGGAATATGCGCCACAAATATGGGCAGGTGGACTAGTGAAAATGGGAGCATGTCTTTGGTCTAGCATAGGCAATTGGACTGAAGGGCTCTTGTTTCTTTGCTGTTTGATCCTCACGCACACTTCAATTGTATAAAATTACAACCTAAATCGGTCTCTCAAAAATACCATCAGAGGGCGTGTTTGCTTCATGTGGTTTACCATTTATCCAAGAGAGAATGTTACCTGTCATTCAGATAATACACACAGGGCAATAATTACCATGATTATTTTCAGTGTGATAAAGAAAGTACATAATGCCTTTAGTTGTTTGTTTAAAAGATTTCAAACAAATGTTTTGCATTGAGACATACAAAGCTCACATATGTTCTCAATGAGTTCGTGAAATGAATGAAGGAAAATTATACAATGCATAAAACCAGAAAAAGGTATCCGAAGAGTAAGGGTCCCACCGCAAAACGTCACCTACGCATATTTCTTTGCAGAGATAGCTGAGATTGACCCACTGAGTTTACCCAGCACTGTTGTGTCTTTTTTTGTATCCCCAGCATCTGCAGTTCTTGTCGTCCAACAGATACATTTATATGGACGCATTTCTGAAGATTGCTGTGAAATGTAACAGTAACTTCTAGGTTTATTGTTTGCCTTGTTGCTCGGGGGTAATGTAGAATTAACAATAACTTTGCGTCTTGGACATTAAATTCATAACAGCCTGGCTCACAGAAATTTGTGTAGGGGCTTGGTGTGGAACCTACAAGTCATATCTCGGCCATCTGGGTCCAGCCACAACATGGGACCTCCTGTTGGTAATGCAAGTGATTTGTGTTGGAGAAGGGGCAATTCCAAGTTGGGGAAAGTAGAACTATCAACAAATAAGACGAAACATGCATGTGTGACATACAATAATAGAATGAGGAAAGCTGAACGCTGAACCTTCAATGATATACAATAAGCTAGATAAAGTTTGTGAAATGTAGGTCGGGAATAAAGTAATTTAGATACAGGGTACAAAAAGAAAGAAATAAATATAAGTCAATTGTCAAATCGCCTAACTATTTTTCGCAATCAAAGATTAGAACATGGATATGCAGCGCCATGTCTTATTCTAGTCAGAATGAATGTGGCTATTATTGAATTTGTGTATTTAATTAGAACAATACTATGTGGGCAAGTAATTCTAGATATTTGTTGTCATTCATTCAGTTCGCAATGTGGAGCCAAAGAGATAAGCGGATACAGAGTTATCTAGAAGAATGGATTCAGGCAAATTCCAGAAGTGCACTGTTGGATTTCCTCCAATTATAATGTAGAATGCTGGACATTCTTTCCACGATGTTAATAGCACAGATGAGTAAAGACAATTTATTAAAGGAAAGCTATAATAGCAGTGCCAATGACATGAGTAATGGAAAAAAAATAGTGAGGTGTGGAATGAATGTTTGTGGAGACAAAACTTTTAGAGCTTTAGAGTGTTGGACAGCTGATACCGAGGACTTATAAAAAAAAACCGTTTTAAAGAGCCTGGAGTATATGACAGGAGTTCTGCTGTTTTGGACATTGCATAGCCAGGTATATTACAAGGGAAAGACGTCGTGGGACCATAGCATATTGACAAATTTGAACAAAACATGATTTAAACAAATGTTTAAAAAGTTTTAAAAGCCACTGTGGGATGATTGGTGAAACAAGGATGTGAACAATATTTTGAACAGAGAGAGTTGTCAGAGTTTTTGAGCTATTGAAAGTTTACTAGACCAAGTGCAGGATCCCATTGGGTGTCTGTTCCGCCCAATGGCGGTTGCGAGGGATAGGGGGGGGGCAGCATGCAGGCGTCATCACCAACACTAGACTACTCCCCGCTCACACGCTAATACCCCCTTGATAATTATGTTAATATTATTAATTTGCTCCTGTTACCGATAACGGCCCTATCTCTACTGACGCATTTGCCCCCAACTGGTTTGTAGAAGGTGTCCCTGCCTTCCCTCTGGTTAGCTCTCCTCAACCCATCAGATGCCCGAGTTCCAGTAGCTCTGGGTTAAACACGGGGGCCGCTCACAGTTAAGTCTGTGGAAAGCGGCCCCATTCAGAGACTGAGAGCAGCAGCTGGGTTCACTAGAGTAAGGACCTATGTACGTGTCTAGCTACAGCCCCGTCTTTCGGCGCTTCTGGGGGGAGGGCGAGTGGGGAGAAAGTGGGCGTATAAAGGGGAGAAGCGTGAACTGGGAGGTGGTGTTGAGTGAGTCGGCGCTGGGGCGGGCAGCGTCAGGCGCAGGGGGCGGCTGGAGTCCAGCAGCGAGAGTGTGGCGCGAGCAACTTTGTAGCAGACTGGAGCAGGTGGTTCCGGGATTTGTTGGCAGGTGGCATAGTGACGTGCACAGCTCGGAAGAGCCATTTAGATCTGAAAAAAGTAGTCTGTGTTTGAGCGTTTGTGAGCAATTTACTCAAATTCTGAAAAATAATGGACCAAGGAGTGGATTGCCGAATGTGAATAGGTAAAATCATACGAAATGGATAAATCTCGGCTTTTGTTCGTCTGGGCGCGGGACTAACACGATTCAAATGCAAAATCCCGTACCACCCCACACACTCTTCAAACATGGTATAAGTATAGAGATTGATGTTAAGCATGCCTGATACTTTACCCGGGATGGCAACCCTTCTGCAACTGAGAGTCAGAGAAGATGAAATTAAGAGATATGTAAAGATACAAAATAATCAATGAATTTTGCAAAAGGACCAATCTAAGCCAGCAACGACGGATCAAGTAAGTGAAGCCCACTTATGGTCCAGTATTAGCTGAACGAATTCTAGCCAAGTTCAAGGCAAAACAGACCCATACCAACCTTCATGTGGGCTGCCCTGTTTCCGACAAATGCAATCAACCTGCGTGCATAATCTCAATAAATCAAATAGTAACAATTGTCCTACAGACTTCATGCTGGCACAACCAAACCAAGATGAAGAAAGAAAAGCCCATGTGCCTTCTCGGCCTCGCAATTTAATAGTTGATCCTGGTCTCCATTTCCAATGTTCCTGGACTGTGTTCACCCGTATGACTGATACTGCTCTCTCCCCAACTCCGTCGTCCCAGCATGAGTCCTCCGCTCGCCTACCACCATTCGTATCCCACCCTCCGTCTCCCCTACCCATCGCACAGGGCTGAGTCGCCTTCTCCCCTGTCTCACAATTCCGCCACAGGAAGGGATGGAAAAGCACCGTATCGTACGCTCGCGGGTTTGCCACCCCTTAATACGGACATGCTTAAAAAACCTCTCCAGGTGATTGTATGAGACGCCACTAACTTGATTAATTGTACCCACATATATTTATTCGTAAGTTCCTTTATTCTCATCAAGAGGAAAGATGTTAAAGCTGCTCTAAATACCAAATACTAACAACATATGTTATACACCACTCGGATCTATAATCCAGTCAGTCTTACCTGACAGTCACCATATATGAACTAACTTTTTCAGCCACAGTGTGGTTTGTAGCCTGATGTTGTCACAAGTGGGTTACTAACTTGCAGTGTAACTTTCCTGTATGCTAAGAAACGTGTTGATACCCGTTACTTGGATGTTTCCTTTATAGCTCTACAGGCCCCATACCCCGTCATTTAGAAGCGTAACCAGCCCGATTAACATTCAATATTCAACAAATGTAAGACAACCTGGAAAGGGGGAGCACATCAAACTCCCACTCCCACACAGAACAAACAAACTGACCCAATCTATGAATTGTACTCGTGTCCTATCTCAAGTAGTAGCCCATAAACCGTGTGGAGATCCAAGTATAGTGTGAGAGAGATAAGAGATAGAAGATAATGTTCACCAGCTAAGTTCAATTCACCCATGTCCGTAAAGAGCGTAGTTCCAAGAGCCAAAATTGCCTCGTCACTGCGTAAAAGTGCTGCTGTTAGTTAACATATATAGCCCACTAAACATAGCCTAACTGCTGGCAAAAGTGATTTAGCTTCCAGTCAGAGGAAGCAATGGCGAAGAATGCCCCCAATACCTTACACCCTCCTGAAAGGCTGGTGTAGGAAGTGCCCGAACAACTCTCATCGATTTGCTACAATGGCAGTAAAAGCTTTTGATCAAGGATTAGCACTATATGGGTTGGATCGAGCCTCCATGCCTGACTGCAAGAAATTATAGAGAATGTGGATCAGCCCATACCATCACACAAAACGAACCTCCCTTCCATTACAATCTCCATTTACCTCTTCTTCATCAACTTTCACCACCGGTGCAAGGCCACCAGCATAATCAAGGACGATGACCCACCCCTGCTCTCCCTGCGTCTCTCCCCCCTTCTGAATCAGACAAGAGTACAGAAGTATTAAAACACTAAACCTACGATTTTCTGGTTAAACGAAGAAAATCTGCAGATGCTGGAAAGCAGGGTTACACAAATGCTGGTAAACTCAGATTCGGATCTGTTTCTTTCCCAGTTGCACCAGCAACAAATAAGAACAGTCCTGTGCTACAATCTACTCCATTGGCGATCCTGGTCTATCGTATCAGACTTTACCTTGACACCTACACATTTTTCCCTTTTATTCAAGTACTGAGGCGGTCACGGTGGCACAGCAGTAGAGTTTAGCGCCTTACCCGCGCTGAGACCTGGGTTCGATCCTGACTACGTCTGCTATACAAAGTAACCACCCTGTGACCTGCATGGTGTTCTCCAGGAGCTCCGGGTTCCTCCCCCTCCCACACTCCAAGATGGAACAGGGTGTGGTTAATTGGCTTGAATAATGTGGTAAATTGTCCCCAAGTGTGTATAGGATAGGTATGTGGCGAAGCACTGGGTCGGATTAACTCAGACCTCGAGCTGAGCTAAAGGCCTGAGTTTCCATGCTGTCGCTCTAAACGAAACTCAATCTGTACAATATGGGGTGCTCAATTGTATCTATGTGTAGTCGGTGCACTACCATGAAACCAAAAACTTTCCCTGTCCCTCATACATGTGACATTATACTAAACTAAAATACCAGATCCCCCTATTGGCAAGTCTAGAAAGATGATTCTTTTTTGACCTGGTTATTCCATCAAAGCTGAATGTATCTATTGAAAGGTGATAGACGAAGGAGTGGGAGGACTGGGAGGTAAAGGGTTGCACGATGTCGGCAGCCTCGCAGGTGAGTGCCCAAAGTCACTTGTTTACCTGATATTATCATTGATAGTTTGAAGTAGACCCTGGACTCAAAATAAGACCAACGGCTCAGATCACCCTCCAATGGAGTGTGAAATCTCTCAAGTGCCTAGAGGTTGTATCATCAAAAGACTAATGAACATTGACATCAATCATATCATTGTCCTATCATATAATATCCGCATACTATCGAGCTAGCTAGCTAGCAGCTAGCTTTCTATCGATCCGAGCTAGCAGCTATCGATCTATCTTATCTAGCTGGTAAACGGGTGTGGGGTGGGTGTGTGTGTTTGTGGGGGTGTGGGGGGGTGTGTGTGTTGGTGGGTGTGTGTGGGTGTGGGTGTTTTGTGTGTGTTGGTAGTGTTGGTGTTTGGGTGTTGTGGGGTGTGTGTGTGTGGTGTGGTGGGGTGAGGGTGTGGGGGGGTGGGTGGGTGTTGTGAGTGGAGTGTGTGCGTGTGGGGACTGGTGTTGGGTGTGTGGGAGTATGTTGTGTGGGGGTGTGGGTGATGTTTGGTGGGTGGATGTCACATTCCCAGGGGTTGTGGTCAGAGAAGATTTTTGCCCGGTGATTTCCATGGGCCACCAAACCCTCAAAACACTCAAAACGAAACCCCCAAGCCTGGTTATTGGTTTTTTGTCCATTTGTGCTGTATGACAGTTCACTGTATCATTCACGAATTAGATTGAGAGATTGGTGAGGTCTTGTGTCATTCGAACCGACTCTGAGAGCGCTAACGAAAACTCCGGTTCGTCAAGCCATACACACAGAACAATTCATAATAAAACCACAAACAATGCAATTTCACAGAAACTGACAGCCAGCTCAGTGAATCTCCTCCTCAGGGTGATCGGAAGGCACAGTGCTCGATCGTCTCATCCACCCTCCCCCACACCATTTCTCTCCCGATGTCGAAGCCCCGGCGGGCGGTGGTTAAGGTTTTAATTAGTATTATAAGAAGGGTAAGTAAGTCGAGAAGGTTAGTGTCTGTAATTCCAGAGTTCAGTCGTCTATTATCAGGAATGAAGGGTTGGGTAAGAGGTGAGTTTTGTAAGGGTGAGTTGTAGGTCGTAGTAATAGAAGGTAGTAGTTAGTGTAAGGAGGGTGGTTCGGTAGTGTAAGAGTAGTAAGGATGAAGTAAGTGTGTGTTAGAAGTTTAACAGGAAGAATAATTACGTTTGAGTTTTAGAGTTAATAATAAGAGAAGTCTTAAGAGTATAGGATTTGTGTGAAGGGTAGAGTTAAGGAGGAAGTGTTAGAGTAGTGTTGGTGGGTTGTATTATGTAATTGAAGTAGGGTAAGTGAGGAGTGTAAGAAGAAGGTGTGAAGGAGTGTAATAAAATCAGGGATAGTATGAATTACGAAGAAGAAGAGTAAGATTATTCTACTGTTAGAAGTGTTAGGTTAAGTTGAGTCTCGGTGAGTTCTAAGGACGTAATACCCCGATTGTTAAGTTAGAAGTAGTTAGTAGTTTCAGTAGAAGTAGAAACGTGTAGAGTAGGAGTGACAGAAGAAGTTTTAGGTTTATAAGTAGTAAGTAGAAGTTTAAGTCAAGTAGTGGGGTAGGAGAGGGATGGAGGATTCAAGGTTTTAAGGTAGGTTTAATATTTTAAGAAAGTTAAAGAGAGTAGTAGTATGAGGTTGATGAATAAGAGTGAGTAAGTGGTTTAAGGTCTAAGTATAAGTGAAAAGTAAGAAGATAGTAAGGAGTGTAGTCGTGAGAGTGTGTAAGAATAAGTATAGAAGAGTGGAGTAAGGAAGAGAAGTAAGTCAGAGTAGATTAGGATAAGATTCGTAATAGGGATCGGGAAAGAAGAGTAAGTAGAGAAGAAGGAGAGAGAAGTACAGTAAGTAAAAGAAGTCTCGTAAAGTCTTTAAGCAGTAAGTAAGAATAAGAGAGAAGTAGAGCAGGCAGGAAGCAGCGTTTTAAGTCAGAAGCGTCACTACCACGTCGGCTATTGAGGTCGCGCCGCGAGTCCGGCCGCTCTAGGCCCAAACTTCAACAAAATTGGGGCCCCCCGGAAGGGTGCTGAGAATGTCCGTGGCCTTAAACCGCGCCGGGCGATTACGCCCCGCGCCGGGCCGTTCCAACCGCCCACAACACGTGCTGAGAAGTGTGTTGTGGGAGCCCGAAGCTCTCCCACCCGAACCTAACCCGCCGAGCACTCGATATCCCATAGTGCCACCGGCATAATCCTGCAGGTGAAGTCGATCCCGCAGGGCTGGCTGGAGGCTGGACTCCGAGTGTCGGGGGGG